>BSBK01000847.1:277500-877500 GCA_027943335.1 Chamaecyparis obtusa
AGGTTATGGATTGGACCCCTTATTGATAGGGATACTCAACATCTGTAATTACCTAAGGTGAAATTCCTTGTAATGTTTTCTTCTCTATGAGAGAGAAGTTTGAGTTGAAAGCCTTGGTTCCACCCTCTGGAAATGTTCATGGTGGATGTCATGTGAGTTACTACATGACTTAGTGGAAACATCATGGAAGGTGATGATCTTTCATTGATGTTATTTTGTGGTTACTATACTAAGGTGACAATATTACAATAGTCTAACCTTCTATCATGATGGATATCATATGGCTGATGTCTAAGCAGATCATGATAGATATATCTTGTAAATCAATATGGAATAGAAGGTATAGTTTAAATTACTTACAATTTCTATTGTATGGATATATCATGTTTATATGGTAAGTATCGCACATGTGATACTAGTGTACATACCATACTAGATATCTTGAGTACTTGGGTGAGTATCATGGATTTGATACTTGGAGACCATTACTCATGATAATCATTTTGAGAAATTGGCGAATATCTTGTGAGTTGATATTTGGATACCATTGCTCTGAGTACTTGGTAAGTATCATGGACTTGATACTTGAGGTCCATTACTCGTATTATCATTAAAATGATATAAATTTAAAATGATTATCTATACTCACATTGAGTTCTTAGTGAATATCATGGACTTGATATTTGGAGACCATTACTCTGAGTACTTGGGTGAGTATCATGGATTTGATACTTGGAGACCATTACTCATGATAATCATTTTGAGCAATTGGTGAATATCTTGTGAGTTGATATTTGGAGACCATTTCTCTAAGTACTTGGTAAGTATCATGGACTTGATACTTGGAGACCATTGCTTTTAATATCAGTAAAATGATATAAACTTTAAATGATTATCTATACTCACATATTACTTTGATGTAATATTTTTATCCTCCCTAGCTAAGAGGGAGTGTTAATGATTATAGCATTTTTGTGTAGCTATGGTGAGGGATCATAAGTGTTGACATTGGATTGATTTATCCTCCCTAGCTAAGAGGGAGTGTTAAGGTTTTGTATCTTCAGTCGGATAAACACTACAAGTCAATACTAGTAAAGATATATATATATATATATATATATATATATATATATATATATATATATATATATATATATATATATATATATATATATATATATATATATATATATATATATATATATATATAAAATCATAATTGTCATTATATTAATTACATAGTAATGAATAGACATGTCCCATGAAGGGACATGTCTCTTCTTGGCTCATTCTAAATATAAATGCAAGAGATTGTTGCATTTGGAAAACACATACAATGAGATAGTGCTATTACATTTGCAATGATCCTAATAATTTTAATAGGGAGAAGTAATATATATTATTATTTTATTTATTTTTATAAATAGAGATCACTTCTTGGTGTGTAATCGGTATGCCAAAGAGTTGTTAAAGTTCAGCTACAGAAATCTTGTTCTATTTTGTTTATACATTTGTGTCTAGTACATGAGGTTAATTGGTATTCCAATTAGAAAATGATATTTTTTTTGTAATAAAGGTCACAATAGAGAAGTAGTTTCTTCAAATAAACTTTGCATTCACTTAAAGGGATCCAAACACATTGAAATACAACCTTTCAAGTTAGGAGGATAATCAAGATCCATTACTAAAAGTCTTGTATTGTGTTTAAAATATAGAGAGGGAGATAGCTAGAGATCAAGGGGGGTGAGAGAGAGAGGTAGGGAGATAGAGATATAGAGGAAGATAATGATTGAAATGGAGGAGAGGGATATGGAGAGAAGGATAGGGAGTGATAAAGATAGAATACATGGGGTTACATTGAGATAGAAGAGATGAAATATAGAGAGGAAGAGACATAGGGGTAATGAGATATATAGAGAAATAATGAGATAGAGATAGAGAGGGAGATGGGAAAAATAAATATGGAGAGAAAGAGATAGAGAAAAAAATTAATATAGATATATAGGTGTGTGTGTGAAAATTGTACCTGATCTATAGACACAACACTTCAGTAAAACATTAGAGGTTAGCAAAAATCAAAATTGTGCAAAATTGAAATCTAATTTTAACCAAGCGATTTACTGCCTTCTAGTAGGTGCGAGATTAATGTTCTCATATTGTTATCAAGATCAATGACTTAGACGACACCTAAATGAAGGATTTGAATGCCAAACTGATATGAAATATGAATGCAATTAATCTATTTTTTTTTGGTATTTTCTATGCAATAATATGATGAAAATTGATATGAATCTATGCTAATATGGAAATTGATCTAACAATGATATGAATCTATGCTAATATGTAAATTGATATGCAATGCTAATCTAGAAATGATATGATATGAGAATGAAAATTCTAACAATAATATGAAAGCTATGAATTTGAAATTGATCTCACAAAGCTTCAAATCCTCAAATTTATCTTTCAAGCTCCAATTGTGCAAATTCTCCAAATCTGATATGCTATGATTCCTGTAGAGTAAGTTTGCAATTTGCGAGATGAATTATGAAGAGCTGAGCCTTGATTTTATAGAAATCCAGGGCTTTGGAGGTGCATGGAAAAAAGCCATAAATCACTCAAATAACTCAGCTTGATTTTTGAGTTATTTTTAAATAATAGATAATTAAGTCACAAAAATCATGCAAAAGCACAGTTCAACTCGAATTAGAAGTTTAGATCAACTTTAAAACTCAAAAAGATGTTGAGTTTCAAAAAGCTAACAACTTGCATTGATTTTCCAATTTGAGTTTAACTGGTCCTTGAATGTGCACATGGATAATTATGATTTAATAAATAAATAAAGTGATTTATTCTCAACTTAACTGATTTTTGAAAATAAATAATTGATTTATGGGTTAATCAATTATTTAATCAAACTTTTATTAAAAACTATATTATTAAATAATGACAACTTGCTTTAATTAATTAAATAAGAATTTAATCAATTATTCATAGGATATTGGATTTATTGTCAAAATTAAATAATACAATTAATAATAGATAGAATTATATTTAATTACATAATTAAGTGGCAAGATATTAAATCTAATTAATTAAATATGAAAATATTCAATTAATCAAACTTAGGATAAATATGATTTATCGCCAAATAATCATTAAATTAAAGATAATTAAGAATATTGCTAGGAATATTCCCCGATGCAGAATTTAAGATAATCAATTAGATTTGATGATGTGCAAATGTGTCTTAGATTAGGACTTCGATGTTGATTTTGTTCAATTTGTAGATGTAGGAGGTTAATGAACTTATAGCCCATTTTTGGGGTATTACAATAGGTTTAGGAAGAGGGAGAGAAATAAAGACATGTAGATAGAGAGAGAGGGATGCATACCTAGAGATAGAGGAAGAGAGAGGAAGATAGAGTTAGAGATGAAGGTTGACCAAAAGAGTAAGAGGGAGACAAAGAGATAGAGGTAGGGGAGAGATAAATATTAAGAGTTAGAGAGTGAGAGGTAGAGGTAGAGAGATATAATTAGAGAGGTAAAAAGGTAGGTGTGTGTGTGTGTGTGTGTGTCTGTCTACATCTATATCTATATATACAAGGTCTATACCTATACCTATACCTATACCTATATCTATATCTATATCTATATATATATATAGAGAGAGAGAGAGAGATGAACATATATATAGATAGAAAATTTTAAAGAGAGAAATGATAAATTATGTGCCCCTACCTAGAAAATTATTATGATCCTAGAAGCCAGAATGAGATACATCTTTAGTTTATATAGAGATATGGACCAAATTACTTTACCTCGTGAATAGTCAAATGAAAGACCATAGTTTGTAGAGCCTAGGTCCCCTCCTATTGAGGTAGGGTCAAAATCACCTTCTTTCCCATCATCTAGTGGCTCTCATTTTTTTCAAGCCTCTCCACCATGTAACCCACCTCATTCTTGTCCTCCACAAAGATATGAGACACCACCTCCTCCTTATCATACCCCTACCTTTCCACAACCACCTCCTAAAATAACCCTTTCACCTCCTAAGTCCTTTCTTGTTGTATCTTTGAAGAAACAAATGGAAGCCCCTTCCTCCCCAGGATCACAATAGCTAATTGTTCCTAAAAGCCCAAGGGTTGTCACACCTCTGCACACTCTATCTCCTAAAAGAGAAATTATATTTCAATCATATGAGGGATTCAATAGCTAGGTGGAATAGCCCCTACCACCTCATAGATTTGATACAAGGTCAAGGGCACAAATTGAATACCCTTCTCTTGAATGAGATTTTTCTTCCTTTATACTTGGAGATGATATAACTAATAATGTTAGGTTGGAGCCTTTTGAAGAATTTATGATTTTTTTGATAATTTTATTAATACAAGAGAGTTTACACAATGCTTGCTTAAACATATGGCTGATGAATTGTTAAGAGAAATAGATATCAAATTCAAAGGCTTGGAAGAAAGGGAAAAATTGAAGCTAGAAGATGAAATATTAGGAAAGGTAGAGAAGCAATTGAAGAATATAAATATGGAGGTAGGAAGGGAGACTATGAACAAAAGTAGGGTATCTTACTCCTTGAAGGGTGAGATATTTCATCAACTATTTCATTTGATAGATTGAGAAGGTAAGATATTAATTTTGATGACATGGACCATGCATAAGCCAAGAGATTGTACTTTGGTTCAACATTTGAAAAGAAGCTCGATGTATTAGTGTGGAGAAGGAAAAAGTACATCGAACTGGAGACCAGTTAAAGTATCAATGGATGGACTATCTCCTTGTGCCAACTCCCTTTGCTAGCTAGGAGTGCTAGGGAGATTAGACATGATAAGAGGCTTTTCTTGGTTGTTTTGAAGTGTTTAAATGTGAATGTTTAAGTGTGACTTAATTAACTAAATGAAAATTGGATGTTTATATTTAAGGTAAAAAAACATCTAAAATTATTTTGATTACAAGAAATGAAAGAACTAAATGTAAGGAACAAGCTCACTGTATAGGACAACAACATGAGTCTAGGACTATAGTGCAGAAGTTGGACATAAGCGCGACACACTGGTGTCTTGTACAAACATATTACATATGGATAAGGTAGAGTACAAAACCAAATAACAAAGAGTTACTTTAAATATTTAAAACATAATTACACTAATAGAAAAGTAAACTATTAATGGAAAAGTAAAATAGATAGGATAATGAAATAATCAATTAGCTTTACATGATGTGAAAGATAGGGAGAAAATATAGAATAGAACTCAGTTTTGAAGGTTAATAATGAGATCCTTTTTAACTCATCCTCTCCACAAAAAACCTACACACAAGGAAGAAGAGAAATGGGTTGGGTGGTTGTTTGGAGACGTGCCTTGGTTAAGTCCCTGTTTTGGTGTTTCTACCTCCATATTAGCCTAGTTGACATGATAAATTGTTAATAGATAACCGAATGGAGATAATAAAGTAAATAATAGTATGAATGAGAAAGGCATGAGATGAACAATATTCTATAAAGAATTAAGTTAGACGTAAAGAGACTCCCCTACAAAAGAGATAAGCCCAAGTGAGAATCATGGAACCAATAAGTGAGAGCTTGAAGACTTCAACAATGGAAAAACCTACAAAAAATGGTGTATGAAGAGCATCCAAGTTGATAGATGAAGATCCAAAGACTGTGAGAAGTGTGTGTAACCAAGAAAGTATTGGAAGAAGACCAAATGAGGGCTAAGAGAGGAGTTTAAAACATGGTTATATGGAATCCCGCATAGGAGATCCCATTATTGGGGTATTATGAACATAGGTCGATAGTTCATAACACTCCAACAACAACCTGTACATCTATAGATTTGAAGATGTTAACACATGGCATGGATGTATCTATGATGCACACTTGTCCAAAACTGTTGGGGCCACGTGGAAGGAATCTTAGAGTGGGTGGTGATTTTTCTGATGTTGGTGGATGATAGAGATTACATGGATTTTGAGTCTTAGGCTAAGGTAGGGAAATGCGAAAATGGTCTTTTACACTGGGGTGTAAAATTTAAGCCATTGCACTTTTCCCCCACTTTAGAGAGCATATTACCTTTGATAAATGTGAAGCTAAAGTAAGAGAAAACATTACCTCACTTACCTATAGGAATTTTGTCACATGGGTTTTCCCCCAACTAGGAACTCCTGATATGTTGATGAACCACATCTAGCACACAAGATGCAGACAAGCATGCTAGATAATGAAGAAAAAATATTAGATATGAGACCATCGATGGTATGTTGATATGGATTTAAAGTTGTATTATGCCAAGTAGCCATATGATAGGGAATTTTTTGATAAAGCTCTGACATGTTTAGTGAATGATAGATAGGCATGTGATAAGGAATCTTTGATAGTGCATTGACATGCATAGCATGTGCTAGATAGGAATTTGATAGGGAGGCTTAGATACATTGAGTGAACACATGTAGCATTAAACTAGATAGGTGTGTGATATGATGGCTTAAGATCATACCGATACACATATAATTTAGATAGATAGGTGTATGATATGGAAAGACCAAGACACAAAGATAGTGGTTTGGCCCCACAAAGGTAGATGCCAAATTTTGAAATATTTTGGGAGGAGAAACTTGTGGTGTAGATACATCATGATTGTTAGGTAAAAAAAATTAGACACATGAATAACACAACCCACCCTTGGGATGGACTATGTTGCTCAGAGGGGAGCATAGACCATTCCAAGGAAGTAAAAAGATGTGACATGCCAACATACGAGATGTTTTCATGGAATTTCACTTCCTAATAGGTGATACATGTTTCCACAACATCTGCATAGAGATAGGTGAATTCAATGGATTGTCATTAGAACCTAGAAGCATAGGCATATATCTACTCTCAAGAGATATTTCATCACTGCCAATCAGGACTCAGATTTGAAGAATGATACATGAACAAAAAAGAAAATAAAATTTTTGGTCAACATGCAAGGGTTTCCTAAATGCCCCCAACACTTTTCATTATCCCCAAATGTTGAAAATCAAAATTATGAAAATTAGAAGTAGAGAAAATATAGAAGAAGGTGTACAATAGAAAACCCCCAATTTATAGGTACCAACGAAGTACAAGGTTCCTCCAAGAGAGAGAAACACTGAAAGAAAATAACTGAAGAACACAAACAAACACACTCTAATCTAAAGATATAGAAGTGCGTACTGCTCTCGCAAGTCATCCATTAGTAGATCTTCGTCCTCCCAATCTTGATCATATGAGGAGGGAGGTTGAGATTGAAATGGTACGAATGTGATGGATACATCTTAGGGGTCCTAAAGGGTTCTAAGTGTTCATAAGGGGTCCTATGACACATTAATGCCTTTTAGGAACCCTTAACAACCCTTATGAATCCTAATATGTATCGTAAGGGTTCATAAGGGGTCCTAGGACACATTAATGTTCCATATGACCTCTTAACAATTCTTACAACCCCTAAGATGTATGGTAAGGTGTCTTAAAGTTTTCTAAGGGGTCATAAGGGATCCTAGGACACATTAATGTGTCATACAACCCTTAAAAACCCTTATAACCCCTAAGATGTATGGTAAGGGGTCCTAAAGGGTCCCAAGGGGTCATACGGGATCCTAGGATACAATCATTTTAAGGGGTCCTAAAGGGTCATATGTGGTTCTAAGACTCATTAAGTGTCTTAGGACCCCTTATAACCCTTTAGGACCCCTTACCATACATTGTAGGGGTCCTAAAGTGTCCCAAAGGGTAATAAGGGGTCTTAGGAAACATTAATGTGTTATAGGACCCCATAACAACCCTTATGACACCTTAATGTTTTTTAAGGGGTCCTAGGACACATTAATGTGTCCTAGGACCCTTTAGGACACATTAATGTGTCCTAGGACCCTTTAGGACCCCTAATAATACATATTAGGGGTTATAAGGGTTGTTAAGGGTCATAAAGGGTAACTTGGAACCCC
Source organism: Chamaecyparis obtusa (assembly GCA_027943335.1). Lineage (NCBI taxonomy): Eukaryota > Viridiplantae > Streptophyta > Pinopsida > Cupressales > Cupressaceae > Chamaecyparis > Chamaecyparis obtusa. The sequence goes on from BSBK01000847.1 coordinate 285,481, forward strand.
TAAGATGTATGGTGAGTGGTCCTAAAGAGTCCTAAGGGGTCATAAGTGGTCCAAGGGAACATTAATGTGCCCTAGGATCTCTTATTAGGACCCTTTAGGACTCCCCGCCATACATCTTATGGGTCCTAATGGATCATAAGTGATATTAGGACATATTAATGTGTCATAAAACCCCTTAAAAATCCTCACAACCCCTAATATATATTCTAATGGGTCCTAAAGGGTTCTAAGGGGTCATAATGGGTCATATGACATATTAATGTGTCCTATGACCTGTTAAGACCACTTAAGACCCCTTACCATACATAATAGGATTCCTAAGGGGTCATAAGAGGTCATAGGACACATTAATGTGACATAGGACCCCTTAATGACCCTTATGACCCTTATGACCCCTAAGATATATGATAAGGAGTTCCAAAGAGTTCTAAGAGGTCATAAGGGGTTCTGTGACACATTAATGTGTCTAAGGACCCCTTAAGACTCCTTATGACCCTTCACCATACATTAATATATGGTAAGAGGTCATAAAGGGTCCTAGGACACATTAATGTTTTATAGGACCCCTTATGACCCCTAAGAAAACATCTTAGGGGTCCTAAATAGTCCTAAGGGGTCCTAGGACACATTAATATGTCATAAGACCTCTTAACAACCCTCCAAACCCCTAAGATGTATGGTAAGGGGTTCTAAGGGGTCATAAGGGATCATAAGGGGATGGAAGACACATTAATGTTTCCTATGACCCCTTAGGACCATTTATTTATGATCCCTTAGTACCTCTCTCTCTCTCTCTCTCTACTTTTTCTACGAGATTAGGGAAAGAAAGAAAAAGATACCCTCTATATTTCATGTTTTTAATAGCGTGTACGCTCTATAGGGTGCACACAATATAGTGCGCATGCACTATTTATTGGATTTATCAAGCCTTATGCTTGTGCATTCCAAGCCATAGAGTATGCTCCCTATAGGGCATGTTCCCTACAACACATATGCCCTATTTATTTTAGGGGACCTAAAGAAATTTGGCACCTTTTTGGTGCCCCATCTTTGTGCACTTACCCTCCTTGATTACACTAATTTAATAGATAACGTCTATATATATTGGAGACAATATAGTATGGCTCTCATCATTCCAAATAAAAAATTATCTTTCTTTCCATTACCATAAATTTGGTTACAATATTAACCTTTGAAACTCAAAGAACACTTAGGACAAGAACCAAGATCGAGAATAGATTGGAATCAAACCCTTAAAATAGCCTTGAAATAACCTTTCATAGAGAAAGGGAAAAATAAGTAACTATCCATGAACATGTGTCATGTCTACAATTGAAATGCAAGTAGGCAAATACCTAACATGCATGAGATCACACAAAAAGTTTCCTAGTCCACCCCACCCACAAAGTAATAAATGATATGATAACTTGGGCTGCACACAAAAGATTGATCATTGATGAAGACTCCCCATTTTCCAAAACTATAATTAGTTGGTGCTGAATTGACTACAACTATACAAAGATTACACACGAGTGAGCCCTGATGACTAAGAAGTTGAGTCAAAATTTGATGATTGGTTGAAATACATGAAAATGCATTTTCATCCTCATTCCATTTCTCCTTCATTAACTTGAAATATGAAGTCCCTATTTTTCTTCTTGAAACCTAATTTGCAAAGGGAACCATAATGTTTCAACTTGAAATCTTCACTAAGTCTAAGAAAATTACCCTAAATGTTTGCACAAAAATGCAGCTCGCACAACTAGCCATTTTTTTTTCAAAGGTTGCGTAATTTTTTTCCCTATGGATGCATTTTATATTTCTATTTGTGCAACTATACAACCAATCACATGCATCCACATCCTTCCATTGACTCCAACTATAAATGACATTATATTGTGGGGTCATCCTTTTGAACTATTGTACTAGTAGCACATTTAAAATCTTTTCAATCTTACATAACCATACACTGATGGATCTTGAGGTGGTTTATCATAAACATAAGATTCATATCCTTGACCATAACCATAATAATATCCATTCCATTTATTTGTATCTACTTATGCAAAACATCATCTAGGATTAGGCCCCTACAAAAATAAAATGAGTCAATGAATATGTGGATGATTTTTGGGAAAAATCCATTTATTCACAAGTCTAGTGATGATGTTACAAACTTAGATAACTAGAAACAAGAGAAAAAATAAAAATAAAAAGTGGATGTTAAGCCAATAAACATGCCTTGACTATGCTTCCACATTCTACATGCACAAAATTCATGTATCCTAACCATACTATCACTTTTTGCATGCAAAAATAACTTCCATATTTTTATTTTTGCATACTAGTCTATCAAGACAAAAAGGAGACATCATTTATTTTTCAATCATAGGCTATACACCTTCCAATTGCATTTTTTCTTCAAATAGAGAAATTTTTTTCACAAGTAATTGACAAGTGGTCAACACCTCCTATATGAAAACAAGTCAACAAAAATATTAGAAATCAATGATAATGTCAGTTCTCTTTTGGCATATGTTAGTCTATAATTTGTAGTGTTCCATGGGGATGAGTCCCCTCTCTAAATAGTAGTGTCCCTCCAACTTGGGGATATCGTTCCCAAGTCCCCAACTACACCATTGGTTGTTCCCTGATTGTCACCCAAGGCTTGACCTCATGAGGGATGATTAGATGCATCCCTTCACTACATTTTGACATTTTGTACTTGTTTTGATATCATGCAACTCTATTTAGTATTTTACTTACTAATAGTCTTATACATCTTTTCATAACTAATATTTTAAGTACCATATGTATAGTATATAGTATATACACACCTCGCCCCCCCCCCCCCCCCCCCCACCCCCCACTATTTTCCCCTTGTCATCCCCAAATTGAGGTCCCTTTGTCCCCATGTCCCAAAAACTTGTCCTCCCATCCCCATGATGGTGTAAGTATGATAATTTTTAAAGTTATGTGTGAAATATGCAAACTAACATTTGTTATGTTGAACTACTTGAACTATATCTCAATAAATATAGATATGTGAAAATTTTTGTTAGTATTAGTGTTATTCAAATAAATACAAGGAACAGGTATTATAGTTGCATAAACAAAAGTATAAATATCAAGAGAACTATAGAGTATATAGACCTTAATAATATGACACAAAAATATTTGTTGACCAATAATTGTAACATGTACCCTTGACAAAGATTCTTCAACATAAACCATAGATAAAATTAAATAGATGTTTTAGATATGTATGTATATACCAATCAACAAATAAACCATGATTGAACATTATCTATACCTATTACCAAATTGCAAAAATCCACATCCCAAGTTGCTAACCGGTATTTTAACATAGAAAAGCTCACCAAACCGACCAAAAATCTATGTCATGCCCCACTAGGGAACCAGGGAAGAGAACAAAGATTCTCTTAGGAAAGAAAACCTATGTAACAAAATATGAAATTTTTTGAACTTTAAAAGTTTTACAAACATAATAACATAAGCAAAGTTTAGCTTTAGATTCCTCCCATGGTTCCCTACTAGAATACTAATAGTCCATTTTAGTTTCATTAAATGTACTAACAAATTTGAATAACTTTATATCAAATATAAGATAATATTTGAAGAACTTTAAAAGGAAACATAAATGTTTTCATTTGATAATTAACCTAACATTTAAGATCCATCTATATTCCCAAAGTATTCCTTTATGAACAACATAGCATTTAAAGTATTAATCCCATATAAATGAATCATCTTGAATAATTACATACATGAAACCATCCCATTTGAATTACTAGCTTTTCTTAATCAACAATAAGATACAACATTCCATATTACTTTGAAACTTACCAAAATCCTTTACTTTTAAACCAAACATGCTTTACATAACTGTTACAATTCACTTTTTATTATTTCCCTAAATCTACCCATTCCAAATTAGATCACTTTTTAAATACATTAAATATTACATTACATTCATCTCCTCTTGGGAGGTTACAACAAAGACATAACTTTACATTGATAAGAAATAATGAAAGATATGAAAATAGTCTTCTTCCTTTAATTGGAACAATGAGCAAGCAAGAAATTCCTTTCAGCACTGCAACTACAACTAATACCTTGATAAAGAAAAGATTTACCACCCAACCACATGGATACAAAAAGGCCCACTCCCCCGTGCTAGGAGATAAATACCAAGATCCACACTAGAAAAGATAACTAGGCCATTCCTAGGGTTGAGGTAACCTTTCCCAAACAATAACTGAACAAGGAATGAAACTCAAATCCCTTCCCAAAGGTTCATAAGACTAGGTAGAAACTCTAAGTGACAAGCTAGGTGAGTGTCATCGCATAGCCCTCACCCCTTGGGTTGTCTATATACTAGCCACTCTTGGCCCTGACCCCCAAGTAGGCACATGTGGAACCGAATGCCTTTTGTGAGGACAAGGCCATTCAGTCGTACCTACACATAGGTACCTTCTCCCACTCCCATCCATAGTCTTTACTAGCCTTAATGGCATGGTTGAGGTACATATTTATCTTTTTAGTGTTTGATTCCATCCCCATTCATTTTATTTAAGTTATCACTTGATTAAAACAACTCATCAGTAGGTTATCCTAGTACTAGCCTCTTAGAGCCCCAACCCCACACTAAGAGCCACTCACCTCATGTTCTTAGGTTCTCTACCCTTACCCAAGCATCATAAACATACTAGATATGCAATAAGATAAATCATAAAACATTCAAGTATTTGCAAACAAGAATAGGAATGGTTTAGGAAGCCATATGGTTTCCTTAGTCCACCGAACAACCCTGACTAATGTGTTTACACTTTCCTGTATCTTTATTTTTTTCTATTCTTGTATCATACTAACCAAATGCAGGGATGAGAAGGATTCATGTTGGTGGATCAGTGGTTGATGGGGTTTGTTGATTGGTGGGAAGCCTAGAATGGCACCAGTCATTTGGGAAGTGAATGGATTAAGTGTAGTTGCATTTTGTGTTGGAACATGGATCATTTGTGTCCATTATGAGGTGTTAAGACCTTTGGATTAATTTGGAAATGTTAGTGAAGTTATTTTGTGTAGACCCTAGGTGTATGACCCAAGAAACACAAACTGCTTGAAACCCTCGTTGTAGTAACAATCATAATACAATGTATATTTATAATGCCTCTAACATACAAGGCATCAAATTTGGTCATTAGATAGTAGGAAGAATGTATTTTACTATTGTAACCCTACAAGAGACCATGTATCATTGAGAATGAGATTTGATGGAAGGAAGTTGGTGGTTTGTTGGAGGAAAATGAAGAAAAGGTTGTTGCAGAAAATACAGTCCTGATGCGAGAACCATATCTCATATTTTAACCATTGGATTGGGCTGTGTTTTGGATATGTTGGATAAATCCAAGTTATGCAACATCTGACTTGAGAGATCGAGGAAATGTTATTGGAGTCAAAAGATATAGATGAATGTGTATGGGTCTGTCAAAAAGACCAGTGAATTATTATTTTGGCAATAACTACGGGTTTCTAAAACACAAATAGAAGTATTACAAAGATCCTAGGGAGTCTCCACACTCTAATATATACATGGATGAAGACCAATCAACTTATATAGGAAGATAACATAGCTTATGAAACATTTCATTTTAAACATATACACACTATTCCATTCAACAATGTAGATAGAATACCATATCATATACATTCTCTGCATTGTAAATACATATAAGCAGCAAGTAAATAAATAGAATAACATTCCAATAAAACATAGCAAACACACAAAAGAGGATCATCTCCCAGGATAGATCCTACCTAGAGTCCTATGGAGAAACCATTGGAGAAAAAGATCCAAACTATCTCAGCCTTCTTCAAGCACTCCTCTGGATTCCTCTGATTGCAGACACAAACTCCTCTAGAACTTATATATTTCCCAAATTACTATAATTTCCTAATATCATAACCTATCAAAACAATAATCAAGTTTCTTGAGAATCTTCAGGCAACTCCCCCTCTCACAGGAATCCTTCCCGTATATAGATTAAGGGAGTAGTTGCACAAGAAAATCCAACCGATGCAACTATCCAAACCAATTATTGGTTAATAGTTAGGCTTAATTATATTCAATAAAACCATTCCTGAGAAGAGATATCTGTGTTAATAATAATCTTACTTTTATTTCCTTTATTTAAGGAAGGCAATAGTAACTTTTTCCTTTAAGTTTATTTGCTATTTCTAAGTTACCTAGTTACCCAGGCCATAGTAAAAGAGGTTTACCATATATTTATTTGACATTCCACATAAGTAATTTATTTGTTTATTAATATTATTTAAATGAAATAATTACTTATCCACAACAATTAGATAAATATATGTAACCATATGCATACGTGTGCGAGTACTCATATGCCTATGTGTACATATACCATTATTAATATTATTAGAAACATATTATTATTAGTATCATAAGACTTATTATTATTATTGACATTATAATCACATTATTTTAATCATACACTAAATCAAACTCTTACAAGGTACAATAATTCCTATAAGGTAACTACTAATAAAAGATAGAATATTCTATACAACAGAGTTAGAGTTAGCATTCGCAAGATCTCATAATCAATAAATGCAAGAGACAAGAAACAAGATCCACAAAATCTAACAACTGAGACAACACATTATTACACCATCCAACACAAGGACTGACTCAGGAACTCCCCACCTATGGAACAGAGAGGGAAAGAGGTAGGGTTCATTCTCATGGAACCTTGGTGATATCTCCATAACAACAACAATGATCAAGGATTTTGAGGGCACACTTAGACCTGTGAGACCAAGTAGAATCAATGCCTAGTACCTACAAGCCTGCATCACCAAGAAGAGATGCATGTGCATAGATATATATACAGATACAATAAGACAGTTGCAAATAGATGACTAGGATTGATACATCGTGTGGACCTCAACTAAGTGAGTAACTAAGACTTCGTCCTGAATCATGAAAACACATTAGTCACATATACATAAAACATGAGACATCACATATAAAAATCCTTGGGTTAGCTCTATAAATCTCCATAAGCATATATAAAATAACTAATTTTTAGTTTCATAAACATTAAACAATAATCATAAATGAGTATGTCTAAATATCTGATAAGCATATCATCATCCAATTAAGAATAATTGTAAACACATAGTTCTAACCATCATAATGAAAAATGTCCAAATCAAAGAATCAATGTATAATCATCTAAGAGGGTATTACAATCTACTTCAAATCTTCTCTTGAAATATTTGAATCTGTGAGCCAACAAATATCTGCAAGATATAAATAATAAGATAGCACAAGAAAAAAACTTAAAAATCCTTTGCCTATGCACTTATATATAGTTACTCATAGTTGTGTTATTGAGATCTTTGTCTACCAAGAAAAATAGAGTATATGGCACATTGTAGGGTAGTGTTTCATGGGAAGCTGTAGAAGGAAAAAAGATGAATTAACATATGCTCAATTAAAAAAATAAAATAATGAGATAGCTAGTTATTGATACTATAAAAGTTACATTTACATACAAGTACAATAAAAAATTACATATGTCAATGGTGCCAACAGACCACTAACCTTAGTTTCACTCTTATCCATATATTTAGTTGTGAAATCTCATCATGAGAATTATAAAACTATTTTTATAAAATCAAATCTCCTAAGGATTCAATAAATATATGCACAAAATGGATTTGCAAATGCAATTGTAGGTGTTAAGCCAAATTCCATAACATTTGTTAGCATCATGTTTGTCATGATAAAAATTAAAATGAAAAATGTGGAAGCATAGACAAACTTTTTATAACATGTGCCCTTGTCATATCCTTCCATGTTGTCCATCAAGCACACCAAAGAGTCAAGAAAATAAAAAAATCATAAATAATTTCATAGTGGAGGAAACATTAACATTTCATGCACCCACATTTGTAAGGATTTTTCTAGGATTAATTTTTACCTTAATCCTCTTTCATTGGCCTATTTCTTCCACTAAATTTTAGAAATAGTAGCATACTTTCCTTCATCTTGGGCAGGTAACAATCCAAACAATACCTTCCAAATTTTTAGACTTTCTTGTACAACATCTTCAACCTTGTGTTGAAGAATTAGATAGGCTCAAAGTTTAGGATCAAACTTGCCTCTGTATTTTTCAATTATCTGTTTGATGTTGGCCGGGGTGAGAGAGGATTCAACTTGTGCTAATGTACTCTCCCTTATTTCCTTCTCTATTTGTAGAGCATACTCCCATTTCTGTGCAACCCTGTTGCATAATTCTTTTGGAATTCTATTTTCAATTTCAATTGGCAACATCTTGAAAATGCATAACATTTCAAGAATAGCATCCTCAACTTTCTCTTTATCTCCAATGCTCATTTTTCCAAACTTTAATCTTTTCACCTCATCCACTGCTACAGTGCTAGTAATCTTAAGACATAATTCATCAACAGTGAGTTGATGTGCACCCTGTTGTGTGACCTTCCCCTTTATTCCTTCATCACTTTTGGTTTCTTCATCATCATCTTGTGTTAAAACAAGTTTCCTTCTCAGCTTCTTCACAACCTTAGTCGGCACTGCCTTGGGTTGAGTAGGTTTTCAATTAGCAGATGCAGGAGGCATCTTAAGAGTCACAGCAATAGTTCTTCTAGTCTAAGGCCTTAGTGATTGTGTCTCTAACACTTTACGATTCAACACTCTTCTCTTTAGTGGGGGCTCGACAATTACTGGTTTCTTCTCTTCTTCTTCTTCTTTTTCACTACCACTGGTTGCACTCTGTTCATCTTCTCCCAATCCTTGGGTCAATTCTAGTGGTCCATTCTTCTCAGATTCTTTAACATACTCTTCCAGATTTTTCACTATCTTCTTTCTTTTCCTCTCTGTGGTGGCAACCAATAATCCCAAAGAAATCTTGGATTTGGCTTCTTCAAATGTTCCAAAGTAAGGTGCCTTATTATCAATTTCTTTAGCTAAGAGTGCAGTGATTGTAACAGTAGCTTCATCTATGTTGAGTTCATAAGGTAATGGCATTAACCATGAAACACTAGGTATGACTGCCTGTGGATAAGTGAAATTTGTGTCTACCAAAAAATATATATCCTTGCTGTATTTCTCAATCAAAGACATAGGGACTCTAGTCCTATTTCTCACCTTCTTCTTAAACTCAATGTAATAATTATCCATTATCCCTTCAAAATCATCACCAATCTGGTTTATAAACTTGTTTATTTGAACATTGATGGGTTTCTTCGCATCCCATGTTACATCTCCATGTGTAGGAAAACACTTCTTGACATAAAAGAATAGACAGATCAGTAGGGAACTGAACTTACACATAGAATTCTTCATCGTCTGAATGGAGTTCAAGTTCTCAGCAAGTTGAGTCAACTAGAGCTCGGCAAGGTCATATGTGTGTCCTTTCTTAATTATCTTCCATGCCTGGTCCACTGCCATACAGGGGACGCTGTCCAACCGACTGGATTGATAAAACTTGTGCGAGATGACTCCAACAACAAAGTCAATTTCTAGATCAGTTATGGTGGAAATTATCATTCTGTGTTTGTTCCAAATTGCCTGGGTGTTAGCTTGAATATCCTCTTTTCCTCCACATTTCATCGTTCTCTTTCCTTCAATTGTAGGGTAACCAGTGACTTTGTGTATCATTTCCTTTGTGATTTTTACCGGTCCATCTTCTAGACAAAAGTGCATGTTGTGTGCTCGACCCAAAATGATCTTTATCCATTCCACTTTGAAATTTTGCAAGAAATTTAGGGATGCACTAACCCTTCATCAACAACAACCTTATGTTCCAGTTTTAGTACTTCGTTGACACATAGTTTATCATATGCTTCCCTAATCTTGTAATCACTGATTTCTCCAATTTTGCACATATAGCAAGACCTAACGTCGTTCATCAATAACACATTCTCTGGAATAGAAGATAGGGCTCCGTTCAAATCTCCTTTAATAGCACTTTCTGATATTGCCTTGAATACCTTAGGTTTGCAAACTTCATTCCTTACAAGTTGCACATTGAAAACTTCCATCCCTTGTTTCTTGACTGGTGCAGATCAAGATGATGCCATTTTAAACTATAATTTTTGAAAAGAAAATATTTTCTCAGTAAAGTACCTTTTTGTCAATAACCCTATAGATGAATTTCATCGACGGCATGCTAAGAAAATTTGGAATCACTTTGCTTAATCTGGTTTCACAAACTCTGAATCGCTCTCTAAAATATTGAATAGCCTGGTGAAATGAAATTAATGATAATTTTTCACTTTATAGAATCTGAAAAGTAGAGTTAGGGCCTCATAAATGCTTCGTACAGGTTTTGGTAGATTACAGCTGTCTTGGTAACCTCACAAGCTTGGTCGATATAACCATTGTGATATAGCTTGGCATACATAGCATTTCGGCCATAGCAGGTGCTCGACATACATTGATAGCTCGGTCAAGACACTGATGCTCGACATCAAAAATGAAATTCTCTATTTTGCTCAAATATGTCCTAATGCATCCTTATCTATGCAGATGTGGACTTTTTCTCACTTGTATGTTAGGAACTGATGAAAGATAAGACTTTGCAAGACTCAGTTCTGAACATACCTTTCAAGCTTAATTCGAAGAAGTGTGATCACTTGATCCATTGGATTGGGTGATCTCAGATGTGCTAGCTTCACTTGAGTTTTCTTCTTCTTTCTTCCTCCATGTCTTTTCCATCTGATTCTTTAGTTTCTCACGGATACCTTCATTCTGATTATCATTGCTTGGCATAGGTGATCTACAATCTTTCTTTAAGTGACTGACCTTATTACATTTGTAACAGACCATGCTTCCATTCATCTAGCTTTTAGATTTGCCTCTAAAATGTGTCTTCATGTAATTTTCTCCGATTTGTCCATATTTACCACAATAATGGCAATTATACCAAGTGTTGTAATCCCAATTGTAAGAGTTGTGCTTTGTGACTGGCTTGGTTTGTTCATTGGATGACCACCTTGGTCTAGATCTACATTCAAATGCTTTGTGCCCATATTTCTGACAATTGAAACAACTTCCTTGAAACTTGGGTGAGGTGGACGAATTGCAAGCCTTAGATCTACATTCATGTGCTTGATGTCCATGCTTCTTGCAGTTAAAACAATGTCCATTAAACTTAGGTTTAGAATCAGACTTACCATGTTTGCTTCTACATATGTTGGTTGTATGTCCTAGCTTTCCATAGTGATGACATGTGGTCTTGGTGTTCTTTGGTTTCGCAATATTCTGTTCTCCATTCTTTGATGATTCTCCTTCTTCAGTAGATGAATGTTCATTCAGTCCAAGTCTAGATCTGTCACCGGATCTTCTAGGTGATATTAACATTTCTTTAAAATATTTTTTAGCTTCATTGGGTTTGTTCATCCTTTCATTGATTTCCTTTTCAGTTCTCAAATCATATTTCAACTTATCACTTTTAGACCTTACTTGATTGATTTCCATATCTTTCCTGCCCAATTCCTGATTAACCATCAATAGCTGATTTACCATGTCTAGTTGATTATTAGTCAACCTTTGTCTATCACTTGTTCTTTCATCTAGCTTGATTGCAATTTGTCTTTTGTCTTCTTCAACCATTGCCTTATCATCTTCAACTTTCTTTTTTTGTTCCACTAATTCACAAAGTCTGATAGATTGAATTTCTTGTTATCTCCTTAGAGATCTGATGTCATCATTTAGTATGGTATTTTTCTTCAGTAGTTCTTTTATAGCTTTATCACTCTTGGCAAAGTTACTATTATCAAATAGTCCAGAGATGTCTTCTTCTTTGTAGTGTGGCTCATTTTTTTGAATTGCAATCTCTCTTCTCTTGCTCAAGGATTTCTTCAATTCTCCTCTGGCTGCTTCCAGTTGTTGTAATGCCAATTGTAATTCAATCTTTTGATTCTCTATGATCTTCCCCATTTTATAAGCTTCCATTGTAAGTTCTTTTTCCTCAAGTGGTTAGACTTTCTTAAGATAAACCTTGCTGCTCTGATACTAATTGTTGGAAATATAAGTGGGAAAGTAATACTAAGAGGGGGGGTGAATCAGATATTACCTAATTTTTTCCTCTTAATCTGATAAAACTTTATGCATGTCATAAACAAAACTTGATCATTGTAAGCAACTAAACATATAAAGTAGCATAAATGAAATCACTCATAACACCATGATTTTGGTAACCCAGAAACCCTTGAAAGGTAAAACTGGGGTGGGGATGACTCCCACAAATCTTCACTACTATAGTAATAAGTTTTTCCTGTTAAGGCTTACAAAATGTGATCAAATCATGATCTACCCTGTGAAAGGTCTGCTCGGTCAAAAGCAAAAAGACTTACATAGTCTACCTTGTTAAAGGATTTATAAACTTACAATAAAGTAAGCACTCAGTAAAGAGATTTACATAAAGTCTGTGAAGACTACTCAGTTAAGAGATTTACCCTAATACACTGGTCAAAATGTCTCAGTACTTGATCTTTCGGTTTGCACTTGTATGCAGATTATAGATCTCCTCTTTACTTTATATTTTGATCTCTTCTATCTGATCTTTCTTGATTCTGTCCTTTCACTACTTAGCTCGGTCACTGGACTCTGTCTGAATACTTAACTATTTTGAATATATGTCTCTGATCATTCTCTCATACTCATTCTATCTTAGTATCTCTTCTCTCTCTAATTCACACACTTATCTTTGTTTAGATCTTGCCCTTATATAATAACAAAAAACATTTTACCGTTTCAAGATCTATGGTTCAGATTTATTTCTATTGCTGCCTAAACTATATAATTTTCTGATTGGCTCTAGGTATTACATAGGGATCAATGATAATAAAATGGATGTGTAATTACCTCCGTAATTACCTCAATAGACAAAATACAAAACATTATTATCACAAAAAATGGTTTACCTCGATCATTATGCCATTCCAAACTTGTATGTCATTCCTGGCTAACTCGGCAAAAGCTATTCCTAGCACTCAACATTAACTATACTCGGCATTGGTTAAACTTTTCTATCACTCATTAATCATTGATATATGTAACTCAAAAACAACTATACTCTTGTCATATTACAAACACATAGTGACCATGACTTTACTCGGTAGTACTACTACTTGGTAAGTTATACAATAGATAACTCGGCCTTTACAAAATGACTCGCTCGCAGTGATGACTGACCATTATTGCCTAGGTATATGACTAAGTGTGAAGCATTAATGGTCAACAAAATTATAGAGATCTACAATCTCCCCCTTTGACATTAGTGGCAAAAACACTTTGTCATGACATTTGTACTTACAAAAATATGTTTGTACTAGCCTAATACTCCCCTTGAGATATATATACATTCAAAAATTTTGTTACCTATCCCTATTCAGTCCTTGTCCATACTTGTGTCATGATGATTCCCCCTTGTTTTTGACATGATAGATTTCCTAATTAGTAGGTAGCTCAAAAATTTTCTCCATAAAAGGTTTATGCAGCACCATGATCATATAAAGTGCATCCGTCCAAGCATTTGAAGAAATGTTCAAAACTTCTGTCTGCACTTCTAAATCGGCAGCTAAACTGATGAGGCTCTCGGCTATGGACAAATGTGGATCACTCTAAATTAATTCTTTAGCCTTAGCTAATTTTCTCTGTATAGCCTCAAAATGTGGTGTCAAAACAATTTGTATAGAGAGTAGGCGAGACCAAATCTTGCCATCATTAGCCATCATCTCAGCTAACTTTCCTTGGGTTTGCATGATTTTGACATAATGTTCAGCACTGGTGTCTGCATCCAAGGTTAGGGACTGACTTGTAGCTTTGATCTCTTGCTTGAGAGTATTAAGCAATCATAGATTCTCATCAGTGAACAATTCAACATTACATATTTTGGCCAATAGAGATTGTCCATTCATAACTAATCCCTCAGTCTCCTTTACCAAATTGGATAGCTCAACCTATTTTACTGCTATCTCGGCAGATATCTTCTCCAACATTTTTGTCTCAAACCTCCATTTAGACCATTCAAATAACTTATCACTTGCACAATTGACTTCATTATTGACTTTTTGAACAATGTGTACAAGTTGTTCCAATATGGGAATGAAACTATTTACATCTGATAATTCATATACTTCATTAAATATATCTTTTATTTCATGAAGAACCTATTTTTGCTGATGCTCCCTTCAGAGTTCAGCTTGCCTGCTTTTCCTTGTCAACAATTATTTCATTATCTGCAATTGCTCATAAGAAAGGTTATCTATATCCCATTTAGGAATAACAATGACTTCATCAATTTTTACCTCATATTTCTCCTTTTGTGCTCTTAGTGGGGTGCTTCCACTCGACATCTATACAAGAGCTTTTATTGCCTCTTGCTCCTTTGGTTCTTGTTCTTCAATGAATTTTCCCTTGATATTTTCTTCTCCTTTCCCCTTATCCTCGGCATGAGGACTAACAACTTGTTCATCTAATTTGATTCCTTGTTCTTCTTTGCTATGTTGAGGACTTTGAATTTTGTCTTCTACTTTGTCTTCTTCCTTGGTAGTTGGGGATTGAGTTAGTGGTACCAACTTGATGGGATCCTCGGTAGGGCTTGTACCGACTAACTTGTCACTATTAGCAACTCCAGGTAGAGTGGGATTCTCATCAATAGATTGTGTGCTTGTAATTTTTGGATTATCCATGACTTGTAATAGGACAGTGTTACTACCTGGCATGGGTGTGTCAGTTTCATTCGTGTTCTTTAAATCATCCTCATTTAAGAAAAAATTCTTAATGGGGCTCTCTTCTGGTATGTCAATAATGTGAACCTTAGATGTATCTTGTGTTTTCACTTCCTTAGGAGTTCCAGTCTCCATTTTATTTCGCTTGGTTTCAGGTTCAACAATTGTTGAAGTAGTAGCATCCTTTCCTTCATCCTGGGTAGGTAACAATCCAAACAATACCTTCCAAATTTTTAGACTTTCTTGTACAACATCTTCAACCTTTTGTTGAAGAATTAGATAGGCTCGAAGTTTAGGATCAAACTTGCCTCTGTATTGTTCAATTATCTATTTGATGTTGGTTGGGGTGAGAGAGGATTCAACTTATGCTAATGTACTCTCCCTTATTTCCTTCTTTGTTTGCAGAGCATACTCCCATTTCTGTGCAACCCTGTTGCATAATTCTTTTGGAATTTTGTTTTCAATTTCAATTGGCAACATCTTGAAAATGCATAACATTTCAAGAATAGAATCCTCAACTTTCTCTTTATCTCCAATGCTCATTTTTCCAAACTTTAATGATACACAAAGTCACTGGTTACCCTACAATTGAAGGAAAGAGAATGATGAAATGTGGAGGAAAAGAGGATATTAAAGCTAACACCCAGGCAATTTGGAGCAAACACAGAATGACAATTTCCACCATAACTAATCCAAAAATTGACTTTGTTGTTAGAGTCATCTCGCAAAAGTTTTATCAATCCAATTGGCTAGACAACATCCCTTTTATGGCAGTGGACTAGGCATGGAAGATAATTAAGAAAGGACACACATATGACCTTGCCGAGCTCCAGCTAACTCAACTTGCCGAGAACTTGAACTCCATCCAGATGGCGAAGAATTCTATGTGTAAGTTCGGTTCCCTACTAATCTATCTATTCTTTTATGTCAAGAAGTGTTTTCCTACACACGGAGATGTAACATGGGATGCGAAGAAACCCATCAATGTTCAAATAAATGAGTTTATAAACCATATTGGTGATGATTTTGAAGGGATAATGGATAATTATTTCATTGAGTTTAAGAATAAGATGATAAATAGGACTAGAGTCCCTATGTCTTTGATTGAGAAATACAACAAGGATATATGTTTTCTGGTAGACCCAAATTTCACTTATCCACAGGCAGTCATACCTAGGGTTTCATGGTTAATGCCATTACCCTATGAACTCAACATAGATGAAGCTACTGCTACAATCACCGCACTCTTAGTTGAAGAAATTGATAATAAGGAACCTTACTTTGGAATATTTGAAGAAGCCAAATCCAAGATTTCTTTGGGATTATTGGCTGCCACCACAGAGAGGAAAAGAAAGAAGATAGTGAAAAATCTGGAAGAGTATGTTAAAGAATCTGAGAAGAATGGACCACTAGAATTGACCCAAGGATTGGGAGAAGATGAACAGAGTGCAACCAGTGGTAGTGAAAAAGAAGAAGAAGAAGAAGAGAAGAAACTAGTAATTGCGAGCCCTCGCTAAAGAGAAGAGTGTTGAAGCGTAAAGTGTCAGAGACACCATTACTATGGCCTCAGACTAGAAGAACTATTGCTATGACTCCTAAGATGCCTCCTGCATCTGCTAAGTGAAAACCTACTCAACCCAAGGCAATCCCGACTGAGGTTGTGAAGAAGCTGAGAAGGAAACTTGTTTTAACACAAGATGATGATGAAGAAACTAAAAGTGATGAAGGAATAAAGGGGAAGGTCACACAACAGGGTGCACATCAACTCACTATTGATGAATTGTGTCTTAAGATTACTAGCACTGCAGCAGTGGATGAGGTGAAAAGATTAAAGTTTGGAAAAATGAGCATTGGAGATAAAGATAAAGTTGAGGATGCTATTCTTGAAATGTTATGCATTTTCAAGATGCTGCCAATTGAAATTGAAAATAGAATTCCAAAAGAATTCTGCAACAGGGTTGCACAGAAATGGGAGTATGCTCTACAAATAGAGAAGCAAATAAGGGAGAGTACATTAACACAAGTTGAATCCTCTCTCACCCCGGACAACATCAAATAGATAATTGAACAATACAGAGTCAAGTTTGATCCTAAACTTCAAGCCTATCTAATTCTTCAACACAAGGTTGAAGATGTTGTACAAGAAAGTCTAAAAATTTGGAAGCTATTGTTTGGATTGTTACCCACCTAGGATGAAGGAAAGGATGCTACTATTTCTTCTTTGTACTGTGGCTCATTTTGTTGAATTGCAATCTCTCTTCTCTTGCTCAAGGATTTCTTCAATTCTCCTCTGGCTGCTTCCAGTTGCTGTAATGCCAGTTGTACTTCAATCTTTTGATTCTCTATGATCTTTCCCAGTTTATAAGCTTCCATTGTAAGATCTTTTTCCTCAAGTGGTTAGACTTTCTTAAGAGAAACCCTGCTGCTTTGATACCAATTGTTGGAAATATAAGTGGGAAAGTAATACTGAGAGGGGGGGTGAATTAGATATTACCTACTTTTTTATTCTTAATCTGATAAAAATTTATTCATATCATAAACAAAACTTGATCATTGTAAGCAACTAAACATATAAAGAAACATAAATGAAATCACTCATAACATCATGATTTTGGTAACCCAGAAACCCTTAAAAGTTAAAACTGGGGTGGGGATGACACCCACAAATCTTCACTACTACAGTAATAAGCTTTTCCTATTAAGGCTTACAAAATGTGATCAAATCATGATCTACCTTGTGAAAGGTTTGCTCGGTCAAAAGTAAAAAGACTTACATAGTCTACCTTGTTAAAGGATTTATAAACTTATAATAAAGTAAGCACTCAATAAAGAGATTTACATAAAGTCATTGAAGACTACTCGATTAAGAGATTTACCCTGATACACTGGTCAAAATGTCTTAGTACCTGATCTTTCAGTTTGCACTTGTATGCAAATTATAGATCTCCTCTTTACTTTATATTTTGATATCTTCTATCTGATCTTTCTTGATTCTGTCCTTTCACTGCTTAGCTTGGTCACTGGACTCTGTCTGAATACTTAACTATTTTGAATACATCTCTCTAATCATTCTCTCATACTCATTCAATCTCAGTATCTCTTCTCTCTCTGATCCACACACTTCTCTTTGTTTAGATCTTGCCCTTATATAATAACAAAAAACATTTTACCATTTCAAGATCTATGGTTCAGATTTATTTCTATTTCCGCCTAAACTATATAATTTTTTGATTGGCTCTAGGTATTACATAGGGATCAATGATAATAAAATGGATGCGTAATTACCTCCGTAATTACCTCAATAGACAAAATACAAAACATTATTATCACCAAAAATGGTTTACCTCAATCATTGTGCCATTCCAAACTTGTATGTCATTCATGGCTAACTCAGCAAAAGCTATTCTTGGCACTCGGCATTAACTATACTTGGCATCGGTTAAACTTTTCTATCACTCGGTAATCATTGATATATGTAACTCGACAAAAACTATAGTCTGGACATATTACAAACACATAGTGACCATGACTTTACTCGGTAGTACTACTGCTTGGTAAGTTATACAATACATAACTCAGCCTTTACAAAATGACTCACTCACAGTGATGACCTACCATCATTGCCTAGGTATATGACTAAGTGTGAAGCACTAATGGTCAACAAAATTATAGACATCTACAGATGCTATTTATGGAAACTTACTATTTTTAGTAAGTTGGTCATATGATCTCAGAATATCTTGATTTCACAGGTGGAGGTTCATCTTAGTCATATCAATCTTCCGGTTGAGTTTCATTTCCATATCATCTGTATTAGTGAAGTTATTGAGGTTTTTGGGTACAAAATTTTTGAGCTCAATTTTGAAGGCCTTAAAGGCTCCGAATCATGATCGACCCCCGGCTGATTGGAGCTTGCCCAAGTCAAGTAATGTAGATGAAGTCCTATCATTTTTGAAAAGTGGATATAATAGAAAAATAGAGCTATGGTTAGAAAGTTATGGCCTCTAGAAGTTGGGGTACCTAAAATTATATTTTTGTAATTATTTGGAGCCGACCCTATGTAAAAAAAATGAAAATAAAATAATTCTTAGGGTAGTCGGACTTAAGGGCTAAATTTTTGGAACCTTCTCGGGTGGTGGAAATTACCTATATAAGGAAGGCTCGTAGTGTTGTCTAGGGAGTTATGGGTAGATCTGGGTAATGATTCAAGGCTTTGTCCTACAAAATATTGTAAGGGAAAATGCCCATGTGGCTCTGCATATTGTAATTTTGAAATTTGTAATTCCACATTTGTGGAGATAATAAGAAGCCCATTTTTTTTCTTGCAAATTGTTGTTGTTTCTCTGTTTATGTTATGTGGTTGTGGTATTAAGGGGAGCACCCTTCATTAAGTGGTATCAAAGTAGGAGTTCTTGAGTGTGTAGATAGTTCACTAACTATGAGGTAGTTTGCACTAGGACCATGGTTTAGGATTTCAGTGATAAAACACAAAAATGCCTCCATGAAGGGAACGTGATAGAAGAGTTGGTGGTGTGACACCTGAGGTTAGAGCCCTCTAGAGACAAGTGTGAGCATTGCAAGAAGAGATTCATAGAGGAATGAATCTAACAGTCAAAGATGAAAGCGAGGATGAAGCCGAAGAAGAAGGAAATTTTGATCGGGAAGGAGAAGGAAAAATTTGAACCAAGAGGAAGAAAGACTTTTTTGGGCCATTTCCAAGATTGGGAAAAGACCTAAGATTGAGGTTCCTACATTTTTAGGAAACCTTAACCTAGAAAAATTGATTAACTGGATCAATGAATTAGAGGAATATTTTGAGTATGAGGATATCAAGGATCTTGATCGAGCCAAGTTTGCGAAGGCTAGACTGAAGGGTCATGCGAAGATCTGGTGGGAGGAGATTCAGCTGGAGTGAAATAGAAAAGAAAAGGATAAAATCACAAGATGTGATTAGATGGTGGATAAATTGAAGTGACAATTCATTCTTGTTGATTATGAGCTTGATCTATTAAAGAAAACACAAAGTTTGAAGCAAGCAGGGAGATCTGTTCAGGAGTATATGGAGGAGTTATATCAAATCCTCATCAGTACAAGCCATGCAGAAGCTGACAAGGAGAAAGTTTCCCATTACCTTAATGGGTTGAGGCCGAGCATTCAGGAGGAGTTGAATTTGGTTCAAATGAACAGTATTGAAGAGGCATACCAGTTTGCCCTAAGAGTAGAGGAAAAGTTGAACAAGAAGTTTGAGAGAAGACAAAGTGGAAGAGGTCGTGGTGGAAGATGTGGTGGACGGTCATATGGAAGCTGAAATGAAGATTTGAAAAAGAAGGATGAGGCCAGTAGTAGTCAAAATCAAAGAGGAAACAATTTCAATCATTTCCATGATCATAATAATAGAGATCGGAAAGGAAGAGGAAGAGGACAAGGATCAGGAAGAGGAGGCTTCCGTGGAACATGTTTTTGTAATACCCCAAAAATGGGCTATATGTTCATTAACCTCCTACATCTACAAATCGAACGAAATCAACATCGAAGTCCTAACCTAAGGCACATCTAAACATCATCGAATCCTAATTGATTATCTTAAATTCTGCATCGGGGAATATTCTTAGCAGTATTCTTAATTATCTTAATTATCTTTAATTTAATGATTATTTGGCAATAAATCACATTTATCCTAAGTTTGATTAATTGAATATTTTCATTTTTAATTAATTAGATTTAATATCTTGCCACTTAATTGTGTAATTAAATTTAATTCTATCTATTATTAATTGTATTATTTAATTTTGACAATAAATCTAATATCTTATCAATAATTGATTAAATTCTTATTTAATTAATTAAAGCAAGTTGTCATTATTTAATAATATAGTTTTTAATAAAAGTTTGATTAAATAATTGATTAACTCATAAATTAATTATTTTATTTCAAAAAGTAGTTAAGCTGAGAATAAATCACTTTATTTATTTATTAAATCATAATTATCCATGTGCACATTCAAGGACCAGTTAAACTCAAATTGGAAAATCAATGCAAGTTGTTAGCTTTTTGAAACTCAACATCTTTTTGAATTTTAAAGTTGATCTAAACTTCTAATTCAAGTTGAATTGTGCTTTTACATGATTTTTGTGACTTAATTATCTTTATTTAAAAATAACTCAAAAATCAAGCTGAGTTATTTGAGTGATTTATGATTTTTTCTCATGCACCTCCAAAGCCTTGGATTTCTATAAAACCAAGGCTCAGCTCTTCATAATTCATCTCTAATATCTTGCAAATTGCAAACTTACTCTACAGGAATCATAGCATATCAGATTTGGAGAATTTGCACAATTGGAGCTTGAAAGATAAATTTGAGGATTCGAAGCTTTGTGAGATCAATTTCAAATTCATAGCTTTCATATTATTGTTAGACTTTTCATTCTCATATCATATCATTTCTAGCTTAGCATTGCATATCAATTTACATATTAGCATAGATTCATATCATTGTTAGATCAATTTCCATATTAGCATAGATTCATATCAGTTTTCATCATATTATTGCATAGAAAATACCAAAAAAAAAAGAATTCATATTTCATATCAATTTGGCATTCAAATCCTTCATTTAGGTGTCGTCTAGGTCACTAATCTCAATAACAATCTGAGAACATTAATCCCGCACCTACTAGAAGGCAGTAAATCGCTTGGTTAAATTAGATTTTAATTTTGCACAATTTTGATTATAGCTAACCTCTAATGTTTTACTAAAGTGTTGTGTCTACAGATCAGGTACAATTTTTACACACACATTTCTGGCACCCACCATGGGGCAACCCGCCTTTACATGCTAGTTTTGATTTTTTTGGGGAGCTAAAACCCTAAAGTTCCAAAAATTTAATTTTATCTCTCAAATAGCTTGGATTTTTTCTCTAAATTTTTTTTTGTATGTTGGACATATATCGGAGAAGCTACTGTAAAAAATTTAGAATTTTCTAAGATGTTTTGAATTTTTAATAATTTTTTCTTGAAACTCTGGAAAAAATTAATATCTGACGCAAATCAACATATTTTTTAGAAATTTTTATATTTTCTGAAGTCTCTTTAAATTCTACAAGGTTTCCATTCTTTGTATTTTAAATTTGGATGCAATATAATAGCTCAAATAGTCAATTTACAAAAACTAGTCTATTTTGATAAAATGGGTCTCTAAGGCACAAATGAAGAGATTTTTCTAAAATTTTTACATTTTTGGAAAGCTCTCTATTTTTTAGTAGGGGTCTCTATTCTAAATTTCTATTTTTGTGGCCAAATTCATATCAAAAAAATTAGATCTTGTTGACTAGGTCAAATGCAGCAAAAAAAATAAAGTTTTGTGATGGGTATGCACTTATTTTTTTACATGGTTCAATGAATGATATGAGTTGTCATTTGGGTTAATTGCTGGTTATTATTGCTGATAAAAATTGATTTTTAGAGGTAACCCTATGGTTTTCATAAGTTGAATATATTTTGCATATCTTGTTTGCTTGTTTGCTTGTTGGAGAGTTCGTCACTTGCTTGCATGAAAAAGCTCAACAAGAATTGTTAAAAATCAGGTAAAATCTACTAAGCACATTACAAGGATCCCAAGTATTCTCCTTCATCTAATAACATTTCAATTTCACATTAAAATAAATCTCTCGTGTGTTTAGCTTGAGTGTTTCTTTGCATGCTTTTTCTATGAATTTGCATAATTGAATACTAGGTTGTGACACCTTAGGTATTTATTGGCAGTCTTAGATTACTTGTGATTGATCTTGATTGCTATCTTGGGTTATTGGACTCGCTAATCCGCCGGCCCCTCATTCCGGCCCGTGGTTGCAATCTCAGCGCCATAAAGGGGAGGGGTCAACAGGACAGAAGCGTTAAGTGTTCCACTTGGCAACCCTTTTGTGCTTTTAGGAACTCACTTATTTTCTAAGTTGGGGACTTATTTTCAGCTTGTGTGAGGTGTTAAGTGTTCCACCTTGTGGACTCATCTTATATTCATTTTAAGTGTTAAGTGTTCCTCTTTTTGCTTTTTAGATACTTTTGGTAGATTTTCTTTTGGAAACATACATCTGTGCTCACATAGTAATTAGGCCCTATGAACACTATTCATGATTCTTGAGAGATTGGATTCCCATTGAAATCCTTCTTGACGACAAAATCTTTGTAGGTAGGGAGGATACTTAGTGCGTTTCACATTCAACTTGGTTAGTGCATCTTCTCTTATTGATCGATACGTTCTCTCCCAAGAGAGGTTGATAGATCACGTGGGGTAGACATCATGAGCTTTGGTGAATCAAAATTGGTTAGTGCATCTTCCCTTATTGATTGACACATTCTTTCTCTAGAGGGGTTGATAGATCATGTGGGGTTGATATCATAGACCTTAGTGAGATAAACTTTGTCTTAGCGTGTCAGATTAATCTGCTTTCTTTGTTTGGGTTAAAAGTGAAGAGGTATCAAAACCTTGGATCTAGAGCCAAGTCCCCTTGTGGTATCATACTGTGAAGTCACCTTTATAGAGGGTTAATCATAGTAGACAATCTCTTCACAGGGAAAACTGTGTTGATGGAACCTCAAGCGGTAATAGCCATTTTCACCATGGTAGTGACAACCGCTATATAAATGTCCTTGTGGAAGAAATCTCCATGGGTATGGTTCATTTTTGGGTTGTCAGATCTCCCTAGCAGCTCCTGAAGATTAAGTTCTCGGACTGTGTCAAAACCTTGGTGCGCTAGGATTGGAGTTCACCCCTTTAGATCATAAAAGTTGCAGAGTCAAACCATTACTAAAAACCCTAGCGAGGCTAAATTTTCATTTTATAGGGTATATGTGCATTATTGCAAAACATCTTTGGAACATACACAATTAGCGCTTCTAAGGATTAGAACGAATAAGTCACTTGATTGCTCATGTGCAAGGTTGCTTTTGCCCTTGTTCATTGTTTTCAAATGTGCTTGAAATCACTTGCTTGCTATTTTGTGTGCTTGTTTATCTATCTGGTTATTGAAAATGGATAAATCTATTACAATCCTCAAATCTAGACATTAAAATTTGTAAACAATCCAAATCTGAAAACTCAAAATTTGCAAAATCTGAAGTAAAATCCTTTTCTGGAGTCAAAAGTCATCTCAGGAGGTGAGAAAGTCATATGAGTTTCCATCAAGTGTCGTTTCATTACAACCCATCTGTTGTATGATTGAGTACCTAGTGTCGTATGAGTTTCCATGCCAGCAAATTCTCAAAGTCAAAATCTTGCAACTATCGTATGATATTGTCAACTGTCATTTCATTGCTACCCAACTATCGTATGAGATTTTCAACTGTCATTTCATTGATACCCAACTATTGTATGATAATCAACCCAGTGTCGTACGAGTTTTGATACCAAAAAATTCTAAAAGTCAAAATCTTGCTTGCAACTGTCGTATGATATTTTCAACTATTTTTTCATTGCCTACCAACTGTTGTTTCATTGCCTACCAACTGTTGTACGAGTTTGTAGAGTGTCGTTTGGGAAATTTTTGAAAGTTGTCAAAAAATTGTCAAAATTGCCAGATATTTAACTTTTCAAGCCTAATTTCAGAACCTGTCGAATGAATCACTGTGTCAGAAATAGAGCAGTAGCTATTGAGAATCAGTACACATGTCTCAAAGAATCAGTACACAAGAGGAAGAAGCTCTAATCACCGCTATGATGAAGCAGCTACAAGCTATACAAGTCTAGCTTGACAAACTTGAGAAAGAAAAGGAACCTAAAGAGTTTTCCATGGAAACTCTATGCTCTTTTCCATTTGATAAAGACTTGTACATGTCACCATGCCCTCGGACATAATTTGAGCAACACGATAACCCTTATGATACCTCTTCCACGGAGAGTGACACATCCAGTTTTGGAGACTATGCTGACTATGATGATAGACAATATAATGATACCTATGATACCTCTATTCCTAAGAGTCCTCATCATGTGTTCCTGCTTACTAGAAATGGGATGTCACATTGGATAGATTGTGATGGTGATCCATATGATTCTGATTTTCAAAGAGACTTTGATGGCTTTTGTGGACAATACCTTGATTATGATCCATCTACTAGTGCTGAGGACTATAAAATGCATCGTGCTAGCTTGAAACGTCAATACTATAAGGATCTCTCCTCTAAGAACTCTCAGGCTAAAAATAAAGATTACACTCTCAAGCAAGATCATGTTAATGCTGAACCTTTTTCTGGTGATGGTTCTCTTCCATCCCCTACTTCCTCCAATACCCATACATTTCCTAAAGCTTCTGAGTCTTTCAAATCTTTCATAGAACCTTCATCTGACACAAGCCCTGATACTTTTCATGCAGTTCCCTATAGTTATCCTCTAGGGCTATCTCTTAAAGAAACTCAAGCTAACCTTCACTTGGCTACAAATACTTTCAATAATGCTAAACCTAAAGAGCCTAAGCCTTTATATGCTATGATGCCTACTTCAGCTAGTTCTCCACCATCTCTTCCAAAGCCATCCATACAATCCCAACATGCTTCCTTGTCCTTAGAAGTGGCTCCATGTCAAGAGGACTCTAAAAATGATGAAGAAAAGAATATAAAGAAAGATCAAGATCAAGAACCCTCCATGTCATCCACTCCTTTTCACGATGTCTCTTATCCACCTCAGAGTTCTTTTGATCCTGCACACCCTTTTTTATGCATTCCACCATGTCTTAAGTCTTCTCCTAAGCAAGATCAAGCTACTACTTACACTATTGAGCTTATTGACAATCAAAATGACCTTACTACACTTGTGCTTTCCAAAGATGATACTTCCATTAAGGTTGGTAAAAATGGTGTTGTTACTTCCAAAGTTAAGCCTATTGAAAATCAAGAGAAAAATTATGTGCTTATGCTATCCAAAGATCCTTGTTAAGATCAAAGTCTTCAATCTTCTTGTTCTACCACTCCATGTTCACTTCCGCTATCTACTCTTCCTAAGTCTTTGCAAGCTTTGAACAATCCTATCAAAGAAGGTGCTCATATTCAAGATATCCATGATTCTATTGAAAATCCTAATGCTCACTCTAAAGATGCTGATATCCTTGGTTGTCATATAGATGCTGATGAACTTATTGATTATCCTTTTGCGTCTTCCACTTCCATCCTTGGACCTCTTCCACCACTACTAAGAGCTTCACGTCTGCCTTCCATCTTGGGTCCTTATGTCCCTTCACTTTCCCCTCCTAACTCTCCTAATTCGCCATCCATCTTGGGTCCTTACATACCTCCATCTCCTATCTTTCCTCAAGATCAACATAGATGCATACCCTTGAATCATTTTCATCCATCCACCCATCTAAACCAGTCATATCCTCCTTCTTTCACAAGTGCCAAGTCTTTTGGAAATGACTTGAATGTTCAATACAAGAAAAAGAAGCAATACAAAAATCCATCAAAAAAAGAAGATCAGCATGTCTCCTCTAATAGACATGGAAACATAAATTCAAAAGAGATATCTAAGAAAAAAACTACAAGACAAGTATGGGTTCCAAAATCCATCATTGAAGATATTCTCTGTAGATCATCAAAAGGAAATAAAAAGCCTACAGCTATATGGATTCCAAAGACTCTCTTGAAAGAGTCTGGTGTTGAGCAAAAAGTGAAATTGACATTCAAGCTTCCAAAGGCTTCCACTTCATTTCCCTCCAAAAATATTCTTCCATTCCATGCGCCTAAACCACAACCTCTACTATCCATTCACCATATTCCTTCACGTATTCCTTCATTCACATTTCCTCCATCCTCTCACCACCTTTCAAGGTATATGTTGACGTTGATCTTGCCTTCCTTTCCACCTGCCCTTTCACAATCCTTCCATTCATTATCCTTCTACCTTCTATCCTTTTTCTTCATTTGCGTATTCCTCCTATCTTCCAACCTCACTCACTTTACATAAAACCTTATCCTCCATCTTTCTCTTCCATCTCCCTTTCCCTATGACCATATTTGAGTGTATCATTTTGAATCCTTGGCATATCATGGTTTATCCTTTCAAGGAGCATTATCTAAAAAGCTTGCCTTCTTCCAAAAAAAAAATAAAGATAAAAAAAAAATATAATTGAAAATGTGCCTTGGTGAAAACTTGGAAACAGGCACCTTGGTAGCAAAAGTAAAGATAAATAAATTCATCCTATGGTGAAAACCACTCCCTTGTGGCGCCTTGGATAAGTACCATGATGAAAACTTGGCAATCAGGCATTATGCGTAGTTCTTCTACATATTTCATCCATTCCATCTTCTCTTTTTGATCTTGACAAGGTTGATCTATACGTGAACATTTGGCTATTTTGTGAGTTGTCTGATGATGATCTTACTTTCATTCCTTCCATGTTTAGCCTTCATATTTATTTTCCTCCATTCATTCTAGCCTTTCACTATCATTTCCCCTTTGGGCTTGATCTAATAAAAAAAAGAGAGAGAGAGTAAAACACGGTGCTATGAAGCCTCTTGACATGTCTACTCTTTTGGACTACATCCTTTCCTTCTTTGGCATTATGCTTTTGTGACTTATCCTATGCTAGCCTTTCATTGCTTGTCCAACTGCGCTTTACATGACAATTTTTCCCTAGCTTGGGTATTCTTAAGGAGTTTTCCCTTGAGGATTTCTTCCCTTCATTCTCCTTCATTCTCTTATCTTCCATCTCTTCCACCAGCTTGCCAATCCCTCTTGTTCTCCACCTTGCTAGACATTGGGACTACACAATATGATCTTGCTTGGGAGTTTGTAATGGAAAAAGATGCTATCAAGTATACCAAGTATCAGAACAAGTATCAGAATTCGTATTAGAATCAGTATCAGAATTAGTATCAAAATTAGTATCAGAACCAGTATCAGAACTAGTATCAGAACCAGTATCAGAACTAGTATCAGAACAAGTATCAGAACAAGTATCAGAATCAGTATCGAAATCAGTATCAAAACAAATATCAGAGAAAGTATCAGAACAAGTATCAGATCAAGTATCAGAACTCCCACCGGGGCTACACCTTTTGCTTTAGTTTATGGGTCTGAGGTGGAACTACCTATTGAGGTTGAAATCACATCACTAAGAATCAGAATGCATGGTCTAGTAACTGATGATGACTACAGAGTGTCTAGGTTGCAAGAACTTGAACTACTAGATGAGCGTAGACAAGTAGCGTATGATCATCTCAGAGTATATTAGAAGAGAATGTCTAGAGGCTACAACAAGAAAGTCAGACACAAAGAATTTCAGGTTGGCGATCTAGTCTTGAGAGAAAATCCTAAAAATCAATCCCATCGAGAATGCAAGGGGAAGTTCGAACCCAACTGGCTGGGTCCTTTTGTAATCACTGCTACTTTTGGCTCTGGTGCCTATCAACTCTCAACGACTGAAGGAGAATAGCTCCGAGAACCAATCAACATTCTCCATCTGAAGAAATTCTACGCGTAAGGCATTCAGTCTATGGTAAAATATCTTGAAAAAATGAACATCTTGGTGAAAACCTAGCAATAGGCACCTTGATGATTCACAAAAAAATAAAAAAATATCAAAAATTCAAAAAAATTGAAAAATAAAAAATATTAAAAAAATGAAAAAAGAAAACAAAAGTGCCTTGGTGAAAACCTGGAAACAGGCGCCTTGGTAGCAAAAATAGAATCTCTGCCAAGATGGTGAAAACCCAGCAAATGAGTGCCACTTGTTTCAAAATGCTCCATCTATTAGTGCAATCTTCATCTTTCCTAGCTTTCAGTCTTGCTTTAGTTTGTACATATCTCCTGGTTTGTTTTTGCATTTTCAGTTTTCAATAAGTCAGTTTGTCCACCAATCTGCTCAAGCGTCTGTATCCTATCAATGTTCAAACTTGGAGGAAATCAATGTCATATCCTATGGTCTCCAGTGTATCTTAGATGTATCATATCCACTCAGAGTCCTTTGAAGCTTCATGTGAGTGAGTGAGTCAGTCTTGTCTCCCGAAAGGATTTTGCATCTACAAAAATGGAATCAACATCAAACTGAAAACTGAAAACAATCTATGCTTTTTACATGCTTTTATCTCCTTGTATGCTTACTAATTCGCATTGAAATTTTTGCATATTGTGTCCCTTCGAGCTCTTCGATGATGTCCTTTATAGGATTTAGAGAGTGATGACTGGGGGCATAATCTTTTCTTTATTTTCTTCTTGTATGTGAAAATCTAACAACTTTGAAAATTCTGGATTAAAATGGTGTCCAACTGTAAGAGCCTCTATCTCGAATTGGATGGCCATGCGTACCTCGACCATTGATACCCGGATGATTCAAAGAAGTATCGATCTAACTATTGTCTCTTTGAGTAAGTTCTTTCTCCTACTGTGAAACATGATCTTACCTAAGGATGTGAATGATAAAGGGTCACTACGGGTAATTCACACTAGATTTGGAATGATCTCTTGACTATTTGATGTGTTTGTCATGCAAGGCGTATTCAGGTCATCACAAAGTTTATGTTTTGATGCTTATACAAATTGCTATATCAAAATGGACATGATATTCAGGTCATCCTGGTGTTTGTGCCTTGGTGCTTATATCTACTCCGACATTCTGAAAATAAAATCAATATTCATATATCCATGGTTGTTGACCAGTGGTTGTTGTATTGATTCTTGTGCATACAAATCGATATTCATATGTCTATGATTTCATAGCTAGTGGGCATTGTATTGATTTATCTGGTTACCTAAAAGTTCAATGATGATAACAAATTGACATATGATCAGTGAGTAGGTCCTAGGTCTTAGGTTGCATTTCATTTTGCATGTCTATTTGCATTTTGCATGTTGCATGATCTCACAATGGCTAAACGAACTTCAATGCTTAAACAATTCTCCACTCGCATCTTTAAATCTAACAAGAGCTGAATCTCACATGAAGGTTCCTCCAATGAAACAGCACGTAGAATCCTTTTTCAGGATCAAAATTGAAATCTGAGATCGTTTATTATGTCAAAATTGTGATTTAAAATTTTTGGGCCCAGGATGGTCTACTGCTTGCATAATCGACCTTCCATCATCACAGAAATCCAAAATTCAACTTAATTGATTATCTTCCATCAAACTATTGAAATTTCAACTTGGTCAACCATGGTCAACTCATGGTCAAACCTAGTCAAACTTGGTCGTTTGGACCTCTAAATGATGTAGAATACATTCTTGGATGTGTTTAACCACTTCTCAAATCAATTAACATGCTTCTAAACTATCAATGCTAACTTTTCTTGTCAGATTTCAATTTCAATCCCGAAGGGGGCATGGTATTGCACATTATTCAAAGTCTGTAAATCAAATTTTATCAATCTTTCCTCAGTAATCAAGACAACAATCACGTCTAGTTACTGAATCATCAAAAGTCCTCATCGCTTGGGGCAAATCTATCATCACTTGGGGCATATCAGATTCATCAATCCATATCAATCTGGTATTCTCCTAATCTTGTAAATTGTATCAATTTTTGCAACCATCGGATCATAGTGTTCTTTCCTTGGTTCTTCAGAAACTGAAGGGTTCAGATGTGATACCTGCTAGTTCTGCTAAGACAATCAAGTCTAGAATTGGTCACTCACTTCTTAGCAATCCTAAGGTTTGGAATCAGGTGTTTTGACACTTTTTCACAATCATATGTTCATTTGTTGTTATAGTGAACATTATTTTTGGTCATTCAGGACCTATTATCTCCATATCAAATCAATATCAATATCAATAAGCTTATGTCTCATATCAATTATCAATTTCAAATTAGTTTCATATCTCCATCAATAACAGACTTTCTTTGAACCACTACGCTTCAAACAATAATTCAAAGAGGGGCAAAATGTAATACCCCAAAAATGGGCTATATGTTCATTAACCTCCTACATCTACAAATCAAACGAAATCAACATCAAAGTCCTAACCTAAGACACATCTAAACATCATCGAATCCTAATTGATTATCTTAAATTCTGCATCGGGGAATATTCCTAGCAATATTCCTAATTATCTTAATTATCTTTAATTTAATGATTATTTGGCAATAAATCACATTTATCCTAAGTTTGATTAATTGAATATTTTCATTTTTAATTAATTAGATTTAATATCTTGCCACTTAATTGTGTAATTAAATTTAATTCTATCTATTATTAATTGTATTATTTAATTTTGACAATAAATCTAATATCTTATCAATAATTGATTAAATTCTTATTTAATTAATTAAAGCAAGTTGTCATTATTTAATAATATAGTTTTTAATAAAAGTTTGATTAAATAATTGATTAACTCATAAATTAATTATTTTATTTCAAAAAGTAGTTAAGTTGAGAATAAATCACTTTATTTATTTATTAAATCATAATTATCCATGTGCACATTCAAGGACCAGTTAAACTTGAATTGGAAAATCAATGCAAGTTGTTAGCTTTTTGAAACTCAACATCTTTTTGAGTTTTAAAGTTGATCTAAACTTCTAATTCGAGTTGAACTGTGCTTTTACATGATTTTTGTGACTTAATTATCTTTATTTAAAAATAACTCAAAAATCAAGCTGAGTTATTTGAGTGATTTATGGTTTTTTCTCATGCACCTCCAAAGCCCTGGATTTCTATAAAACCAAGGCTCAACCCTTCATAATTCATCTCTAATATCTCGCAAATTGCAAACTTACTCTACAGGAATCATAGCATATCAGATTTGGAGAATTTGCACAATTGGAGCTTGAAAGATAAATTTGAGGATTCGAAGCTTTGTGAGATCAATTTCAAATTCATAGCTTTCATATTATTGTTAGAATTTTCATTCTCATATCATATCATTTCTACATTAGTATTGCATATCAATTTACATATTAGCATAGATTCATATCATTGTTAGATCAATTTCCATATTAGCATAGATTCATATCAGTTTTCATCATATTATTGCATAGAAAATACCAAAAAAAAAATAGATTAATTGCATTCATATTTCATATCAGTTTGGCATTCAAATCCTTCATTTAGGTGTCATCTAGGTCACTGATCTCGATAACAATCTGAGAACATTAATCTCGCACCTACTAGAAGGCAGTAAATCGCTTGGTTAAATTAGATTTCAATTTTGCACGATTTTGATTATAGCTAACCTCTAATGTTTTACTGAAGTGTTGTGTCTATAGATCAAGTACAATTTTCACACACATAGTTTTTACTGTGGAGAAGAAGGTCATAGGGCATATGAATGTCCTCAATGCCAAGGAAGGATAGATAGGAGAACTGAAGGTCAAGCTAGAGTTGCACATGTAAATGATGATGCTAGATTATCACATTCTAAAAATGCTGAAAAAAGAGAAATGCTAATTAATAGAAGAGTCATGTTGAGTGGTGAGAATGAACCTGAACAAAGGAGGAGCTTGTTTCACACTAGATGCAAGTGTGAGGATAAGTGTTGCGATGTGATTATTGATAGTGGAAGCACTGACAATTTGGTGTCAGAAGAGATGGTCACAAAGTTGAAGCTCAAGAGGCAGAAACTCCCACATCCATACCAGATCGCCTAGGTGTAGGATGACCACAAGGTCATGGTTGATGAGCAGTGCCTAGTGAAGTTCAAGATACCATGATGAGGTACAATGTGATATCATATC
This sequence comes from Chamaecyparis obtusa, assembly GCA_027943335.1. Lineage (NCBI taxonomy): Eukaryota > Viridiplantae > Streptophyta > Pinopsida > Cupressales > Cupressaceae > Chamaecyparis > Chamaecyparis obtusa. The sequence goes on from BSBK01000847.1 coordinate 317,950, forward strand.
TATGGATGCATGCCATATGTTTTTGGGTAGGTCATGGTAATTTGATAGCTGTGTTGTACATGATGGTTGTGTGAATACCTATTCCTTGACAAAGGATGGAGTGTGACATAAGCTAAAGTCATTGAATAACATAGAAGAAAAGGTGTGTGGTAATGTAAGAATAAGTTTTTTTTATGGAAGAAAATTCCTAGAGGGTATGAGGCATGAGCATATGTGTTTTTCTTTAATTCCAAAAGATGGTAAAGAGGAAGTAGAAGATGTATCTGTAGAAGTTGCAGATCTATTGAATGATTTTCAGGATATTGTATCCGATAATGTGCCTAATGGATTACCACTAGTAAGGAATATCAGTCATCAGACGGACTTGATTCCAGGCACCAGTTTGCCAAATAAGGAAACACATAGAATGACACTAGTAAAAAGTGAAGAGTTGAATAGACAAGTGCATGAGTTATTGTAGAAGGGGTTGATTTGGGAGAGCTTGAGTCCATGTGTTGTACCAGAAGTATTAGCATTGAAGAATAATGGATAATGGAGGATGTGTATAGATTCTAGGGCTATAAACAAGATCACAATCAAGTATAGGTTTCTATTGCCATAGCTAGATGATATTATGGACTATTTGAGTAGATCTATGTATTTTTCAAAGATAGATCTAAAGAGTAGATATCATTAGATTTGGATCAGAGAAGGAGATGAATGGAAGACTGCTTTCAAGACAAAAGAAGGATTGTATGAGTGGTTAGTTATGTCTTTTGGGCTAACCAATGCACCAAGGACTTTCATGAGGTTCTGAAAATTTTTTTGGGTAAGTTTGTCAATGTTTACCTAGATGATATTTTGATCTTTAGTAAGACATTAGAGGAGCATATGATGTATATTCATAGGGTGTTTGAGAAACTAAGAGAAGAGAAATTATTGATTAATTTGAAGAAGTACAGTTTTATGGAGTAAGTGTATTTGGGATTTGTAGTTTCAATAGAAGGTCTAAAAATGGACCCAAAGAAAGTGCAAGCTATCCTTGAATGGCCTACTCTAAGGAGTGATACTGAGGTAAGATTTTTTCATGGTTTGGCTAGCTTTTACAAAAAAATTATCAAGAGTTTTAGCAATATTTGTGGACCCTTGACTGAAACAATGAGAGGGGATAGAAAAGAGTTTAAGTGGACTAGTGGGGCAGATAAGAGTTTTAAACTATTGAAATAAAAAGTTATAGAACAACTTATTTTAGTAGTTCCAAATTTTAATAAGGTGTTTCAAGTAGACTGTGATGCTAATGGGACTTTAATAAAATTTGTTATGAGGCAAGAAAGTAAATCTGTTGCTTATTTCAGTGAGAAGTTAAATGATGCCAAGAGAAAATATTTTGTTTATGATTAAGAATTTTATGCTATATTTCAGGAATTGAAGAAGTGGAGACGCCATTTGCTTCCTAAAGAGTTTTTTTTTATACTGATCATCAAACTTTTCAATATTTGAATAGTCAAGGAAAGTTGAATCAAAGACATTTAAAATGGATTGATTTTTTGCAAAGTTACACATTTGTTTTAAAACATGAGAGTGAAAAGTATAACAAGGTTGCAGATGCTCTAAGAAGGAGACAAATTTTGCTGACAAAGATGTAGATTGAGGTGGTTGGGTTCAAAGAACTCAAGAGTTTGTATCTAGAGGATCCTGATTTTGGAGAAGCTTAGAAAGCTTGTATGGAGCCTATTACGCTAGACAAAATGAAGTGGTTGGATTTCATCATCCAGGATCGTATGCTATTCAGAGGGAGTTAGTTTTGCATTCCATCAATTTATATGAGGGAGAATCTCATCAAGGAGAAGCATGGCAAAGGATTGGATGGACATTTTGGTTGAGATAAAACCCGTGCTTTAGTTAGCCAGAATTATTATTGGCCACAGTTGCAACAAGATGTCAAGAAGTTTGTAGAGAGTTGCATAGTATGTCAAATGGAAAAAGGAGTAAAGAAAAATATAGGTTTGTATCAGCCATTACATGTACTAGAAAAGCCTTGGAAGGATATCAGTATGGAATTTGTGCTTGGTTTACCAAGGACTCAGCGAGGACATGATTCAATTTTTGTGGTAGTTGACAGATTTTCAAAGATGACACATTTTATTCCTTGCAAGAAGACTAATGATGCTATTCATGTAGCATAACTATTTTTCAGAGAAGTAGTGAGACTACATGGTTTACCAAAGAGTATAGTTTTAGATCGAGACACTAAGTTTGTTGGATATTTCTAGTGCACATTGTGGAAGAAGTTAAAGACAAATTTGAAGTTCAGTTCATCACATTATCCATAGACTGATGGACATACAAAGGTGGTGAATAAGAGCTTGGGGAATTTGTTGAGATGTTTGGTTGGAGATTAGCCAAGAAGATGGGATTTGATTTTACCATAGGCATAATTTGCATGCAATAATTTTATCAATAGGGGCACTGGTAAATCACCATTCTAGATTGTATATGGAAGTAGTCCTAGAAATGCATTTGAGTTGAGAAGGATAGACAAAGAAGAAATAAGTAGTGCTGAAGTTAAAGATTTTGTAGAACATTTGAAGAACATCCATGAGGAAGTGAGGAAGTTAGATGAGAAAAGGAGGCATAAGGAATTTTAGGCTAGAGATGAATTCATGGTTCATTTGCAAAAGGAGCAATTTCTAGTTGGTACATAAAACAAGTTGAAAATAGAGAAGTTTGGGCCATGTAAGATACTGAAGAAACATGATTTGAGAAATGCATATGAAGTAGAATTTCCTATTGAGGTGAATATTTCACCAGTATTTAACATTTTAGATCTGATAGAGTATCATGAAGGAGGCATTGAAGATGAGATCACAAAAGCACAGTGGAGTATTCCAACAACTACTTCAGCTATCAAGGAGATTGAGGATATACTGGATAGTTGTGTTGGTAGAAGCACAAGCAATAAGACATATGAAAAATATCTGGTCAAATGAAAAGGATGACCTATTGAAGATTCATCATGGCCAACAAGGGAGGAGGTTAACCATCTTGGTTTTCCTCTACACGTCTAGGACGTGACAAGGTCACTTCTCAAATTACTCTAGGTGTTTGATGTAGGAGCATCCTAGGTGTAAGAGCAATATTGCATCACCCAAAAATATTTTTGGTTTATTTTCAATAAGGACTATCTTGTGCAAAGCTACTATTTATGGAAACTTACTATTTTTAGTAAGTTGGTCATATGATCTTAGAATGTTCTGATTTCACGGGTGGAGGTTCATCTTAGTCATATCAGCCTTCCAATTGAGTTTCATTGCCATATAATCTGTATCAATGAAGTTATTGAGGTTTTTGGGTATGAAATCTTTGAGCTCAATTTTGAAGTTTTTAGAGGCTCTCGATCGTGATCGACCCTCGGCTAACTGTAGCTTGCACAAGTTAGGCACTGTAGATCAGGTCATGCCATTTCTAAAAAGTGGTTATAATAGAAAAATAGAGCTATGATTAGAAAGTTATGGCCTCCAGAAGTTGGGGTACCTAAAAATATATTTTGTAATTATTTGGAGCTGACCCTATGTAAAAAAAAATGAAAATAAAATAATTCTTAGGGTAGTCGGCCTTAAGGGCTACATTTCTGGAACTTTCTCGGGCAGTGGAAATTGCCTATATAAGGAAGGCCTGTAGTGTTGTCTAAGGAGTTTTGGGTAGATCTGGGTAATGATTCGAGGCTTTGTCCTACAAAATATTGTAAGAGAAAATGCCCATGTGGCTCTACATATTGTAATTCTAAAATTTGTAATTCCACATTTGTGGAGATAATAAGAAGCCCATTTTCTGTTCTTGCAAATTGTTGTTGTTTCTCTGCTTTTGTTATGTGTTTGTGGTATTAAGGGGAACACCCTTCATCAAGTGACCTCTCGGGAAGTCTCATTGTTTCACCTTTATGAGAATCACCTAGATGCAATGAGTAATCAGTGTTACGGTTTAGGGGGAAATGTGGTCTTAATGAATTTATTAATAAAAACTATGTGAGATGTGTTCATTAATTAATCATTTCCACACTAACATTCAAAATATAAGAGAATGAGGGGCTTTCAAGCGTAACTCTCAATATAACCTGAGTTAGATTAGCAAAAACCCAAGAAGATGAGGGGATGCTAATGCTAAACCTAACTTATACTTGTAATCACCCAAAAATGGTCTAGTAAACTTTGAGCCCCTTTCTAAACATTAAAATTTAAATACTAGACTAAATCTTGTGCTTAATCAATTTTGCATATTTATTTAATTTCTTAATTCTTGATCAAATCATCATTTTATCATTTATTTGATGATATCTTGAAGTTTGACCACTTTATCTTAAGTTTTATTTAATTAAGAGAACATGTTCCCTTTTAATTAAATAATAAAATTACTTTATCCTAAGCATTATTTAATTAAAATAACATGTCTCCTTTTAATTAAATAATGGAAACCACTTTTCTAAACATAATAAATAATAAATTAAAAATTAAAAAAAAAGTGCACTTTCCAATGAGATGGAATTTTTTGACTTTTAATGAAAATGTTTTTGTCTCTTTATCTCAACCACTCATTATTTTGCCTCTTAATCATGTCCATTGATTTTTCCTCTTGAGAATCTTGAGCACGTGGATCAGCCAAGATTTAATCTCTACCCTTGCTCATTCTTTTTGCCTCTTAATCTTGACTGTTCACTCATTTCTAAATCCTTTAAACGGAGACCCTCTCTTCACTTTTCGATATCCCACCCTCGTAGCATTCTTAGCTTCTTGAGTTATTTGAAATCTTATTGTAGGTTCTCTGATTCTTAGCATCTTATCATCTTGGAGTCTTGCAATCTTTTCATCTTAGAGCTATTTCATTCTTGCATCTTTCATATTGAAGCATTGCATCATCATTTAGCTTAGCTTTGTCATTTACTTTCTTGCATCTAGCTTAATCCATCTAGCTTATATCTACTTTCCTTGCATTATTGCATTTCATTTTAGCTTAGATCTTGCATCTCATCTTAGATTATTTTACATTATAATTTGAATCTTCCATTCTATAGTGCACCTTGTAGGGATCTTGCTTATTGGGTTCCTTTGAGAGCCACCATCTCAATTTGCATGACTCTTGCATGCTATGGATAGGAAGCTATAATCTGCTTCTTGAGATTTCCTAATTCATGGATTCCCTCAAGTGTAATGGTTTATAGAAGTGACCACATTTTTTGGTAGATATTTGTGGCACCCACCGTGGGGAAAACCCACAAATTTTGGATACTCACTTTGGTTTTAAGGCTAAACCTTGTGTAGGTTGAGTTGAAGGCAAAAACCCTAGGTTTTTTAAATATTTGATCATATCTCACAAATGGATTGGAGTTTTCATCTGATTTTTTTTTGTAGGTCAACGATGGTTTGGGTGTGTCTTAGTCTAAAAATCATATTTTTGTGAGTTATAATTTTTTATTGATTTTTCATGAAAAATCATTTCTAGTCTCAAATCATCATATTTTTTGGAAAAAATTATATTTTTGGAAAGGTCTAAGAACTCTATAGGGGTTGCTTTGTGTTTTTCATTTAGATTCAAGAACATAGCTCAAATAATTGATTTATGAAAATTGGTCTTTTTTGGTAAAATGGGTCTCTAGGGCACAAATTAAGGGATATTTCTAAAATTTGTACATTTTTGGAAAGCTCCAAGATTTTTAATCTTGTTAACTAGGTCAAAAGAAAACAAAATTGTGATGACCTTGCACTTAATTTGCACATAGTTCAATGCATGATTGGGATTTCTTGCAAGTCTTTGATATTTCCTATCTCCTAACAAGTGGTTTTACATGGTTATTGGTTTCATTTGCATACTTTTTTATGCCCTAACTTGTGGTTTTGTAGGATTCTCTTGCCAAATAAATTGCATTTCTAAGACTAATAGCATTGTGGTTTTGGAGTTTGATTTGGAGGTATTAACTAATCTTGTGTGTCTTTGTTAGTATTTATCATTTTTCATAGGCACATATCTTAATTAGTTATCTTTTGGTAAATGAACATGTGCTTGATGTATTTGGGAGACACTATGGAGTAGGAGAGTATGCTCTTTTCCTCATGGAAAATTAAAAATCTAGACCTTCATTAGCTATCCATTTACTTTCTTGCATTTACCTTTAGAGGGCATGCCAAGAGAGCAATCTTTTGGGAATGACCCAAGTGGGGAACAAGTGAACCCGACTACTCCATCCCACTATAATCAAAAGATTACTTCAATCTAAAGAGAGGGAAGACTTGGCTATTTTCTACTTCCAATGCTTCTTCATGTGTAGGGCCTACTTGCCTCAATCTTGCTAAGAAAGACTTCACTTGATTGGGCACTTGTAAGGCCATCTTGGTTTCAATCTTGTTTACAAAACTACAAGGGGAGTACATTCAACTTGCATAGGGCTGAGAGGTCTCAATATTTCTTGCGAGACTATAATTTTTGGGTGCTTTTAGGGCTATAGGCCTTAATTTTTCTTGAAAAACTACATGAGATAGTCATGAACGAAGTATTATTAAATACCTTAAGTTAGAGGCTAACCTATTGTCTAAAAGTATCATAATCTTTGTGCAAGGACCAATTCAAGTGGTTTCCCAGATCACCTCAAGATTACTCACCATATGTATTCCTTTGGAATATCAAGTTGTGGGCAATGGTGTTGATACTATCCTTTCCTTAGGTAGTTCTTTCTTGATGTGTTTTTTATTTGTGCTAGACCCATGGAAATATTTTTGAACGTACACTTGACACTATTGGAATATTGCAACAAAAATTAGACCTCACAATTTCTTGTATCATGCAAGGTTTCTTTGTCCCTTGCTTGATTGTTTGAAGACTACTCTATGCATCACATTTGCTTTAAAAAATTGATCTTGAAATTCAAACTTTCTCTCAAAACTAGAATCTCTATCTTAATATCGCCTACAATAGTGAGAAATATTATATGACATTCCATAATATTTTCTTTCCTTGTGAGAAATATTTTGTCTTTTAGTACCGGGGTCTATTGTCTGGCCTATCATCAGAAAATGGTATCATCCTGAAGTATTGTCTTCTTTAATTTAAAAGTTTTTACGACTTATTATCCCTATCTAACTATCTTCTGGCTTACTGAGGTTTGTCACCCAGTCACTGATCCAAGTTAGTTTTCTCTAAATTTTCTCATAGTTGTATTAGGAAGCTTATACTTGACTACTTCTGGTATCTTGGTCTAAAACTAGCATATTAGGATTTGCCTTTAGCTAATGAAGATCACTTGTATCTCTTGACTACACTCTTGGTTAGTGAATGGTTCACTTGTCCACTCTTTTCATATCTTTTCTTTTGGATGCTTGCATCTTATTGTTTCTTATTCACAAGTGTCATACATAGGGAAATCTACCTCTAGCTTGGGCATCTTGTGTTAAGTTATCTTTTTTACGCTTTTTCACTTTAGACAAGTGGACACTTTTCTTACCTAGCTTGAAAATCAAATCATCCTAAGTAATCCTTATTAGCTCATGACAATCTTATTTCATGCCGGTTACAAACTAGAAATCAAACCCACCAAGGAAAGAAACCCAAGGTAAACTTTGATCAACCACCTAGGGGATAACCTAAGCCTTGGGGTTTTGTTCCCTTTATCAGAACTCCCAATAACTCTATACTATCCTCTCCTAAGTCAGAAGACAATGTTTCTTATACTCTAACCATGGAAGAGAGGAATTGAAAGATTGATGAATATTTGAAACAATTTGGAAACAAACACTTTGGACAAGGAAATCAAGAACATTTGAACCAAAACTTTGATCATCATGGCTCTAGACATATCTCACGACATGCATCTAGACATATCTCATGAAATGGCTCTCGACATCCTAGACATGGTTTAGATAGTTCACAAATTGATTATTCAAATGCTGAGATAACTAAGGAAAAGATCCTATAATTTCAACAAGACAAAAGTTTGCAAAGACTCATGAAGATGACCCTGAATCAAGATAAAGGTAGATACTTCATGCACTTAGCCTCACAAGGAGTTAAGTTACCACATAAATTTGATGTTGACAAATTGATAAAAAGAGAGGAGCCATCTAAAATAGAAGTTGTGAAGAATAAAGTGGAAGAAGTGATGAAACAAATGCTACACTTGAAGGAGGAGAAATAACAACCAAAGACATCCTTTTCACTTGAAACTATATGTATTTCACTTTGAAAAAGATTTATACATGCCTCCTTTTCCTCGAAAGGTTGAATTTCCAAAATATGACAAGTATAATGGTAATGGAGATACTCATGACCATGTTAGAGAGTTTTGTGCACTAAGTATGAAATTCTTGCATGAACCCACTTATCTTATGAGACTATTTCCTAGAAGTCTTACTAGGCAAGCTATGGAGTGGTTCACTAAACTATCTCCTCCACTTAAGTCATTTGACCAACTAGTGAAAAGATGCATTCAACATTACTCTTACAACATTCAACATGCCATCACCATGCTAGCTCTATGCAATGTCAAACGACACCAAGGGGAATCCTTTTTGGCTTTCTGTTAAAGATGGAGAAATATTTATTCACATTACCATAGATAAATTCCTAAAACAAAAAATATTGATATTTTTATCAACAACCTTGTTCCTAAATTGAACTATGTACTTAGAATACAACTATTTGCTACATTTGACATGATGATAGAAAGTTCCCTATGAATTGAGGGTGTTCTAATAAATAAATGTGAACTTACTTTGAACAAAGATAAATCTAACAACAACTACTACAACATTGGAAAAGAAAATGGTAAATCACAATCATGGAAAAAAGAAGAAGCATGTGGTGAATGATGCTATAGATGACACATCTACCAACAAGACCAAAGAACCTATCTTCAATTTGACTAGTGGTATTCAAGCTACCAAACAATGAGGAGATCCTAGAGAAAACTTTACTCATGGTGAATGTTCCTAGGGACATTGACGTTGATTGATTCTAGACCATGGTTAACCATCTCATTGCACTTCATTAGCTCTCCTTTTCAGAGGAGGATGGAAAGTCACTTAACCATCCACACAATCTTGCCTTACACATTGAGGTTAAAATCCATAAAACTTGTGTCAAGTGCGTGTTGATAGATGAAGGCACATGGTTGAACATTTGTACATATAAGTTACTGCAATAGTTGGGTTTCTCTATACATACCATCGATCCTAGGAGGAAGATCAAAATTAAAGATTATGATGAAGAAGAATAAATATCATCTAAGGGTCTTATTTTTCTTCCTATACGAGTAGGTCCAGTTGAGAGAGATGTTGTCTTCCAATTTCTAGATCTACCTCTTGCATACAAAATTTTTCTAGGAAGGCCTTAGATACATGGCATGCAAGAAATGTCATCTACATATCACCAATGTATCAAATTTCCTTATAACAGAATTGAGGTTTATATTCTAGGGGATAATACTATGTCAGCCAACACTCTCACTGTTGAAAATTTTTACCACATAATAGAGCAGTTGAAGAAACTAAAAGCACACTAGCTAAATGTGAAAACAAAATGAAAATGTTGAATACTGGGATGGGGGAATATCAATTGGACTCTATTAGATCAATTCCTATTTCTCCTTAGTATTATGCTAAATATTCTGAGGATATGAGACCATCTTCCTCCACTATGACTATCTATGAAGATTATATTCAATCCTCAGTTCCTATGGAAGATGAAAATGAAGAAAATTTTTTTAGGGAATGGACATACCATAAAGAAAACACTAATATTTCTACATCTACTCCTGAAATTATGCCAAAAAAGTATGGAAAAGGATATAATTTTCTAGCTAAAATGGGATATTCAGGTCATGGTCCTTTCAGTGATCAGAAACATTCTTTTTTTGAACCACTGATTCATACTAAGGGACGTAAGTCTACAGACAAAACCAGTGTGGGATTTTCTATTGCTGATAATAAACCTTCTCTTGATGAAGAGTCAGAAGAAGAGTCTAAAAAGAAAATTGAACCCCTTAACACTATCTCTCAAGAGGAAGAATATTTTGTCCCTTCCACTTCTCTTCTTTAGGGAGAAGTTGAACAACATACTGATCACACCTATGAAGCTTCTACTTCTCATCAGAATTGTGCTCTAGATACTAAAGATCCTAAGAAAGAACACATTTCTAGAATGGTACATGGAACTGAAAGCAGTGACTCTAGGGACTATGAGTGGGGTTCCCTCTTAGATGCATCTATGGATATAGGAGTTTATGTCATTCAATGCTATGATAACTAACCCAAGGTAGGAGATGAATCAATTGTTGGGTTTGACGAGTCAGATCCATGTATCGGTCTTATAGACAAAGTTGACAATTCTAGGAGTCTTATCAATTTATATATCTTTGAAGGGGACCTTATAGATTTTGAATTAATTGTTACCAAAAGATTCCTATCACATTAATACTTTAGAACCTTCCACTTCTCTCCATCTCATGTACCTTGACCTTATTGATTGGTCACGACAAAACCAATAGCCTGAGATCTTAACCTTTCAAAATGACTATGAAATTGTCTTCTACTTAAATGCTCTTAATCCTCTAGTCTCTTCCACCAATGAACTAGAAAAAAATATGACTGAGTCAGACATCAAGTATCTTAGTCACAAAATAAAAAAGAATAATCATTCTGATGTCAAAAACCACTTTGTGGTGGTTTTAGAGCCAAAAATAGTAAAAAGAAAAGATGTATCCAAGGGTGAAAACCTCTCTGAGGCACCTATAGATGAGATACTTAGTGTTCTACCAAACTACTTTCAAGACAGATCTCAGTTTTGATAGAACCTACTCAGCCAATCAACATCAGGACAGATGAAGTACCTCGCATATTACACTTAGCTTAACCTTTGTCAGAAGAAGAAAAGAAGCAATTCACAGATTTCCTCCTGGAAAAGAAGATAAAATTTTCTTGGAATTATTCAGATATTCTAGGGCTTGACACTAATCTTATCATGCATCACTTATCTACAACTCCTAGTGTTAAACTTGTGAAACAAAAGCTATGAAAAATGCATCCACGTGTAGCTCTCATTGTCAAAGATGAACTAGAAAAGCTCCTTTGAGCTAGATTCATAAGGGATATTTATTACACTAAATGGATATCCAAAATTGTACCTATGTCTAAATCAAATAAATCCATATAGGTATACATTGATTTTAGGGATCTAAATAAAGCATTCCCTAAGGATGATTTTCCACTCCCTAATAGTGACATGATAGTGGATATGATGATGGGATATGAGATGTATTCTTTAATGGATGGATTCATGGGATACAATCAGATAAAAATTTCTCCTGAAGATTAGGAGAAAACAACTTTCACTTGTGCATGGGGAACTTTTTGTTGGACTATTATTTCATTTGGGCTTAAAAAATATGGAGCTACATATCAAAGAGCTATGAAAACAATATTTCATGACATGATGCATAAAACTATGGAAGATTATGTGGATGACACCTTGGCTAAGTCTCATAAGAAAAACACACATCTTGGAGATTTGGGGTTAATCCTAGATTGCATGGAATAGTTTAAGATAAGACTAAATCCTAAAAAGTGTCCATTTGGGGTTACCTCTGGAAAACTACTTGCTTGTATCATATCAGCTAAAGGAATTGAGGTGGACCCTAAAAAAAGTTTGAGCTATCATGGATATGCCACTACCGAAAAACATTAGTCAAATGAGAAGTCTACAAGGATGCCTACAATCTATTAGGAGATTCATATCTCAACTTGCTTATAGAGCACAACCATTTAAAAAAACATTGCATAAAGGAGTTAACTGTGTATGGAATCAATAATGAGAGAAAATATTGAATCAGATTAAGGAATATTTGGCTAATCGTCCTATCTAGATGCCTCCTATTCGTAGAAAGCCTCATATTCTATACATTTCAGCTACAACTACATCTTTAGGAGTATTATTGGCACAACAGGATGACACGGGAAAGAAAAGAGATATCTACTTTATCAAAAGAACATTAGTAGCTTATGAGATCAATTGAGACAACATTGAAAAAGATTTCCTTGTAGTGGTGTTTGCATCCCAAAAACTCAAACATTATATGTCGGCACATACTACACAACTTGTAGCTAAGATTGATCCATTGAAATATCTACTAATTAAATCTACCCTTATTGATCGATTAGTTGAATGGATGATGATTCTTTTTTAATTTTAAATTAAGTATGTTGATTGTAAGGCTATAAAAGGACAAGCAATTGCTGACCGATAATGCACATTAAGATAATGCACCTCTACAAATCACTTTTCCTGATTCATCTATCATGTACATGACTAAGCACACCTTGAAGATGTTCTTTGATGGATCCTACACACAAAATGGTTCAGGTGTTGGATTTATCTTTGTCACACCTCAAGAATACACCATACCTGAAGTGTACAAGTTGTTGTTCCCTTGCACAAATAATATTATTGAATATGAGGCTTTAATGAATGGGATCAAATAGACTATTGAGTGGACAATTAATGAATTACATATATTTGGATATTCTCAGCTCGTCATAAATCAAATAAATAATGAATATCAAACCAAGGATGAAAAATTGATGCCCTATAAGAAAATAGTTGATGATCTTAAGCGCTACTTTCTCTTTGTGACCTTCCAATAGATTCATAGAGATGAGAACAAAGTTATTGATGCTATGGCTACACTTGATTTTATTCTACAATTGTGTTAGCACGTGCAAAAAATTTCATGGCTCTAGCCCTTTTCCCCTGGTCTCTGTAGTTATTTTTAGGTCTCTGCCTTTAGCCCTGGTTCAAATTTTTGAAAATATAGCCGTTGCATACAAAAACCTTTTGTTTTTACCCTGGCCTTGTTATAATTTCAAGTTAACTTTTCGGGCCACTTAAAACCTTTTATCTACATGTGCTATTTAAATGGGTTCACTTTATGTTGTGTGGTTAGGTTTCATGTGTCGGTGGGTCCCTTTTAATCTTTCCTAAGCTCCCAGTGCCCTGTAAGTTTTAAATTTTCCTAAGTCCTAAACTTTAATTTTTCCTATGTTTCGGCCTTAGTGTTTTCTGGGCCCGGTCTTCTGACAGCATTTCCATCTGACGGTCAGCGTAAGTTCTCATAGACTGTGTCAAACGCTTGAGATCTTACGCTGATCGTTGATTTTTCCTGATGATGTAGTCTTTCTTTTCAAGCGGGTCCATTGCCATGTTGGCACAGTTGGCATTCTCTCATTGGTCAGTGCATTGCTGAGAGGGATCCTGTCAGTGGGGCTTGCAGTGAAGGCTTTTCAATCTACGGTCGACGCATGATCTTAACAAATATTCTTCCCCTTTGAGATCATGTGCCATCCATTGATTTCAAATCTTACTTGGACATGTCAGTGGAACCTGGTTTTCGAATGTGTCAGTGGGTCCTAATCCTGTTGTGAATCGACGAACGATGTATAATCTTATGGGTTTTGTTAGAGGCTTAAGATCTTGCAATGGCTATTGATTTTTTTTCCTATCAGATGGTTGTCAGAGATGGGAGAAGATTCTTCATCCGATGGTGGGCATGTAATTTGATAGAATCTTAGATGGGTATGCGAAGATGAGACAGCCGTTGATCTTCCAGATGCGGGCCCAATTAGTTTCTCAATTTTTTGGTGGTCCGGATAAAATTGTTTAGCAGTTCTGATAAGTTTCAAGGGTTTTGCTCATTCGCGAGAAGATTTGGTGCTATTCTAAAGAGTCTAGCGATATAGTGAAGAAGGGTTGCGTAATCACTAAATTTTTTAGTGGTAATGTAAAATATTTTGGGAACTGGCAGAACCCTTCAATCGCCAGTTCACCAAATGTGACTGAGGTTCTTGTTAGTCCATTTTCCTGTCAATGCAAAATCCTGTGAAAATGGCCTTTTCTCTACAATTCTTGAAGATGTCCCACCTTGCTACAAGCTTGTTTTAATGTGTGATGAAAATCCATAGTGTTTCATGGTTTGACTCTTAGCCCTGTGTTCTTCATTGTGTCACCAAGCTCTAGTCCAAATTGCACGTGCTGAATTGCAAAACCCAGGGAGATATTCAAGTTTTAAGGTCTGCAGGAAACAATTTCAAAATCTGCCTAAGTGTTGAAAACCCACAATGTTTTTGAAAACCCACAATGTTTTTGAAAACCCATGATGTTTTCGGTCTCCCTGCCACCTTTGGGTTTGTGTGAAAACCCTGGATGTTTTCAATCTTTTGCTGAAAACCCTGTGTGTTTTTGATCTTTCACCGAAAACCCTATGTGTTTTCGACCTCACATTTCTTTCCTCTTGCCAGCACTCCTTGTTTGTTAGTCCTAACTACGTAGATGCGATTGGTTGGTGGGACCTGCCTTTTTTCATTACCTAGTGTGGTTAAAGTTTGGACAGGATTAGTGGTTGTCACATGTTCACATGGTGAAGATGCATGACATTTATCCTCCAGGCTTTTGCGACAATCGTCTGATCCTCCAAAAGGTAAAGCTTCTTTGGTGGTGGTCCTATTGGTGGTTATGTGGCGGCCTATGGTTGGCTGTCACATGATCGCATGTTAGAGTTTTCTAACATGTGATCATGCAACCGATTGACACTTGTTCCTGGGCCCGTTGGTGTTGGAAGTACAGTGGTCCCGCTGGCAGACTGGGAGGATGAGGTGGTGGTCTTATGGCCTTGTCACATGATCGCAAGGGCCATCTTTGGGCCATGCGATCATGCGACAACTATTTGGATGTCGCAGTTGCAGAGTTAGGGCGGGTCCACGGTGCCAGTGCTGTCGATGTGCTCTTTTCTAATTGGTTGCTGACTGCTGACGGGGCTGTTGACTTTCCAAAGGGGCCCGCAACTGTTGTGAATTAAGTATGACTACCCGATTTGCCGGCAAACAAAGTGCATCTACGGTCATGTCTTAATGCTCTCTATCATAACCGTTGAAATTCATTTTTGAATTTCCTGAGAAGTTCCAGCGACAGAAGGACTAGTTTTTATTACTTCTTCAGCCAGATTTGATTTGGTTGGTGGCGCCAGTGGTTGTAGAATGGTCCAGTGAGTTGGGTGGTTGCCTGTGGGACTGGTACCATGTGGTGATGGACAAATTTTGTTGCTCGAGGCTTTTTGCAGGTCTGTTTAGTTTGATTTGCATGGTAAATTTATGATCTTCCTATCCTTCTCAGAGATTCTTCTCAAGTGCAAAGATCATCCTTGGTCTGATAGACATGTGCTTGGTTTTCCCTCTAAGATTTTTTAAATTTTGATGTATTTCTAGTTGGTTGGGTGGGTGAAACCCTAGCCCTAGCTATCCATAGCTTGTTGCAACCTATTTTGGGTTTCCAAGGTAGCTAGTGGTATAAGTTGTAGCTTTTTTTAATCATTAGGAGTGGTTCAAATTTTGATCAGTTCCAAGGGTTCTGATTTTGATTAGTTCTAGTGGGAAGCAGTAAAACTCTGTCACATTGTACGAGGCTGAATAGAACTTCTTTGTATCTTTTGCAGGTTATTGAAGTGGTAGTCTCATTTCTGGTATAGAAATGTACATGATTCATCATACTTAATATAATTGTTTCAAGCTTTCAAGTCTCTCCTTGGTGTTAGTTTTATGAGGTTTGGATTTTCTTGTCCATTGCATAGGGTTACCTTTGCATATGTTCTAGTCTTTAGTTCTTGATCTAGGATCAAGTGAAAAATACTTTGGATAGGGCATAGATTCATTAGACTTGTCTACAGAAAGATCTTATAAGTAGTGGATGGGCTGGAACAGTTGTATTTATGGCTTTGAGTCTTTGACAGTAGTTGGTTCATGTTCTATATTTATTTTTGAGTGCTGCCCAATGGATAATGGCACTGATTAAGGGCTAGTATATTCAGTTGATTCCAATGTTTGATGGGTTTTGGCTATTTCCTGTATCTTTATATATCAACACCATTTCAAGTCTTTTTCATTATTTGGTTGATAGTAGTAATATCCTTCACAAGACCATTTTACCCTACATAGTAGAGTTGATTCAATGAATACCTGGTTAGTATTTAGTAATCATTTACTATAATCTGTTATATGAATCCAAAAGTATAAGGTGTGTAGTGAGCTGATTCTTATCTAGATTAGGTGCACCCGCCTTGGTTTTGCAAAACCAAAAGCAGAAGAGGGCATATTAAGACCCTATAGTTGGTCCAGTTGCCTTGCAGAGCTCTCATACTTGGAATTAACCACTCCTAACATTAGTCTCAAGGCATATTGGTAGCCCTAAGTGGCGTAAGCATTTTCAAACACCAATAGTTCTTTTAAAAGATAAATCACTAAGCCCGCAAAAGGGAAGGATCTGACGGTTAGGACTTAAAGTTAATCTGAGATTGAATTGTGATCGTTGATTTGTTGCTAGCGCTATGAAACTAACCATTGAAATTCAAATTCAAATTTGTAGAGGGTTTGCAGCAACAGAAAGGACAAGAATTTATGGTTTTAGCGGCAGTTTTTGATTGGTTTGGTGGTGCCAGTGGTTGCAGTGTGATTCAGAGGCTTTGTGGTTGATTGTTGTGTTGTTTTTGTACCTGGAGGATTGTGGTTTTGTGCTCGAGATGTATTTGTAGGTGGCCAATTGGACTACTTTCATGGCAATTCCTTGGTGTACTATGTTGATCTTGCAGATTTTCATGATTGCAGATCTGTTTGAGATGTATTTTCTCTGAGTTGCCTATGTTTCTTCCCCTGTAGTAATTTCTGATCTAATTTTGATTGGTTGGGTAGTTGAAACCCTAACCCTAGTCACCCGAAGCTTGATGCATCCTCTTAGAGGATTCCAAGGTGACTAGGGGTATAAGTAGTTAGTTTTTTTGATAGAGTCAGGGTTCTTCTCAGAGTTTCAGTTCTAATTTTAGGCTCTGATTTTGGTTAGTTCCAGGGAGTTATGGCAGATAGTGTGATATTGTATGAGATTGAATAGAATTTTCTTGTATTCTTTTGCAGGTTATTGAAGTGGTTTGCTCTCTTTTCTACTATGAACATGTACATGACTCATCATACTTAATATAATCATTTCGAGCTTGCAAGTCTCTCCTTGGTGTCAATCTTGTGAATTCTAGATTTTCTGATCCACTGCATAGGGTTACCTTTGTATATGTTCTAATCTTTAGTTCTTGATCTAGGATCAAGTGAAATTATAATTTAGATAGAGCATAGATTCATTTTGATTTGTCTACAGAAGGATACTATAAGTAGTGGATGGGCTGGAATGCTTATGTTTATGGCTATGGGTCTTTGACACTAGTTGGTTCATGTTTCAATGTTTGTATTTAAGGTTTTCCCAATGGATAATGGCATTGATCAAGGATTAGCATATTCAGTTGAGTTCAATGTTTGATTGGCTCTTGTTACTTCTTTCCATCTCCATATATCAACACCTTTTCAAGTTTTAAATTATTTGGTTGATAGTAGTAATACCCTTCATAGTAATGGAGAGTCAATGAATGTGAGGTTAGCATTTAGCACTTTCTTACTATTCAATCTGTTGTTTAAACCTAGTCTTTGGTGTGTGAAGTATAGTTTTCACTAGGTTAGGTGCACCTACCTTGGTTTTGCAGAGCCAGAAGTGAAGAGGGCAGTCTTGTCCTTATAGTTGGTCCAGTTACCTTAAGATCTTTATACATTTTGGAATTAACCACTCCTAAAATCTATTTGAGGGTATATTGGCAGCCTAAGAGCATAAGCATCCATTTTGAACACCAACAAGATGGCGATTCTACTGGGGAATAAATGAAGAATCTTGTTAAAGAGATTAATCTCTGGAGGGCCATGATAAAGAGTCAAATGAACAAACAAGCATTTGCTAATTTTTTCTCACCTAAGTTGTGAGTGGCGGCTTTGATTCTCTCTGTTTGATCAGTGTTCCTTCTGATAAATAGTGTGGTTACTTGTGGAGTTTTGTGTTGGTTGGAAGAAGAAACAAAGAGCAAGTACAAAAATTTTCCTCTTCAAGGAGGTGGTGACTCTACATTGCAAAATATGATGGAGCTTCATGGTGAGCTCTAAATCTGCCCTGCCTTCCAACCAACAAGGTCTTCTGCTGCAAAACTCCCAAGTATTTCTCAAAGATTTGAAATGTTTCCTTATTAAGTGACCAAGCACTAAAAGATAGGATAAGGTGTGAATAGAGGTTGCATACTTCAAGTCTTCAATTGCATCTCTCCAAAATCTTATGGGAGTGTTGCATTAAGTTATGATGGATAATCAAAAGAAAAGCCAGTCTAGGTTGCTGGGTTTCCTCAAGTTGGATATACCTTTGAGTTGTGTTCTTCCAAGGTCCCCACACTCTTTTCCTAGTGATCTTTTGGATCTAATTCTTGTTTTGGTTTGTCAGTCTGATTCAGCAGTGAAGCATGTCCTAGCATTCTATAGATTTATTATAGAATATCAGATTTTTGATGAGGATGTTAGTATGATATTTTTTTGGAGATCCCTCAAAGGGGTTGCATCTAATTGGTATCTAAATCTACCCCCAAAATGCATTTCTTCTTTGACTGAGTTTAAGTGGTTTTTCTTGGAGGAGTTTGCTGATGATGATGAATGGAATAAGTTGCAAAGGGACCATCAGCAAAAGGTGAATACAAGTTGTATTCCAGAGAAATCCATATCTAATGCTGAGGATACTTCTTTTGATGAAGTTTTGTTAGAGGAGTATTCAAAGTCTAGCAGTGAACAGGAATCGGAATCATTATATGCAGGATCTTCCACTCATTCAGAGATGTCTGAATGTGATAGCAGAGGTTTTTCAGTTGAGGATGATGAAGGCAGTGAAGTGGATGTGTCTTCATGTGAGTCAGATACATCATGGGAGGAAGAGAGTAATGAGGGGAGTGAACAATCACTTGATAGTGAAAGTATGGTTTCTCTTTTTGAATCTGAAAATGAAAATGCATCTCAATTTTTGCATTGTACAAATCATTGTGAACATGATGATTTTGAGAGTGTTTCATCTTCACAATATGAAGACAAGGAAGTGGTGTTTGAATGTAATATTAGTAGGCTTTCATGTATTTTAGATTGTTCTTCATATGCTGAGAGTCTCTATGAATATGAAATGGGTAGTGATTTTAAAGTGTTTACCAACACTTTATATGATGAGGACTATGATGATTATCAACCCATTTTTTGTCATGATGTTCAACATGGTGCATTGCATGGAATTACCAATCTATTGTTTGAGGAGCATGTGGGGTTTTCAGATTCAATTGAGCTAGTTACACATTTGGAAATACAGAGTCAGGGTATAAATGAAGCCTTTCAGTAGGCAGAGTATGAGTTTTTTGTGTTTCCAATTGATAGCATGCATGAATTAGTAGAGAAGAGCAGGTTTTTATATGATGATAATGTTCAGGGGCATGTTGAATTGTATCTTCATAGTGAGCAAGATGAAGAGAGTGCCAAATTTTTTTGCATGCATTATGAAGATAGTTATTTTGTTCTGCCTGACAAGCTGATTAGACATGTTGACATGCCTGGTGAAACAAGTGAAAACAAAATGTCTAGCATGCCACATGAGGATAAAAGAATGAAAATCAAATTTTTGACAGAGGCAGGAATTAACTCATTTTTTATGTTGCAAGTTTTTGTAAAAATGTACATTATGTATATAGTTTTCTCCTTCTTGTTATGTGTTTCCCTTCCTGCTTTCCTATTTCCTATGTTTTTGAGGTCTTTGTGTTTTTCTAGTGGGTGGTTTTCTTTTTCTAGAGATCTGGTTTCTTGCCATGCCTACAGGAGGCATGCATCCCCAACTAGAGCCACTGTTAGCATGTGCAAAAAATTTCATGGCTCTAGCCCTTTTCCCCTGTCTCTGTAGTTATTTTTAGGTCTCTACCTTTAGCCCTGGTTCAAATTTTTGAAAATATAGCTGTTGCATACAAAAACCCTTTTTTTTACCCTGGCGTTGTTATAATTTCAAGTTAACTTTTTGGGCCACTTAAAAACTTTTATCTGCATGTGCTATTTAAATGGGTTCACTTTATGTCACGCAGTTAGGTTTCATGTGTTGGCGGGTCCCTTTTAATCTTTCCTAAGTTCCCAACGCCCTACAAGTTTTAAATTTTCCTAAGTCCTGAGCTTTAATTTTTCCTATGTTTTGGCCTTAGTGTTTTTTGGGCCCGGTCTTCTGACAGCATTTCCATCCGACGGTCAGCGTAAGTTCTCATAGATTGTGTCAGACGCTTGAGATCTTACGCCGATCATTGATTTTTCCTAATGACGTAGTCTTTCTTTTCAAGTGGGTCCACTGCCATGTTGGCATAGTTGATGTTCTCTCATTGGTCAGTGTGTTGCTGAGAGGGATCCTATCAGTGGGGCCTGAAGTGAAGGCTTTTCAATCTACGGTCGGTGCATGATCTTAAGGAATATTCTTCCCCTTTGAGATCATGCGCCATTTGTTGATTTCAAATCTTACTTGGACATGTCAGTGGGACCTGGTTTTCAGATGTGTCAGTGGGTCCTGATCCTATCAGTGAATCGATGAATGACGTATAATCTTATGGGTTTTGTTGGAGGCTTAAGATCTTGCGACTACCGTTGATTTTGTTTCATGTTAGATGGTTATCAGAGATGGGAGAATATTCTTCATTCGACGGTGGGTGTGTAATCTGATAGAATCTCAGATGGGTATGTGAAGATGAGATGGTCGTTGATCTTCCAAATGTGGGCCCAGTTAGTTTCTCAATTTTCTGGCGGCCCGGATAAAATTGTTTAGCGGTTCTAATAAGTTTCAAGGGTTTCGCTCATTCGCAAGAAGATTTGGCAGTGTTCTAAAGAGTCTGGCGATTCGGCGAAGGAGGGTTGCATAATCACTAAATTTTTTAGTGGTAATGTAAAATGTTTTGCGAATTGGCAAAACCGTTCAGTCGCCAGTTCGCCAAATGTGACTGAGGTTCTTTTAAAAGATAAATCACTAAGCCCGCGAAAGGGAAGGATCAAACAGTCAGGACTTAAAGTTAATCTTAGATTGAATTGTGATCACCGATTTGTTGCTGGCGCTATGAAACTAACCATTGAAATTCAAATTCAAATTTGTAGAGGGTTTGCAGCAATAGAAAGGACCAAAATTTATGGTTTTAGCGGCGGTTTTCGATTGGTTTGGTGGTGCCAGTGGTTGCAGTGTGATTCAAGGGCTCTGTGGTTGATTGTTGTGTTGTTTTTGTACCTAGAGGAGTGTGGTTTTGTGCTCGAGATGTATTTGTAGGTGGCCAATTGGACTACTTTCATGGAAATTCCTTGGTGTACTATGTTGATCTTGTAGATTTTCATGATTGCAGATCTGTTTGAGATTTATTTTCTCTGAGTTGCCTATGTTTCTTCCCCTGCAGTAATTTTTGATGTAATTTTGATTGGTTGGGTAGTTGAAACCCTAACCCTAGTCACCTGAAGCTTGATGCATCCTCTTAGAGGATTCCAAGGTGACTAGGGGTATAAGTAGTTAGTTTTTTGATAGAGTAAGGGTTCTTCTCAGAGTTTCAGTTCTAATTTTAGGCTCTAATTTTGGTAAGTTCCAGGGAGTTGTGGCAGATATTATGATATTGTATGAGATTGAATAGAATTTCCTTGTAGTCTTTTGCAGGTTATTGAAGTGGTTTTCTCTCTTTTCTGCTATGAACATGTACATGACTCATCATACTTAATATAATCATTTTGAGCTTGCAAGTCTCTCCTTGGTGTCAATCTTGTGAATTCTAGATTTTCTGATCCACTGCATAGGGTTACCTTTGTATATGTTCTAATCTTTAGTTCTTGATCTAGGATCAAGTGAAATTATACTTTAGATAGAGCATAAATTCATTTTGATTTGTCTACAAAAGGATACTATAAGTAGTGGATGGGCTGGAATGCTTACGTTTATGGCTATGAGTCTTTGACACTAGTTGGTTCATGTTTCAATGTTTGTATTTGAGGTTTGCCCAATGGATAATGGCACTGATCAAGGATTAGCATATTCAGTTGAGTTCAATGTTTGATTGGCTCTTGTTACTTCTTTCCATCTCCATATATCAACACCTTTTCAAGTTTTAAATTTTTTGGTTGATAGTAGTAATACCCTTCATAGTAATGGAGAGTCAATGAATGTGAGGTTAACATTTAGCACTTTCTTACTATTCAATCTATTGTTTAAACCCAGTCTCTGGTGTGTGAAGTATAGTTTTCACTGGGTTAGGTGTACCCACCTTGGTTTTGTAGAGCTAGAAGTGAAGAGGACAGTCTTGTCCCTATAGTTGGTCCAGTTACCCTAAGATCCTTATACATTTTAGAATTAACCACTCCTAAAATCTATCTAAGGGTATATTGGCAGCCTAAGAGCATAAGCATCCATTTTGAACACCAACAAGTTGTAAGAACATGAATCTTGATATGAATTCCTTGTGGAAGAGCTATGATTCCCCGCATATGACTCTCCTAATAACCATGTAATTTGTACTATTGTTGGTCATGAATCCTCCTACTATGCTAAAATCTATTCTTTCTTACATGATCAAATCATACTCGATAACCTAACCTATAATGAAAAACACCAACTTATGTGTAATACCTCCCTCTGTACCATTATTTCTAGTGACTTGTTTAGGACGGGTCTAGAAAAAATGCTTCTTAGATGTCTAGAGAGAGATGAATTCAAACATGCATTAGCTAAAGTCCATGAGGGCATATGTGGGTCTCACTTTAATGGCCTTGTGTTAGCTGAGAAACTACTTAGGGTTGGTTATTACTATCCTACTATGAAAAATGATGTTGTCAAATATGCTAAATCTTGTAAGAAATGTCAAATGCATGGCCATCTAATATATGCTCTAGGAAGGGATCTTATTCCGTCCTTAACACATTGGATTTTTTAACAATGGGCCTTTGACTTAGTAGGTCAGATATATCTGATCTCATCAGGAAGACAAAAATTCATCATCATTGTTACTGAGTATTTCACTAAGTGGGTTGAGGCTGTACCACTTTCTACTGCTACAAGAAAATAAGTGTCCATGTATATCTTGAACTACATAATTTATCATTATGGTGTTCCATCTTCTATAGTTACTAATAATGGAGGACAATTCAAGAACAAAGACCTAAAAAATATGTGTAAGAGATTTAAGATAAAACAACATTAGCCATCCATCTATTACCCTCAAGGAGATGGACAAGCTGGAGCGTCAAATAAGAATATCTTGAAAATCTTGCACAAAACTGTTAGTGAGTCTAGAAGGGATTGGCAACTTCAAATCAATCTTTCTTTTTCAATATCTTCAAAACTAGACCTGATCTAGCCATGAAACTTTGCTGGCAGGCTGGTATGACTGAGATGAACCTCCACATGTAAAATTAGAACATTCCGAGATTGTAAGACCAACTTACTAAAAATAGCAAGTTTCCATAAATAGCAACTCTGCACA
Organism: Chamaecyparis obtusa; assembly: GCA_027943335.1. Classification (NCBI taxonomy): domain Eukaryota; kingdom Viridiplantae; phylum Streptophyta; class Pinopsida; order Cupressales; family Cupressaceae; genus Chamaecyparis; species Chamaecyparis obtusa. Next base: position 341,366 of record BSBK01000847.1, read on the forward strand.
AGATAGCCCTTATTGAATACAAAAATAGAAATATTTTTGGGTGATGCAAGATTGCTCTTACACCCAGGATGCTCCTGCATCAAACACCCGGGGTAATTTGAGAAGTGACCCTATCACGACTCAGGTGTGCAGAGGAAAACCAAGATGGTTAACCTCCTCCTTTGTTAGCCATGATGAATCTTCAATAGGTCATCCTTTCCATTTGACCAAATACTCTTCATATGTCCTGTTCCTTGTGCTTCTGCCAACACGACTGTCCAGTATGTCTTCAATCTCCTTGATATCTGAACTGGTTGACAGAATACTCCACTGTGCTGCTGCAACCTCATCTTCAACACCTCCTTCATGATACTCTGTCAAATCTGAAATGTTAAACACTAGTGAAATATTTAGCTCAGTAGGCAATTCTACCTCATATGCATTTCCTGAATCATGCTTCTTCAGTATCTTACATGGCCCAAACTTCTTCATTTTCAACTTGTTATATGTACCAACCGAAAATCGCTCCTTCCACAAATGAACCATGACTTCATCTCCAACCTGGAATTCTTTATGCCTCCTTTTCTCATCTGCCTTAGCCTTATACTATGCATTCATCTTGGTAATATGCTTCCTCACCTCCTCATGGATGTTCTTCAAGTGTTCTACAAAATCCTCAGTTTCAGCACTACTTATTTCTCCTTTATCTATCTTTCTCAACTTAGATGCATTTCTTGGACTACTTCCATATACAATCTGGAATGGTGATTTACCAGTGCTCCTGTTGACAGAATTATTGTATGCAAATTCTGCCTGTGGTAAAATCAAATCCCATCCTATTCGCTTATCTCCAACCAAACATCTTAGCAAATTTCTCAAACTTCTATTCACCACCTCTGTTTGTCCATCAGTCTGTGGATGATGTGATGAACTGAACTTCAAATCTGTCTTCAACTTTTTCCACAATGTATGCCAAAAATATCCAACAAATTTAGTGTCTCTATCTGAAACTATGGTCTTTGGCAAACCATGTAATCTCACTACTTTTCTGAAAAACAATTCTTCTACATGAACAACATCATTAGTCTTCTTGCAGGGAATGAAATGTGCCATCTTCAAAAATCTGTCAACTACTACAAAAATTGAATCATGTCCCCACTGTGTCTTCAGTAAACCAAGAACGAAGTCCATACTGATATCCTCCCAAGGCTTCTCTGGTATAGGCAATGGCTGATACAACCCTGTATTCTGCTTCACTCCTTTCGCCATCTAACATACTCTGCAACTCTGTACAAACTTCTTCACATCTTGCTGCAATTGTGGCCAATAATAATTTTCACTAACCAAAGCAAGGGTTTTATCACGACCAAAATGTCCCACCAATCCTCCACTATGCTTCTCCTTGATGAGATTCTCCCTCATAGAACTTCGTGGAATGCACAACTGATTCTCTCTGAATAGCATATCATCCTGGATGATGAAATCCAACCATTTCATCCTACCTAGAGTAACAGGTTTTGTACAAGCTTTCCAAGCTTCACCAAAATCAGGATCCTCTGGATACAAATTCTTGAGTTCCTTGAACCCAACCACCTCAATCTGCATCTCTGTCAGCAATAGTTGCCTTCTACTAAGAGCATCTGCAACCCTGTTAGACTTTCCACTTCTATGTTTCAAAACAAATGTATAACTCTGCAAAAACTCAACCCATTTCAAATGCCTCTGATTAAACTTTCCTTGACTATTCAAATATTGCAAAGCTTGATGATCAGTATACAAAACAAACTCTTTAGGAAGTAGATAATGTCTCCACTTCTTTAATGCTTGAACTATAGCATAAAATTTCTGATCATAGACAAAATATTTTCTCTTGGCATCATTTAACTTCTCACTGAAATAAGCAACAGGTTTACCTTCTTGGCTCATAACAACTCCTATTGCAGTACCACTAGCATTACAATCTACTTGAAACACCTTATTAAAATCTGGAAGTGCTAAAACAGGTTATTCTATAATTTTTTGTTTCAACAATTGAAAACTTTTTTCTGCCCCATTAGTCCACTTAAACTCTTTTCTATCCCCTCTCATTGTCTCAGTCAAGGGACCACAAATACTGCTAAAATTTTTGATAAACTTTCTATAAAAACTAGCTAGACCATGAAAAGATCTTACCTCAGTAGCACTCCTTGGAGTAGGCCATTCAAGGATAGCCTGTACCTTCTGTGGGTCTATTTTTAGACCTTCTGCTGAAACTAAAAATCTCAAATACACTAACTCTTTCTTCACAAAACTGCACTTCTTCAAATTAATCAACAATTTCTCATCTCTCAACTTCTCAAACACCATATGAATATGCATCATATGTTCCTCCAATGTCTTGCTAAAGATCAAAATATCATCTAGGTAAACAATGAAAAACTTACCCAAAAATTCTTTCAGAACCTCATTCATGAGCCGCATGAAAGTGCTCGGTGCATTGGTTAACCCAAAAGGCATGACTAACCACTCATACAGTCTTTCCTTTATCTTGAAGGCAGTCTTCCATTCATCTCCTTCTCTGATCTGAATCTAGTGATATCCACTCTTCAGATCTATCTTTGAGAAATACACAGCTCCACTCAAACAGTCCATAATATCATCCATTCGTGGCAATGGAAACCTATACTTGATTGTGATCTTATTTATTGCTCTGGAATCTATACACATCCTCCATTCTCCATTCTTCTTTGGTGCTAATACTGCTGGTACAGCACATGGACTCAGACTCTCACAGATCAATCCTTTCTGCAACAACTCATGTACTTGTCTATTCAATTCCTCACTTTCTACTGGTGTCATTCTGTGTGTTGCCTTGTTTGGCAAACTGGCTCCTGGAATCAAATCCATCTGATGACTGATCTTTCTTACCGGTGGTAATCCATCAGGTACATTATCAGATACAATATCCTAAAACTCATTCAACAAATTTGCAACCTCTACAGGTACATCCTCTACTTCTTCTTTACTAGCTTTTGGAATTAAAGAAAAACACACATGCTCATGCCTCATACCATCTAGGAATTTTCTTCCATCAACAAATGTTATTCTTGCATTACCACATACCTTTTCTTTGGTCTCCTTCAATGACTTTAGCTTATGTCGCACTCCATCCTTTGTAAGGGAATAGTTATTCACATGACCATCATGTACAGCACATCTGTCAAACTGCCACGGTCTACCTAACAACATATGACATGCATCCATAGAGATGATATCACATAGTACCTCATCTTGGTACCCGCCGATCTTGAACTTTACCAGGCACTATTCACTGACCATGACCTTGTGGTCATCCTGCACCCAGGCAATCCGATATGGATGTGGGTGTTTCTGTCTCTTGAGCTTCAACTTTGTCACCATCTCTTTTGACACCAAATTGTCAGTGCTTCCACTATCGATAATCACATCATAGCACTTACCCTCACACTTGCATCTAGTGTGAAACAAGCTCCTCCTTTGTTCAAGTTAATTCTCACCACTCAGTAAAACTCTTCTGTTAATTAGCATTTCTCCTCTTTCAGCATCTTCAAAATTTGATGATCTAGCATCTTCATCTACATGTGCAACTCTAGCCTGACCTTCATTTCTCCTATCTATTTTGCCTTGGTGCTGAGGACATTCAAATGCCCTATGACCTTCTTCTCCACAGTGAAAATATGTTCCATGGAAGCCTCCTCTTCCTGAACCTTTTCCTCTTCCTTTTCCTCTCTAATCTCTATTATTATGATCTTGGAAACAATTGGAATTGTTTCCTCTCTGATTCTGGCTGCTACTGGCCTCATCCTTCTTTTTCAAATCTTCATTTCGGCCACCATATGACTGTCCACCAGATCTTCCACCATGACCTCTTCCATTTTGTCTTCTCTCAAACTTCTTGTTCAGCTTTTCCTCTACTTTTAGGGCAAACTGGTATGCCTCCTCAATACTATTCATTTGAACCAGATTCAACTCCTCCTGAATGCTTAGCCTTAACCCATTAAGGTATCCGGCAACTTTCTCCTTATCAGCTTCTGCATGACCTATTCTGATGAGGAGTCGATAGAACTCCTCTATATACTCCTGAACAGATCTTCTTGCTTGCTTCAAACTTTGCATTTTCTTTAGTAGGTCAAGCTCATAATCAACAAGAATGAACTGTCGCTTCAATTTATCCACCATCTGATCCCATCTTGTGATTTTATCTTTCTCTCTTCTATTTCGCTCCAATTGAATTTCTTGCCACCAGATCTTCGCATGACCTTTTAGTCTGGCCTTCACAAATTTGACCCTATCAGGATCCTCAACATCTTCATACTCAAAATATTCCTCACATTCATTGATCCAGTCGATCAATTCCTCTGGGTTAAGATTTCCAGAAAATGTAGGAACCTCAATCTTAGGTCTTTTCCCAATCTTGGAAATCGCCCGAAAAAGTCTTTCTTCCTCCTGATTCACAACTTCAGCTTCTCCTTCTTGATATTCTTCTTCGGCTTCATCCTCACTTTCATCTCTAACATTAAGATTCATTCCTCTGTGAATCTCTTCTTGCAATGCTCGCACTTGTCTCTGCAACTCTCTAACCTCTGGTGTCATAGCACCAGCTCTTCTGCCACGTTCTCTTCGTGGAGGCATTTTCACGATGCGCACTGAAACCCTAACTATGGTCCTGGTGCAAACTGCCTCACAGTCGGCGATCTATTTACACACTCAAGAACTCCTGCTCTAATACCACTTGATGAAGGGTGTTCCCCTTAATACCACAGGCACATAATAGAAATAGAGAAACAACAACAATAATATGCAAGAACAGAAAATTGGCTTCTTATTATCTCCACAAATGTGGAATTACAAACTTTCAGAATTACAACATGCAAAGCCACATGGGCATTCCCTTACAATATTCTGTAGGACAAAGCCTCGAATCAATACCCAGATCTACTACTGAGAACTGCCCTAGACAACACTACGGACCTTCTTTATATAGGCAATTTCCACCGCCCGAGAAGGTTCTAGAAATTTAGCCCTTAGGGCCGACCAAACTTAGAATTATTTTATTTTACAATTTATTACATCAAAGTTGGCTCAAAATGAGTTTTGAAACCCAAGCATAAATTTTGAAGAAAAATTATTTTTCACCAATTCAGGTGACCTAACTTCTGAAGACCATAAGTCATCGCCCGTTGATCCGATTGGCTATTATAACCCCATTCTGGAAATGCCACGAAGCACTCTACAGGGTTGACCCATGCAAAGCACCCATCACCCAAATTTTCAACCTCATCCGGGGCCTCTAAAGCCTTCAAAACTGAGTTTGAAGTCTCTATACCCTGTTGCCAATACCGAAAATCTTCAATATCTTCAAAACTAGACCTGATCTAGCCATGAAACTTTGCTGGTAGGCTGGTATGACTGAGATGAACCTCCACATGTAAAATTAGAACATTCCGAGATTGTAAGACCAGCTTACTAAAAATAGCAAGTTTCCATAAATAGCAACTTTGCACAAGATAGCCCTTATTGAATACAAAAATAGAAATATTTTTGGGTGATGCAAGATTGCTCTTACACCCAGGATGCTCCTGCATCATTATAGAACAAGCATACGTACACCAACGGGAGCTAAAAAATTTCCCCTCATCTATGGGGCTGAATTTGTCTTACCTATCGAGGTAGAAATACCTTCACTTAGAGACTCCCTAAGAGGGCTTATAACAGATGAAGACTATCACATATCATACATCCAAGAACTAGAACTCCTGGATGAATGTAGAAAAGCCGTGTTCAATCACATGAGAGTATATCAAAAAAGGATGTCACAAATCTATAACAAAAAGGTTCATTCTAGAAAATTTCAAGTTGGAGATCTTGTCTTGAGAGAGAATCCAAAAAATCAATAGAGTAGAGCACAGAAAGGGAAGTTTGAACTGAATTGGCTAGGTCCCTACATAGTTACTGCTACTTTCAAGTCTGGTGCTTATCAAATTTCTACAGCAAAAGGAGAATATCTCCCTAAGCCTATCAATACTCTCCATCTAAAGAAGTTCTACACATGATTCTCCAAGATCTTTGTACATATCTAAATATCCTAAAAAAATCTTAAAAATCATAAATATTCCTAAAACAATTCTAAAAATTGATATATGATCTTGAAAAGATCCTAAAAAGTAGAAAAAAGTCCTGAAAAATAATCATCTTAGTCAAAAAATGGCAAACAAGCTCTTTGATGTATCAATTTTAAAAATAAAAAAATATATCAAATATATCAAAAAATACAAAAAAAAACAAAACAAAACAAAAAAGGTGCCTTGGTGAAAACCTAGAAACAGGTGTCATGGTACCAAAAATAGTCCTTCCAAGTGGTGAAAGCATGGAGATAGGTACTACTTGTAGCTTTTTTCTCCATCTATCATCTTGTGGCTTTGGCCATGAACCGATTGACTTTCACAACACTTGTCTCTATGGTTCAGAATCAGTCTTTGTCTAAGTCTCACTACGGGGTGATTATGTGTCATCACTATATCTAGGACACACCTATGTTTCTCAACACTTCCTTTGGCATCAAGTATTTATCAACACTTATTGGATATTCTATCTTGACTCGATGCTTTTTTTATAGTCTAGGATTGCATGATATTTCTCACCTACAAGCATGAGTCCTAGTGAGTCAATGATTATATTTATCTTTTTTACACTGTGCTTAAATTAAACTAACTGAGCTATGCTTAATGATATTTTCTTTGTATGTTGTCTGTTATTGAGGATTTTCACTGATGTTCCCTCCTTGGTTTCTCCATGATGTTACAACTAGAGGACTAGGGCCATGGGGTATGTTTTCTTTGATTTCTACCTGTGGTGTGATTTCAATGATCTTAAGCTATCTAATAAACTGGGTGTCCATGGTAAGAGCCTCCATCATGATTGGAACATCGCACATACCTCAAAATTCTTTATTTTGACACTTAGATGAGGGTGGAATTATCTCCTTGACTATTACATTGTGTTTTCTTACACAATAACCATTTAGGTTATCCTAGATTCTTATGCCTTGATGCTTATGGTTACTTGTAACATTAATTTGGAAACCGTGTTCAAGTCATCTTGGCTCTTATGCCTCGGTGCTTACATATGTTTCCTACATTATGTCTAATATAGATCATATTCATATCTTCATAGCTTCACTTGCACTAGTGATAGTTGTATGATCTTGTGATGTCCCTTAATAAGGCTCGATAATGAAAATAAGGACCGAGCAAGATCCTTGCACTTTACAATTGCATTTTTCATACTAGGTTTCATCTTAGTCTTTGCATTGCATCTTATTCTTAGTCTTTGCATCTTGCATTGAGTGAGGAGAGAGTCTTTGTTTTATCATTATCGGACGACTTTGGTCATCCAGCTTTTTCAACATTCTCGATTCATTTTCAGGATCAAAACTAAAATCCAAGTTCTTTTTGTTGTTTTTTTGAGGCTTATCTTTTCATCCTTTGAGGAAAACATTGATCATATTTCTTCGTAATCGCTTTCTTTGACCTAATGCTAATGTTATACCTTTCTGGTCAACCTTATTCAAATTGGGGAAAATTTTCATCACTTGGTAGTCAAACTTGGTCTTGTGTTCTTATCAATCATCTTGAACCTTATATTATTATGATTTGATCAAATCTATCTCATTTCTACATCTCCTCTACATCATTTCGATTTCGATCCCGAGTGGGCACGAATAATCTATCATTGATTTTTCAAAGATGAAATCATCTATAGGGGCATCTTAGCTTCATCACTTCACATCAAGTTGGGATCCTTCCGATCTTGGACGTATCAGTTCTCATCACATCATATTAGTTTTGGTGTTGTCTTACCTTTCAACCTTAGTCTGAATGTTCAGTTTCATCGCTTCACATCAAACTGTACATTGGAACTCTTGTTGCCTTTATGTTATTCATTTGATCAAGTTCAAAGTCTGATCTCTTTCACTTACCTTGACATCATCATTCTTTGACTCAATATGTTCTCAGATCACTCACACATTAGTCAAAGAGGGGAAAATGTAATCACCCAAAAATGGTCTAGTAAACTTTGAGCCCCTTTCTAAACATTAAGATTTAAATACTATACTAAATCTTGTGCTTAATCAATTTTACATATTTATTTAATCTCTTAATTCTTGATCAAATCATCTTTTTATCATTTATTTGATGATATCCTAAAGTTTGGCCACTTTATCCTAAGTTTTATTTAATTAAGAGAACACGCTCCCTTTTAATTAAATAATTTTTTTTAATTAAATAATAAAATTACTTTATTAGGTAAGCTTTATTTAATTAAAAGAACATTTCCCCTTTTAATTAAATAATGGAAACCACTTTGCTAAAAATAATAAATAATAAATTTTAAAAAAAAAAAAAAGTGCACTTTTCATTGAGATGGAATCTTTTGACTTTTGAAAAAGGTTTTTGCCTCTTTATCTCAACCACTCATTATTTTCTCTTAATCATGTCCATTGATTTTTCCTCTTGAGAATCTTGAGCAAATGGATCAACCAATATTTAATCTCCACCCTTGCTCATTCTTTTTGCCTCTTAATCTTGACCATCCGCTCATTTCTAAATCCTGTAAAAGGAGACTCTCTCCTCACTTTTAGATATCCCACCCTCATAGTATTCTTAGCATCTTGAGTTATTTGAAATCTTATTGCAGGTTCTTGGAGTCTTAGCATCTTAGCATCTTGGAATCTTTCAATCTTGCAATCTTGGGATCTTGGAGCTATTGCATTCTTGCATCTTTCATATTGAAGCATTGCATCATCATTTAGTTTAGCTTTGTCACTTTCTTTCTTGCATCTAGCTTAATCCACCTAGTTTAGATCTACTTTCCTTGTATTCTTGCATTTCATTTTAGCTTAGATCTTGCATCTCATCTTAGATTACTTTACATTATCATTTGAATCTTCCATTCGATAGTGCACCTTGTAGGGATCTTTCTTATCGGGTTGGTCTAAGAGAAACTATGTTAATATACATGATTCTTGCACACTATGGATAGGAAGCTATAAGCCGCTTCTTGAGATTTACGTCTTCATGGATTCCCTCAAGTGTAATGTTTTATAGAAGTGACCACACTTTTTGGTACACAATACTAAGGAAGTACACAAATAATTCTTCTTTCATTCAATGTAAGATTTGATTAAGGTTGTATAAATGCACTCGTAAAATTGAACTAATTGATTTAGAAAGATAAGCAATAGAGATGTAGGTGCTAAATGTAAGAAATCAACCCAATTAATATGTGAAAATAGATCTAAACTAAGATGTGAAATAGATAATGAGGTACTCACCTTGAATTATGAAGAGGAATATTATTTTATGCCGTAAAAACTATTGTTCTGGACCTATAGCTGAATTTCTGACTACAGATCTATGATCATAGTTGAAAACCCAAAATATGCTAAAAATATCAGGTTGTCGAGAACTAGTCGACCATGTCACCATGTTCTGAAATAGGTCAACCAAGTCACCATGTTCCTGAGGCACTTTACTGAAGTTGACCCATATTTTCTGGTAGATCTCTATTTGGAACTTCCATATCTGTACCTACAATTCTGAGGTCTTGTTCCCGCACATAGAAAACTAGTTTTTTGGGGTTGGGTGGATAAGGGATTTCCTTGGTCAAGCCCTATATTAAGGAATCAACCTTGAATTGAAATATAAATTTAATGATAAAGGAAATGATAATATGTATTAGGATTGAATATATCAAATGAAAGATACTATCATATGTGATCAAGTATGCAAATATACTAGCCTTGACTCAAAGAAACCAAAAGGAAATCAAAAGAAGTCAAAACCTCATGTATAGGAATGTGTGTGACATGCCATGATGAAGGATGGAAGGACTTGAATGATGATGGATCTCCTCCTTAGAAGTCAAACTCCACTACCACCTTGAAGGAAGAAGCTTGATGCAAGAAGGAAATGCTTGAACTTGATGAAAGCTTGAAGATGCTTGTTTGAAATCTCATGAACATGTGTATGCTTGTGCTTGATTTCCAATAGAATGATAATATATATTTATGGGATGAAAATAAAATTCCCAAGCCTCCTTATATACTAGTTTTCAGGATTGAAAACAAAGTAGGCCAACCTAGGAACAAAATAAATTAATCAGAAAACCCAAGACACTTCGGGCCCTACACCTAAAATCCCTCAAGAAAGAGGTTGAGTTGATCTACCTCTTCCTTGGGAATAGGTCGGTATGTTCCCTAAAGGGGTCACAAAATGGGGCACTATATGCCTCAAAGGGAGTGTAGAAAGAATCCAAAGATAATAAACCTGTCAGAAGATATGGCCAAAAGGGTAATAAAATAACACTTAAAGGACCATGCCAAAAAATGAGAGAAGAACCAAAGATGAGGAAATGGATGAGAGGGGAAAAGAGAGACCAAAGCCACACTAAGGAGAGCTAAAAGGTCTCAAAATCAAGTGCATCCATTTTAACATGGTACATTTATCCCCCACTTTAGCGGGAGTATGAGGCACATTATACTCTCAGTAAAGGAAAGAGAAGAGAGAGACAATGTCACAATGAGATAGAACATCACCAATTTTAAGGACATAAGTCCCCAAACCTAGGATCCTAACTCTATTGCCATGCATAAGAGCACAAAAACAAAGAAAAAATAAAAAAGAGAGTCAAACCAAAAAAAAATTCAAAAGACTCAAAACGGGTTATTACAAAATCCCAAATCAACTGGTGAAAGAGACCTCAGCTGAAGAAATACTGCACCCACCAATATCATATTTGGAAGGCTATTACAAATCATAAGAGATCACATAGGAATGGAAAGAGCACCACAAAGGCTTACATCCTACTATACAAAAGCATGAAGAGAGAGAGAGAGAGAGAGAGAGAGAGAGAGAGCGAGAGAGAGTGATTATCTTTCATATTAACGTTTGTGTATCTTACTGTGAATCATAATACAAGAGGATTAAATAGTCTAATAGGTTTGTGTGTCTGATAGTCAATCCCCCCCCAAAAAAGGCAGGATCAAATGGTCTAGAGGATTTGTGTGCCCAGTAATCAATCATGTGCACCTGTCGGTGGCTTTTGCATGCATGTATGTGTGTGTCCCCTTCCTAAATCAGTTCCTTAGTATCACCATGAAGTGAACATGTGTTTGTGTGTTATGTGTGTACATTTCCTTGGGATGAAGAAGTATCAGTGATACCCGCTAGGGAGTGACAAATGTAAAAAAAAGGTAAAAAGAAAAAAAAATTCCCTTGGGATGGAGAGGTGTCACTAATACACACTAGGGATTGGCATGTAATAATGCAAAAGTAAAAGTGCATAAAAAGTAAACTATAGTACAAATAGGGCGTATGTACACCCCCTCCTTATGATGACTATGTAGCCATAGATATCATAAGGAAGAGAATCAAGGATAACTACTTCTAGCAATAAGGAGATATCCTTTAAGAAAAATGTAGGCCATAAACTTAGCAAAGAGAGTTGACTCTTGTAAGCTAAGAAAATAGATAAATTATGAAAGGATATATTTCTTATAAGAAGAGACCCTTGAAAGAGATCTTGTTATTAAGACATCTACCTTCAAGAGGAGTGTCATGAACAAAGATAACAACTTCAAAAAGAGAGGGGAAGAAGAACAAGAATGCACCTATCCAACCCCCTGTATATAGGTGGGATAGGGATCCTTGGAGAATGTCAAACTTTAAATTACATAGTAAGGGAAAAATTTTATAATGAACATAGTTTTACCAATAAATATAGGTCATGATAAAGGATATGCACCTCTTATATATAAGAGAGAGTCCTAATCAAGACAAAAATTCCTTACAGGAAAATAAATGTCACATAATAAAAAAATGCCACTGTACTAAGGAAAGTAGATCCTTAGACAAAGAGAGAAAGAATTTTAAAATGACCTTGCCCCCCAAGCGTGAGACAAGAAAAAGAAGCCCCTGGTGGATTACATATATAACACAATTTTGTAAGATATAAAGATGAACTAAAAACAACAACCATAATCTGGTCGTGCACTAAACAAAACACCCTATATGAAACAAGAAGTATCATATAATAATACAACACCATAGAGCTAAGTAAGGAAAGAAACATCATAGGATATGCAATTCTACACATAATATGCTAGAAAAGATATCACCTATGAAGGAAACTATAGATGATCATTTAATGAAAACATAAAAATCCAAGGCATGAAAAGGCATTGTTAGCAACAACAATTTTGTCATGCATGCAACAAATAATTTTCATACCCAAAGATAAGAATGTATCATAAAATAATGCAAAACTATAGTGAAGTGAATGAAAAATATGAAAGGATACCATGTTATGCCTACAACAAAGAGATAACATAGCCCTAAAGAGAAAATAAGATAATCCTCCTATGATAAATCCCTTATAACATGTATAAGACAAATATAATGTTGTACATAGAAATGTAACACAACAAATCAATGTAAACATATTCTAAATAATATAAACCTAAAAGGGAAAAAAGAAGAATACATATTAAGCACACTAAAACATGCCTCCCAAATACCAAATATGCACTTTGTAGAAAATATATTAAAGTATAGAAGACATGTGTGAAGGAGCTAAAATAGATCCCAAGAAAGGATGAACTTTTCCGTCCACTAAAGAGGAACAAAGTGAAAGACCTACTGCGCCACTCTTGAACATATTATAAAGAATAGCAAAGAGTAACCCCAATAGGGAATAAAAATGCTAAGCAATCTTATGAAGGGGGAATAAAATATCTTGTGTATAAGAAATTTTACCATTTTCAACTTTTTCATGAACATACAAAATGAATTTCATAAAATCACAAAGTAAGTGTTCATTATTGTAGTAAAAAGGACATGAGAATCGAACAATATCATTCTTTTGATAATTTTGTGATGCAGGGGCATCCAAGGTTAAGGAAAAGGCATTCTTTGTCCTCGATGAACTACATGGGGTGTTAGTATTTGGCTTGTTTTACTCATTTGTAGCCTTGACTAATGGCCTCGGTCATTGAAGCAAGCTTGGTCACTGAAGGAACTTGGTAGTCTCTGGCACTCGGTGGAAGTGTTACTCGGTCATGCCTACCGTGCTCGGTCGACACTGGTGCTCAGTGATGCCTAGCGTGCTCGGTGAATTCACTATCACTAGGTAGTTTTGGCTTACCAACTAGAGTTCTATGTGATTTAGGGGCATCCAAAGTTAAGGCAAGGGCATTCTTTGTCCTCGGTGAACTGCATGGGGTGTTAGTATTTGGCCGGTGTTACTTGGTTGTAGCCTTGACTGGTGGCCTCGGTCATTGAAGGAAGCTCAGTAGTCTCTGGTGCTCGGTGGAAGTGTTACTTGGTCATGCCTGCGGTGCTCGGTCGACACTGGTGCTCGGCGATGCCTGGCATGCTCAGTGAATTCACTGTTGCTCGGTAGTTCTGGCTTACCAACTGGAGTTTTGTGTGATTTATTGAGCTGACTTGGTGCATTTATTATCGATAGCTATTGTTATAGGCCGACATGCTAAATTAAATGTCTGTATATATTTGTAAGCTAACTTGTATGGCATTTAATTATTTGTTTTGGGAGTTAAGGGTTTCATCTAGCTGACTTGTGGTTGATGATTAGTATTTATAGGATGTTTGGGTAGATGTTTAGGCAAATCATTGGTAGATCAGAGAAGTTCATGACTTGAAGAATTAGTGAGTCAGATCTAAGGTTATGGAGCTGAAGTTGGTGAAGTTGTGGAAAGGTTCTTGCATGATCTTACAGATCAATTTGACATCTGATAGTTGTTCATAGCAGAGCTAAGGGTTGCATACTTGGAGACAAGGAGATTTCTTGGAGGCTTGCGAGATTGAGTTTAGATCTTCCTTGGGGTTTCCATCAGCTTCTGATTGTCTTCAGAGCTGAACTAGTTGGGATTGTATTGGATCTATTGTGGATCTTGTAGAATTGTTTCATTTTGTAATTGGCCCTAACCCAAAAGGCCTTACAATCAGGCATGTTAATGCAAATTACTTGAAACATTTGTAGTTTTATCTGTTGTGTTGAGTATTCTGCTATGTAATTCTATTGGCTGCAAGGTTTGGACTGTCCTTAATTGGATCCACCATCCTTGACTGCATCAGGTGGTATCAGAGAGAAAGTTTATTCCTGTTGGAGCAAATCTTGAAGGGTAACCTAGCAAGGTTGATGTTGCAAACTTGATCCTCTTGGAGAAGAGATTGTGCGCAATCTAGATTGTAGATCCAAAGCACTGAACTTGTGAAATTGTGCCCTAGTTGTTTGCAAGATTGTAGGTTGTGATCTGACTTGTTTACAACTTGGAAATTGTCACAAGGTGGTCAGTGAGGGTTTGTTGCAGAGGGTTTTTATTATCTTTAAGGATACCTCTGAGAAGATTGGACCCTAGAGTTATATTTGATCTTTGTGATACTATTGAATCCCAGATCAAAAAGAAAGTGAAATCAAATTTTAGATTTGAGATGGAATTGATAAAGAATGACATGGTCGTCGAGATCATGAGAGCTGTTACTGGTATACCTCAGAATGTTGGTACTGAGGATGGTTGTGAAGAAGTTGTTGAAGAATTTGAAATTGCTGGACCTAGTGGTGATGACCCGAGGAATAGATCTGGTGAAGATAGAACTGCTCGATTACCTAGATTTGCTGCTCGATTTAGTAATTACCGAATGGAAGTTTCTACTTTCTCTGGTACTTTGAAGCCCCACAATCTGATTGATTGGATTGGTGAACTTGAAGATTTATTTGAGCTGGAAGAAATTGAAGATCCTCTTCGGGTGAGATTAGCACAGACAAAGTTGAAAGGACATGCTCTTTGGTGGAAAGAACTACAAAGAGACCGAGAAGATGAAGGTGAAACAAAGATCAATCGGTGGAGGTTAATGGTGACTAAGTTGAAAGCTAAGTTCATACCGACTGACTATGAGCTTGAATTTTTTAAGAAGTTGCTGAGTCTAAAATAGAATGATTTATCTATTGAAGATTATACTAAGGAGCTCTACAAACTTACTATTTGGTCTAGACACCGCGAGCTTGGTATGTGAATGGTCTGAGATTTAATATTCAAGATGAGCTTGGTATGCTGAAGATTGATTCTGTTGAAGATGCTTATCAGTATGCTCTAAAGGCAGAAGATAATTTGAAGAGGAAATAACCTAGTAACTTCTGAGGGAAGGAAAAGATTGATCACTCGGTGAAGGATAAACTGACTGATGCAGAAGATGAACAGAAACTTGTGGAGCCAAAGAAGAAGACAGGTAGAGTTATCTTTAAGGGTACTTGCTATAACTATGGAAAGGAAGGACACTGTTCTTTTGAGTGTACATAGAAGAAGGTTGATTGATGAACTACTGTGATGAATGAGAACAATTTAGAATGAACTTGAATCAGAGAACTTGTTGCTTCAGTGAACATTGCTTGGTACAAAGGATGAACCTTGTCAGAGGAGTAACTTGTTTAGGACCCGATGCAAGACTGAAGGTAAACTCTGTGATGTTATTGTTGATAGTGGTAGTACTGATAACCTTGTTGTTGAGGACCTGGTTTAGAAACTTTTTTTAAATAGAATGAAGCATCCTTGTCCTTATAGGCTTGGTTGGTTACAAGATGTTTATGCTTTGGAAGTTAGAGAACAATGCTTCATTGATGTTCAAATTGGCCAGTACAAGGATCTTGTGTTATGTGACATTGTGAAGATGAATAGTTATGATATATTGCTTGGCAGACCTTGGCAATATGATCGCAGAGCTATTTATGATTGTGTCCAAAATGTGTTTACTATTGAGAAGGATGACAAGAAGTTTTCATTGATGCCTTTGATGGATACAACGCTCGATAGGAGAAGCCTGAGTATTGGTAGCCAAGTTGAGGTTGTGGATCCAGAGAAAATGAATGATCAATATGAAGAATTGACCTATATGTTGACAAGAAAAGACTTGAAGAGATAGAGGAAACTGAAGTGGAAGAATCTACAGGCAAAAGAGGTGGAGGACTTGTATGTGAAGAACCAGTTCAAGATTTATGTGTTGAATCCTGAAATATGTTCTTCTCACATATGAACATCTTTTGGAACCTGGGGTGTATAATGCAGGGGCATCCGAGGTTAAGGAAAGGGCATTCTTTGTCCTCGATGAACTGCATGGGGTGTTAGTATTTGGCTGGTGTTACTTGGTTGCATCCTTGACTGATGGCCTCAGTCATTAAAGGAAGCTCGGTCACTGAAGGAACTTGGTAGTCTCTAGCACTGGGTGGAAGTGTTACTCAGTCATGCCTGTGGTGCTTGGTCAACACTAGTGCTCGGTGATGCCTGGCGTGCTCGGTGAATTCACTGTCGCTTGGTAGTTCTAGCTTACCGACTGGAGTTCTGTGTGATTTGTTGAGCTGACTTGGTACATTTATTGTTGGTAGCTATTGTTATAGGCTGACATGCTGAATTAAATGTTTGTATACATTTGTAAGCTAACTTGTGTGGCATTTAATTATTTATTTTGGGAGTTAAGGGTTTCATCTAGCCGACTTGTGGTTGATGATTAGTATTTATAGGATGTTTGGGTAGATGTTTAGGCAGATCATTGGTAGATCAGAGAAGTTCATGACTTGAAGACTTAGTGAGTCAGATCTGAGATTCTGGAGCTAAAGTTGGTGAAGTTGTGGAAAGGTTCTTGCATGATCTTACAGATCAGTTTGACATCTGCTAGTTGTTTGTAGCAGAGCTAGGGGTTACATACTTGAAGACAAGGATATTGTTTGGAGGCTTGCAAGCTCAAGTTTAGATCTGCCTTAGGGTTTCCCTTAGCTTTTGATTATCTTCAGAGCTGAACTAGCTAGGATTGTATTGGATATGTCATGGATCTTGCAGAATTGTTTCATTTTGTAATTGGCCCTAACCCGGAAGGCCTTATAGTTGGGCATGTTAATGCAAATTACTTGAAACATTCGTGGTGTTATCTGTTGTGTTGAGTATTTTGCTGTGTAATTCTATTGGCTGCAAGGTTTGGACTATCCTTAATTGGATCCACCATCCTTGACTACATCATTTTGATATCTTAATTTAGGTGTAGTCAAAAGGTAGTGGTAAACTCTCAATGCTAAAGCTTCTCAAGTGTCGCTAGGAGATAAGGTTGTAGTTGGTAAAAAAAGTTGAAGATGGGGCCATGGGGGAGGGAAAGGAGTATTTGAAGGTAAATATAACCAAGACCTCATTGAGGGTTTCAGGGAGGAATGTGAACATGAAGCTTAATACCGTGCTCATGGATACCAAGACCTAAACCCTTAAAACCTTGTCTAGTTATAATATCATAGCCCATAGTATAAGTAGAGAAAAGGGTGGATGGAGAGAATGGTTGATCTTGAGGGTGATGAGTAAATGTAGTGTAAGGAGGAACTATGGAGTTGGAATTTTTATGTATAGGAGATGGTGGTGTAGGTATAGGAGAAGATGGAGGAAATGGCTCATTGAAGAATTGGTTAATATCTAAGTCATGAACCATACTTTGAATGTGTGGGAATGTAGAAGGGGTATGAGGGGTTTGGTCATAGAAAGGAGCGGGCATAGGATTAGGAGGATCACTAATGAAATCTCTAATGCCATCCAAAAGATAAAAAAAAAATCCACATGAAAGCCTAATGATGGTCTTAAAATATGTTTTATCAGGAAATTTTGTATTAGTTAACCTCATAATAACATATGAAAGGAAATAATTCAAAATCATAAACATCATCAAATACATAAAAATCATAGGCATGATAAAGAGATGTAAGCACAAGAATGACCATGAAAAGTATTATGCACCATAACATCTTAAAAAATGCCATAGGAAAATGTAACTCCAAATTGAAAAATATGAGAAACCAAGGGATCTAACTCTAAATCAGAAGGGGGAATGCGTCGGGTTCACTAAAATGTTTAGGGGGGAATGTTGTGTTAATGAATTTAGTAATGTAAACTATGTGAGATGTGTTCATTAATTAACTATTTCTACACTAACATTCAAAATACAAGAGAAAGAGGGGCTTCCAAGTGTAACTCTCAATATAACCTAAGTTAGATTAATAAAAACTAAAGAAGATGAGGGGATGTTAATGCTAAACCCAACTTATACTAAGGAAGTACACAAAAAAGGCCCCTTTCATGCAATGTAAGATTTGATTAAGGTTGTATAAATTCACTTGTAAAATTGAACTAATTGATTTAGCAACATAAGCAATAGAGATCCAGGTGTTAAACGTAAGTAATAAACCTAATCAAGAAGTGAAAACAGATCTAAACTCAAATTTGAAATAGATAATGAGGTATTCACCTTGAAGTATGAAGAGGAATATGTTTTTCTACTCTAAAAACTACTATTTTGGACATGTAGCTAAATTTATGATTGCAGATCTATGATCATGGTTGAAAATCTAGAAAATACTAAAAATCTCAAGCTATCAGGAACAAGTTGACCATGTCACTATGCTCCAGAATAGTTTGACCAAGTCACTATTTTCCCCAGGAACTTTACTGAAGTTGACCTGGATTTTTTTGGTAGATCTTTGTCTACAACTTCCATATCTGTACTTGCAATTTTGAGATCATGTTCTCGCACATAGAAAACTAGGTTTTTGGGGTTGGGGTGGATAAGGGCTTGCCTTGGTCAAGCCATAGATTGAGGAATCAACCTTGAATTGAAATGTAAATGCAATGATAAAGGAAATGCTACCATGTAGTAGGATTGAATATATCAAATGAAAGATGCAATTACCTTTGTAGATGCAATTGACTTTGATAGGTGATCAAGTATGCAAATGTAATAGCCTTGACTCAAACAAACCAAAAGGAAATCAAAAGAAGTCAAAACCTCATGTAAATGAATATGTGTGACATACCATGATGAAGGATATTGTTAGCACCTGCAAAAAATTTCATGGCTATAAAATTTTCCTTGCCCCTGGCCTCAAACCCTAGTTCATAAATTCAAAATTTCTAGTCGTTGGTGAAAGGAAACCCTTGACTGTATTGACCCTGTTCTAATTGAGCGTTACTTTTGCGGTCAATAAAGTCCCAATTACCCATGTGTTAAATTGCCCCCATTCGTTGATGACCACTTTTACATGTTATATCATTAGGTTATTATGTTGGGGCCCCCTTTTAATTTTTCTATCCAAGCCTAGGTCTCCTGAGACTTATTTTCCCAGGTGTCGGCCTTTTAAATTATGTGGCTGTCGTTATTCCGCAAGGTTTCCTATTGTCAGAGTTTTTGACATGCAGTATAGTGACAAGCGGACACCTATCCTAGTGGGCCTAGCATCTCAATCTATCTTTAAACCTACGACATGCACATGATCTCATGAAATCTTAGTAGGCCATGAGATCATGCAATGACCGTCAGATATTCTAGGTAATACGATGTTTCTCAATGGGACCATTTGCCAGGTGTTGCAGAGTTGTTCTTTTCTGATTGGCCGAGCTCCGTGGTGATGTGGTGGACATCGATGGTACTGGTGTTTTAAGTGTTCAAGGTTGTTAAATAGTAGATTGATCATGTGGTCATCGTTATACCATTGGGGTAAGTTTCACATTGTTTAAGCATCACGGTATAGCGATGGACGTTGATCTTAATTAGAGATGGAACCATGCGGTGGGTCCTCTGTTGCTAACTCATTATGATATGGGTGAATGTTTTGACAGCACATGGATCTAGGTGGGCCTAAGTTTTCTCTTCAATCACATGGTCTCTGATTGTAACTACAGTTAGAGATGAAGTCTGGCATTTTCACGACTAAGGCATAAATGTAAACCAGGATTGCCACTAGGGTTAAATCTGAGATACCTAGGAAAAGTGAGGATCTGACGATCGTGTTTTAAAGTTGATCCAGTTTTGGATGTTGGCCATCGATATGTTGTCTGGTGCCATAAAGTAGCTGTTATTTTCAAAATTCAAATCTTTTCAAGGTTTTCTCTGCTGGGTTTTTAACAGTGAGCCATATGCGACAAAGGGGTAGCTCAGATTTGATTTCTCCAGGACAGTTGCAGTTAGAAATTGATGAGGAAGGCACAGGTTACCGCGTAGATCTAATCTTTCTTTCCTAGGGTGCCATGCCAAGTATTACAAAGGATTGTTATTTGACACAGGCGGCTAGGGTTTTGATTGATGTCAGAGGTCTCCATGTTATGTACACACAAGATCTGTAGGCTGGCTCTGGCATTAAAATTTTTTTTTGCTTGTAACAAGAAATTGGTTGAATTTGTAAATGTACTGAGCTTAGAATATGAAACTAAATATCTGTACATCAGATTTGATCTGATTCTTCTAGATTTCTAGGCTTTTCTGCAGTCTTTAATTTCTTGTTGTACCTATTTGTTGTTGACATAATTTTGCACTAAATGATCTGTAGCTTGTTGCAATCCTTGTTCCTATAAAAGGATTTTCAAGATCATTTAGAGGGTTTCGAGTTCCAATTTTCTTTTGTGAGCTAGTTCCATGAAGGGTCCTTTTCCTGTAGATATTTTTCTTCTTTTTTGCATATAGGGTGTTCCCTCTTTCCTTTTTGGTTTGGAGAAGATAATATAAGTTGTAACAGGTTTGTCTTATGTATAAGAATTTAATATATTTGTACTATTATTAGACTATCTCCATTTGAATCCTAAACTTGTTGATTACAACATCAAGGATGTTTAATCTTTCTATTTGCATTTCCTATGTGTCTACAATAGAGTTGTCTTCACAGAGATAACTAAGTTCAAGATTAGTTTTCAGATGTGTATGAGCTGGGGTATCAAGGGTATCTCATGCTTGTCTTTCAGTAGATGTTGATTAATGTATTGCTTGTTTATAGGTCTCTTCTAAGGGGAGGGTTAAAATCCTTTGAATAGGTGATAGCATATCTGGGTACACAGGTGGATTGTTGAAGTGAGGTCTGATTAATGGTGTATGTTTGATGTAAGGCATCAACATATTAGGATGTTTTGTCTTCTTATTTCATAGCTCTTTGTTGCAGTGATGTATTTGACTCTGTTGCCCATTGGATAAAGCACTGGTCTATGAGAGATTTAGGGTATCTCAGGGGTCCTTTCAACCCAACATTAAAATTATTCAAATGAAGTATTTTTCCTTTCATGTTGGTAGTAGTAGTAGGAGGTCCATTCTAGGTTTCAGACTCATTCTATGCAAATAGGTTATTGCACAAGGCTCGATCTCATTGGGGTACAGGATACCTAAAGGACTCTGAAAACTATTCCACAATAATCTATCTGTAGGCCTTTTGTTTACCAAGAAGAGTCATGAGTGTACAGATAAGGCAATACCCGCTTGAGTGATGTGGAGCTCAAAGAAGAAGGAGGATGCTCTTTGTCCTCATCAATTGGCCCTTTTTCCCTGTTAGACTTTAGAGTGGAGACTAACTAGTTTGTCAATCATAGTGTAAACCTGACACTATGTGGGAACAAGTTTAAAAGAAAACAAAATGGCGACTCTGCTGGGGAGAACATTACAAAGCAAAATTTGTTGAGAATCTCTGGTTGCATTACATGAATATCAATATCTTATTACCCAGATTGATTTGTCCATGTGAGTAGCCAACAAAATGGTGACTCTACTGGTGAGGCCATAAGTATAGAGTCAAATAAACAAAAAGGCATTTTCTAAATCTTTTCACTAAGTGTTGAGTGGTGACTCTGAGTTTCTGTTTGATCAGTGATTTGTAACAAAGTGTGTTGTATTTGCAGTCCTAACAAGTAGTTATCTTGTGAGATTATGTTGTGATTGTGGGTTTTGAAGAAGGTTCAGAGTTGGAAAAGGTTCTCATCTAATTCAAAATTTTCCTCTAAAGGGAGGTGGCAACTCTACCAAAGTTTGAAAGGTGATCTGGAGGGGACTTCAAATCAATATTTTGCAGCATTCACAACATCTCTAGGTATTCCTTTTTATAAAGCAAGAATAGTCCCTAATTAGGTGAGCAGGTCACTATTGAAAAGGGAAATTAATTTTGAAGTTTAAAACCATATTTCTGGATAGAAGCTTTGGTTGTTGTAAAAAGTATCAGAAATATGTTGAGGTTTAATGAAGTCAATGGTTGCATGAATTTGGATAGACTTATTGTCATGAGAACAAGTTATATTATTTTGTCAGTATTTTAAAATGGAGTTTCCAACTTTTAGAGATCAGGATGGTGTTTCTAATTACCAGTCAGATCTTAGAAATGTTAATAGAGATAGAGACATCTTTTTGAGTGGTCAAAAAATCCAACAGACTTGCATAAAGATTCTAAGATGTGCAGTAGGAGAAAGGAAAGAAGAGTCATCCGACTCATACTATAAGAAATTCCTTATAGCTTGTGATGAATTTCTTATGGGTGTTCAGCTTCAAGATTTTCAATATGCTGAGATGTTTTTAGAGCTTGGTATGCCTGAATCAGTCAGTTGGTCTGCCTCTTTTAGAAATGAAGCACTAGAAAATGTTAGAGAATGGATGGCTTCATTTGTGGATGATGAATCTTGTCTTACTGATGCTGATAATGGAACTTATGGTTATCAAGAAGTAGAAGACGAGTCTGCAGTTGATGATAGTTCCTACTGTGACTACTTTGCACAATATATTGTGAGACAAGATTTTTCAGCCCCTATCTCAGATGAGGATGATATTTGCAGTACTAGCAATGAGACCAAAGAGGTAGAATGTGAGGTTCAGTGCTTACTAAGTAGTGAGAAAATTTCAAAACTTTTGGAAACTAAATTTTAGAGGTACACTCCCAAATTTGTTTCTAAGATCCCATGCCTGAAAGATATAAGTTTTGATGGAGATGAAGCAAGTGATGGAATGATGCATGAAATGTTTGTGGATGTCCTTTCTCCCATTTTTGATGTGCAAGAGGATAGTACACATCATTTTAATGAATTTGATAATTTTATATTTGATGAGTATGATGATGTGGTTACTAGTGTGGATTCAATTTCTCATGAGGATCATGTTTGTGGTCCTCATTCACACCTTGATGCTGGAGAATGTGGTAAGTCTGAATGTGTTTTATTAGACTTACAAATGACTAATGAGTCATCAACTGACAATGCTTGTTCCTCTTTGGAAGATGCTGATGTGATTTGTGATCAGTAAGATGTTTCCAATTTCATGCAATTAGATTTTTGTCTTGAGAATTTTTATATTAGTTTGCAAAGTAGGGAGATATAAAAGGTTTATTCTTTGTTGAAAACTAATGATCAGAATGATGGTGCTTCCAGCCATGAAGTTAAGATGGAGTGTTTCCTCTTTCAGCATGATAGTGAAAGTGAAGAATGTGACATTTTGATGTCACAAAGTGATCAATATTCATGGCAACTTGATGGCCTTATCTTGCTGGATGATGGTGAGTATGTTGATCAAATTTTCTATGATGTGCTGAAAATAGATCATACTATTTTCTATTGGCTGGATGAAAGATGTAACCTTAGTTTGCCTCTGCTAAGTGGAGATGAAAATTATTTGTTTGATAGGGGTAAAAACTAATTAGAGTTTTGGGGCCTTGAGCCTTTTGTATATGTTGTACATTCTGTATAGTGGTGTGTTTCTTTCTTGTTCTTCTCATCTTTGTTTGTAGGGTTTTGTCATGTTGCTCTCTGCTGTTGTTTTGTCCAGTAGGTGGTTTGCTCTCCTAGAAATTTTGAATCCTTGCTATGCCTGCAAGAGGCATACATCCCCAAACAGAGCCACTATTAGCACCTGCAAAAAATTTCATGGCTATAAAATTTTCCTTGCCCCTGGCCTCAAACCCTAGTTCATAAATTCAAAATTTCTAGCCATTGGTGAAAGGAAACCCTTGACTGTATTGACCCTATTCTAATTGAGCATTACTTTTGCGATCACTAAAGTCCCAATTACCCATGTGTTAAATTGCCCCTATTCGTTGATGACCACGTTTACATGTTATATCATTAGGTTATTATGTCGAGGCCCCCTTTTAATTTTTCTATCCAAGCCTAGGTCTCCCAAGATTTATTTTCCTAGGTGTCGGCCTTTTAAATTGTGTGGTTGTCATTATTCCGCAAGTTTTCCTATTGTCAGAGTTTCTAACATGCAGTATAGCGACGAGCGGACACCTGTCCCGGTGGGCCCAGTGTCTCAATCTGTCTTTAATCCTACGGCGGGCACATGATCTCATGAAATCTTAGTAGGCTACGAGATCATGCGACGACCGTTAGATCTTCTAGGTAATACTACATTTCTCAGTGGGACCATTTGCCAGGTGTTGCAGAGTTGTTCTTTTCTGATTGGCTGAGCTCGGTGGTAATGTGGTAGACGTCGGTGGGACCAGTGTTTTAAGTGTTCAAGGTTGTTAAACAACAGATTGATTGTGTGGTCATCATTATACCGCTGGGGTAAGTTGCACGTTGTTTAAGCATCACGGTATAGTGATGGTCGTTGATCTTGATTAGAGATGGAACCATGCGGTGGGTCCTTTGTTGCTGACTCATTATGGTATGGGCGAATGTTTTGATGACACGTGGATCCAGGTCGGCCTAAGTTTTCTCTTCAATCATGTGGTCTCTGATTGTAACTATGGTTCGAGATGAAGTCTGGCATTTTCATGACTAAGGCATAAATGTAAACCAGGATTCCCACTAGGGTTAAATCTGAGATACCTGAGAAAAGTGAGGATCTGACAGTCGTGTTTTAAAGTTGATCCATTTTTGGATGCTGGCCGTCGATATGTTGTTTGGCGCTATAAAGTAGCTGTTATTTTCCAAATTCAAATCCTTTCAGGGTTTTCTCTGTTGGGTTTGTAACAGTGAGCCATATGCGACAAAGGGGTAGCTCATATTTGATTTCTCCAGGACAGTTGCAGTTAGAAATTGATGAGGAAGGCATGGGTTGCCAAGCAGATCTAATCTTGCTTTCTTGGGGTGCCATACCGAGTATTACAAGGATTGTTATTTGACACAGGCGGCTAGGGTTTTGATTGATGTCAGAGGTCTCCATGTTATGTACACGCAAGATCTGCAAGCTAGCTCTGGCATTAAACTTTTGTTTTGCTTGTAACAAGAAATTGGTTGAATTTGTAAATGTGGTGAGCTTAGAATATGAAACTAAATATATGTACATCAGATTTGATCTGATTCTTTGAGATTTCTAGGCTTTTCTACAGTCTTTCATTTCTTGTTGTACCTGGTTTTTGTAGACATAATTTTGCCCTAAATGATCTGTAGCTTGTTGCAATCCTTGTTCCTATAAAAGGATTTTCAAGATCATTTAGAGGGGTTCAAGTTCCAGTTTTCTTCTGTGAGCTAGTTCCATGAAGGGTCCTTTTCCTGTAGATATTTTTCTTCTTCTCTGCATATAGGGTGTTCCCTCTTTCCTTTCTAGTTTGGAGAAGATAATATAAGTTGTAACAAGTTTGTCTTATGTATAAGAATTTAATATATTTGTATTGTTATTAGACTGTCTCCATTTGAATCCTGAACTTGTTGATTACAGCATCAAGGATGTTTAATCTTTCTATTTGCATTTCCTATGTGTTTGCAATAGAGTTGTCTTCGCAGAGATAACTGAGTTCAAGATTAGTTTTCAGATGTGTATGAGCTGGGGTATCAAGGGTATTTCATGCTTGTCTTTCAGTAGATGTTGATTAATGTATTGCTTGTTTATAGGTCTCTTCTAAGGGGAGGGTTAAAATCCTTTGAATAGGTGATAGCAT
Source organism: Chamaecyparis obtusa (assembly GCA_027943335.1). Lineage (NCBI taxonomy): Eukaryota > Viridiplantae > Streptophyta > Pinopsida > Cupressales > Cupressaceae > Chamaecyparis > Chamaecyparis obtusa. Next base: position 367,076 of record BSBK01000847.1, read on the forward strand.
ATCTGGGTACACAGGTGGATTGTTGAAGTGAGGTCTGATTAATGGTGTATGTTTGATGTAAGGCATCAACATATTGGGATGTATTGTCTTCTTGTTTCATAGCTCTCTGTTGCAGTGATGTATTTGACTCTGTTGCCCATTGGATAAGGAACTGGTCTATGAGAGATTTAGGGTATCTCAGGGGTCCTTTCAACCCAACATTAAAATCATTCAAATGAAGTATTTTTCCTTTCATGTTGGTAGTAATAGTAGGAGGTCCATTCTAGGTTTCAGACTCATTCTATGCAAATAGGTTATTGCAGAAGGCTTGATCTCATTGGGGTACAGGATACCTAAAGGAGTCTGAAAACTATTCCACAATAATCTACCTACAGGCCTTTTGTTTACCAAGAAGAGTCATGAGTGTGTAGATAAGGCAATACCCACCTGAGTGATGTGGAGCTCAAAGAAGAAGGAGGATGCTCTTTGTCCTCATCAATTGGCCCTTTTTCCCTGTCAGACTTTGTAGTGGAGACTAACCAATTTGTCAATCATAGTGTAAACCTGATATTGTGTGGGAACAAGTTTAAAAGCTAACAGATATAAAGACTTTAATGATGATGGATCTCCTCGTTAGAAGCCAAACTTCACTACCACCTTGAAGGAAGAAGCTTGATGCAAGAAGGAAATGCTTGAACTTGATGAAAGCTTGAAGATGCTTGTTTGAAATCTCATGAGCGTGTGTATACTTGCTCTTGATTTCTAATAGAATGATAATGTATCTTGATGGGATGACAATGAAATTCCCAAGCCTCCTTATATACTAGTTTTTAGGATTGAAAACAAAGCAGGCTGTCCTAGGAACAAAATAAATCAATTGGAAAACTTGAGATACTTTGGGCTCCACACCTAAAATCCCTCATAGAAGAGGTCAAGATGGTTGACCTCTTCCTTGGTAATAGGTCAACCAAGTTGACCGGTTCCCTAAAGGGGTCCCAAAATGGGGCACTAGAGGCCCCAGAGGGAGTGCAAAAAGAATTTGGAGATAATAAACCTGCTGGAAGATATGGCCAAAATGGTGATAAAATAACACCTAAAGGACTATACCAAAAAGTGAGAGAAGAACCAAAGATGAGGAAAGGGATGAGAGGGGTAAAGAGAGACCAAAACCACACTAAGGAGGGCTAAACAGTCTCAAAATGAAGTGCGTCCATTTTAAGATGGTATAGTTACATTCATTCTCATGAGAGATAGGTTCTTATGAGCTACTACACATGAAATATGGGTAAATGAGTTTGACTAAGAAACTACACACTTGAATCCTAATCTAGCAATATCACAATTTGATTTTTTTTGGAAAATATCTTTGAATTATCAATTGATGAGATTAAGGACCTTGATAATGAATGGTTCATAAGGCACAACACTTGCTGAAGTTTTTGCTAATGGGGTTGCAAGAAAGTGGACTTAACCTTGGAGAAAACTCCATGGTTAAGCACACTTGAACTAAAGTAGTACTAGGATGGGTGACCTCATGGGAAGTCTTGGTGCTTCATCTCTATGAGCATAATCTAGATGGAATGAATGTTAAGTTCTTCATTCATTCTTGTGAGAGATTGGTTCTTATGAACCACTACTCATGAAACATGGGTCAATGAGTTTGACTCAAAAACTACATAGTTGAATCCTAATAGAAATGTCACAATTTGACTTGTTGTGGAAAATATCTTCAACTTATCAATTAGTTGATTCCTTCTAGGTTTTATACAAAAAACCCACTAGGCTAGTGCATTATCCATAACAGAGTCAAGATGAGATAACCTCGTGATAATATCATGAACACAAAATCGGTCACCCTTAAATCATTATTGCCTTACAACAATGAGGCCTCTCATGAACATACAAGTAATATTCTTACACATCCTACACATAACACAATATCCTTAACAATTGATTGGAAACAAATTTAACCTACTTCTTGAACAACAACTAGCAACCAAATGTTTATTGTAACAAATGTGCAACATAACCCATTACAACCCTTGATTATATAAATTTGAAGGATAATGCATGCATAGCTAGGAGATATTATAGTATGGAACTCATCATTCCAAATAAAAAATTAGCTTTCTTTCCATTATCAGAAATCTGATTACAATATTAACCTTTGAAATTCAAAGAACACCCTAATCCTAGATAGTTACTCTATGTACAAGAAATCACACTTTAGATACCCAAGACTAGAACTGAGACCGAGAATAGACTGGAACCAACCCCTCAAAATGGCCTTGAAATCCTCTTTCATAAAAGAAGGGAGAAATAAGTAACTGTCCATGAACACGTGTCATTTCTTCAACTAACATGAAAGTAGGTAACTATCTAACATGCATGAGATCATACCAAAAGTTTCCTAGGAACACTCCACCCACAAAATAATAAATGATATGATAACTTGGGCTGCACATAAAAGATTGATCATTGATGAAGGCTCCCCATTTTCTAGAACTACAATCATTTGGTATTGAATTGACTATTAACTACACAAATTTTACACGTGAATGAGCCCTGATGACTGAGTCAAAATTTGATGACTAATTGAAATGCATGCAAATGCATTTTCATCCTCGTTTAATTTCCCCTTCATCAACTAGAAATATGGAGTCCCTATTTTTCTTCTTAAACTCTAATTTGCAAAGGAAACCATAATGTGATAGCTTGAAATCTTCACAAAGTGTCAAGAAATTACCCTTAATGTTGGCACAACTAGCCATTTTTTATTGAATTCAAAAGTTACATAATTTTTTTGCCCTATGGATAAATTTTCTTTTTTCTAATTGTGTAAATGTACAACCAATCACATGTACCCACATCATTCCATTGATTCCAACTATACAAGTTGTCATATTGTGGGGTCATCATTTCACACTACTACATTAATAATAGATTTAAAATCTTTTCAATCTTGCATAACCATACATTGATGGATCTTGAGGTGGTTTATCATAAACATAAGCTTCATATCCTTGACTATAACCATAATAAGATCCATTCCATTGATTTGAATCTGCTTATGCCTAATGTCATCTAGGATTAGGCCGCTACAAAAATAGAATGAGTCAATGAATATGTGGATGATTTTTGGGCAAAATCCATTTATTCACAAGTCTAGTGATGATGTTACAAACTTTAGATAACTAGAAACGAGAGAAAAAAAAGAAAAAGAAAAAGTGGATGTTAAGCCAGTCAACATGCCTTGACTATGCTTTCACATTCTGCATGCACAAAATTCATGTATCCTAACCATACTACCACTTTTCACATGCAAAAATAACTTCCATGTTTTTAGTTTTGCATATTGGTCTATCAAGACAAAAAGGAGACATCATTTATTTTTCAAGCATAGGCTATACGCCTTCCAATTGCATTTCTGTTTCAAGTAGACCACTTCTATTCACAAGTAATTAACAACAGGTGGTCAACACCTCCTATATGAAAACAATTCAAGTACAAGATTAGAACTCAATGATAATGTCAATTCTATTTTGGTGTATGTTAGTCTATAATTTCTCAAGTTATGTGTGAAATATGCAAACTAGCATTTGTTATGTTGAACTGCTTGAACTATAGCTCAATTAAATAGAGATAGAATGCAAATTCATGCTAGCGTTAGTGTTCTTGAAAGAACTACAAGGAACACGTATTATAATTGCATAAATAGAAAGGTAAAAATCAAGAGAACTATAGAGTATAGAAACCTTTATAATATGAGATTAAAAAATATTGTTGACCAAAATCTATACCATGTACCCCTTGCATAGCTTCTTCAACATAAACCATAGAAGAAATTAAATAGATGATATGTATGTACTATATACCAATCAACAAATACACCATGATTGAGCATTAGCTATACCTATTACCAAATTGTAAAATCCATAGCCCAAGTTGCCAATTGGTATTTTAACCTAGACAAGTTCATCAAACCGACCAAAAATCTACTTCAGATCTTCTTGTGAAATGCTTGGATCCATCAACCAACAAATATCTACAAGATATAAATAATAAGATAAGACAAGAAAAGAACTTTAAAAACATTTCTCTATGCACTTATATATAGTTACTAGCAATTGTGTTATTGAGATCTTTGTCTGTCGAGGAGACTGGAGCATGTGGCATATTAGGATGGTGTTTCATGGGAAGTTGTAGAAGGAAAAAAGATGAATTAACATATGCTCAATTAAAGAACAAAATAATGAAATAGCTAGTTATTGATAATATAAAAGCTACATTTGAATACAATCAGTAACTGCATATGGCAAATGTGCCAACAAACCACTGACCTTAATTTCACTCTTACACATATATTCAGTTGTGAAATCTCATCATGAGAATTATAGAACTATTTTTATAAAATCTAATGTCCTGAGGGTTCAATAAATATATGCACAAAATGGATTTACAAATGCGATCGATAGGTGTTAAGCCAGATTCTATAGCATTTGTCAACATCCTATCCGTCATGAGAAAAAATAAAATCTAAAATGTGGAAGCATAGACAAACCTACTGTGACACATGTCATTGTCATATCCTTGCATGTTGTCCATCAAACACACCACAGACTCGGGAAAATGACAAAATCACAAGTAATTTCACATGCTCCTACATTTGTAAGGATTTTTATGGGATTGATTTTTATCTTGCTCCTCTTTCATTGGTCTATTTCTTTCCACTAAATTTTAGAAATCGGAAATTATAAAATGGCAAAATCACAAGCAATTTCATAGTAGAGGAAACATTAATATTTTATGCACTTACATTTGTAAGGATTTTTATCTTGCTCCTCTTTCGTCGGTCTATTTCTTTCCAGTGCATTTTAGAAATAAAAAATTATTTTCTCCTAAAGAGAAATTGTACCTTTTTATTGGATTGATTTTTTATCTTGCTCCTCTTTCATTGGCCTATTCCTTTCCACTGAATTTAATACTGACCAATAAAAAACTTAAATTTAGACATTTTAGAAATAAAAAAATCTTAATTCGATGTGAAAACATTAGTCACCACCCATAGATAGGTGGGACTGATAAATTACATTATTTCCTTAGCTCATTAAAATATTTTTTTTTAAAAAAGCTTTCCAATAAAACATGAAATCTTCCTTTGAATTTGAGTAAGTGATTGTCTTAGAATTATGTCGAATAATTCATGTGCAATAACTACAGGTGAACATTCCCTCAAAATACTCCAATAAGCAAAATGTCGAGAGGCTGGTTTCCAAAGCATTGCATCAAACACTTTGCATTCACCGTTTTGTCAGCATTTTCCTCCAAAAGTCATTCCATTATTGATAAATGGCAGGTACAACCTGCAACAATCATAATCCTTGTGCTCCGCGGATGCACCTTCGGAGAATTTATTAGACATAGTATGCATCAAGTAGCCAGATCATCCTTTCTTACATTAAAAGATAAACTAACGATAAATACGTCCACCCCTTCTAAAGATCATTATTGATTTCTCGTCTGATTTTTTCGTTGATATATATAATTTGACAACGTGTAATTTGGTTCTATAATATGCTATCCATTTCTTTGGTAGATTCTGACGCCTTTTTAACAAATCCAAATTATTGATGTGCTGAAATTTGCAATCCACGACACTAAATTACAGTCAGGCATTCTGTCAAACAGTTAACGGCTCTTTCCTGTAAGTAATCATTTTTTTAAGACATTTTGTCAAACTATTGGCATTCTGTAATTCATGAGTGTTCCTGCAGCATTCCACATATGTATTTGCAAGGTAAATGTAAGGAAAATGCCATAAAGGCTGGCTGTACACCAAAGGAAATGTAAGGAAAAATCAATAATTTCCAGAACATCTCAGCGGCCTTGTCTGTGTTTGGCATAAAAGTCTAGTACAGCGTTTGAAACTACAACAATATCTGACAAGAACACCATTCTATTCTATATTAATAAATTTCAATACCCTGTTTCAAATTACCTCATAGAAATTCTTTTGCAACTACCAATTACAACTTACTTGAAAATTTTAAGACGTTCTCAACAAATCCATTTTGTGCATTTTCTTAAAAACCATATTTTTCAGACGTTGCTTTGTATGTGCAGTCATTGCATTCGGAAGACTATATTTACATCAGTGATAAAAAATAGAGAAAATGATGAATGGTGTAAATATATTGAATAGAAAGCCAACACAGTATATTGTTTTTTGTTATATTGGATGTGCCTACCACATTTCCACGTTTAGCTGGTATGATCTTTGCTGTAAGATCTTCTTTAATACGTCCACTTCTTTCTCCTCTTTCACATTAATGAATGATTGTATCATGATTGTAGCTTGGTTGTAAATTAAAACATATTTTTGTGACTATGTCATCTATTTACACGAAACAAAGTTTATAAAAATACAAAAGAGATGGATAGGAATTTTCAAAGTAAATCACAAGTGTTCATGGAAAATACGAGTTATTAATATAGTCTTGAAAAAGAAAGCATGGAAGAAGCGAAAGGAAAAAGTGGATAAAGTAGAAGATTATTTTGACGACTTTCTAATGAAGAAAAAAATTCGAAGAAACTAAAGAGAAGGTTTGAGTGCTATTACAAGAATAGTTGAAATGACAATTATATATATACAAAATAGAACCATTCCAACTACTCTTCCATAGTCAAAGGGTGTGGTGCCAACTATATTTCAAACTACCTAAGTGCTACTTATAGTTAAAAAACTAATATAAATCACACCTAATACCTATCTTATCAAGAGATCTAAGCTTGCACAATTCCCTTACTTTTCGAATATAGAGAATCATAAAGGAGTTGGAGGTGGTAGAATTAGCCAAAGGTGAATATAGAGTTGCATATGAATGACATTCACTCAACTCTATAAATTGTTTGGGAGGTCGATAAAGAACCAAATGCAAGTCAAGAAGAGGTACAAAAAATGAGAAAGATATTTAAATAAACATGCAAGATACCAATATTCTTAAATAGCTTGATGAAAACAAGGAGATTGCTCTAGAAAATGAAAATGAAAATGACAATGAAATATTAAATCCCTCGTTAAATGTAAGTGATTGTCTAAGAATTATGTTAAATAGTTCATATCCACTAATTATAGGTGAAAATTCCTTCAAAATACTCTATCAAACATCTCAATGAAACAAATCAAAAATGCTGATTTCTAAACATTTTCAATATTGTTGAAGAGCTAAATCCCCCTTAAATAATATGAATAAATGATTGTCTAAAAATTATGTTGAATAGTTCATGTCCACTGACTATAGGTGAACATTCCTTCAAAGTACTCTATCAAACATTTCAATGAAACAAATTGGGAATACTAATTTCTAAACAATTTCAACAAACAGTTTGCATAAATTATTTAGCATTAATTTTGCTCCAAAAGACATTCCATTTTTTATAAAAGGCTTAAGCCATTCCAGTATTGATAAAAGGCCTTTTCAGCCTGCAATCATCAGACACCACACACCTTTGGAGAGTTTATTACATATATTATACATTTTAGGATGAAGGTAAGTTTTAAATAAAACAAATTATATTTTAACGATGGATATGTCTACCATGAGTTCAAATCTTTCGTAATATCAAAAATAATAATAAATATTTAAACTCTCAATAAATCCAAATTATTCATACATTGAAATTTAGATTACATGACATTACAAATCAAAATTCTTCATGTGCTGAAATTTGCATTACATGACGTTGCATTATATTGAGATATTCTGTTAAACAGTTGATGGCTTTTTCCTGTAATTAATTTTTTTTTAAACATTTTGTCAAACACATTAAGCTATGTTTCATGAGTAATAGTTCACAAGAACCCATCTCTCATGAGAATGAATATTGAAACACTTAGTATCCCCGTGCTTCACCTCTGTGAACATCACCTAGATGCAATGAGTGCTTAGTGTTTCATTCATTCTCATGAAGGATGGGTTCTTGTGAACCACTACTCATGAAACATGGGTTAATGAATTTGACTCAAAAAACTACACAGTTGAATTTTGATAGCAATATCACAATTTGACTTACTGTGAAAAATATCCCCTACTTATTTTATCAAACAATTAGCATACTTGTCCTGTGCTTTCAGATTCGACATCCTTGCAAATATATATCTGATTAAAAACACCTCACAGATGTTTGATATGTGTTTGTGAGTGTTCCACATATGTATTGGCAAGGGAAATGTAGGAAAAAGGCGGAGAGTTTGGCTTTACACCTGCCAATACCATTTCTTATAAATTTCCGTAGCCTCTTCAACAGATCTGTAATTATTTCATTTCAGAACATCTCATGCGGCCTTGTTTATGTTTTATAATTCGCATAAATGTCTACTACAGCGTTTGAAACTACAACAATATCTGACAAAAACTGCATTCTATTATATTTTGATAAATTTCAATAACCTGTTTCAAATCACCCATCTAAGCACAAGCAGGAAGAATGCAAGCAAAAATTGTGGAAATTGTTTTGCAACTAGCAATTACAGCTTACTTGAAAGTTTTAAAGCGTTCTCAACAAATCCATTTTCTGCATTTCCTACGAAAACCCTATTTCTGAGACATTGCTTGCTATGTGCAATCATGGCGTTCAAAAGATTATATTTACATTAGTAATAAAAAATAGAGAAAATGATGAATGGTGCAAATATATTGAATAGCAAGGTAAGTAACTATAACACTGACGCTGGGTTTTATGGAGGGGACTTTCTAAAAAAATAGATCTGTGGTTGGACTTCCTAAAAAAAACTTCACAATGAAACATGAAATCTTCTGTTTAATTTGAGTAAGTGATTGTCGAGTAATTCATGTGCAATGACTATAGGTGAACATTCTGTAAATATTTAAAGATACAGAGAAAGTGGAATTAAACATAACAAAGAAGATAAACAAGATTGACACGATATTTATCATGGTTCGGCAATATGCCTACGTCCACACTTGAAGCAGGAATCAGTTATATTAATCAGTCTATAGTAAGATACAATCCAATGAATGAATACATGACTGTACACAGTCATTTATAATAAGCACTTCGAAGAGGAAGAGGTGGGAGAAACCAAATGTTTATGTGACCGTTGGGCTTCATATCCCAACAATCTCCCCCGTGAAGTCCAACCAGCACAGCCATGTACTGCGGCATCCCCTGCTCCCTGTTCCGAATCTCAGAGAATGAGACCTTGAGAAGATCTCAAGATTGCCAGATTCTGCTCCAGCACACTCCGAATGAGCCTTCTCCAAGTCAGACCAGAGGCAAAACCATCATTTCCTCCAATTTTTACAGGTGCAAACTCACCCAAAAATCCAGTCAGAATCACCACTTTGTACAGATGCAAAGTACATTCCTTCATTCAAAGAGGAAAACACAACATTGTGCTCTAGTGATTCCAGAAAATATATCTGATCATATTTGCACAGCATCCAATCCAAATTGACAAAATTGTCTTGTAAGAGTTCCCTTTCTTTACTTTGATTTTCCAAAATGGCCATTAATCTTGATGCTTCAAAGTCAATGTCTCTGTAGGAAATGTCACAAGAGATTTAAGCAGATTCCTACATTGCAGTGCATTAAGATGGCATAGATGTTGATCATGGTGTTGCTGCTGCTCCCGCCATGGTCTGTCCATCCTACAAATCTCACGGCTCACCGACCCTTGAACCATTTTTACCTTTATTTGTTGAACTGGATGAAAAACAACGCAAAGTGTTGTAGTGATCTCCACAATCACCATCGACACTACCAAAACATAGGGACTGCTCACAAGCCAAGAATCTTGGGTTGAACCACCTGCGTTAGAGGTCAATTTTGACCAACAACTGTCTGGTTCTCCTACCAGTCGAATGTTTTGCGAATTGCAGTAAGCCTCAACGCTGCCAATGTCGGGTGAAAACAAAACGTAGGGAAGCCTGGCTTGTAGTTGTTTTTCCACTAATTCTGCTATTGGCAGGGGCACGGGTTGAAGACTAGTCAGCGTGTGTTGGGGAACAAGCACGATGTCATGACCAGAGGCATGCCAGGAGGAGTCCTGCATATATTGTTCTACACGATCGACATTGCCCTACTCATTTGCCAAATCGATTATGGCCAGCATATCCGGCAGAGGAGATGAAACGATGCTTGTTTCATAGTCAGCATCAAGACTTGAGCGATGACTAGCAAAAGGGCCCCCTGAACTATCAACTGCTCTTCCTTCACCCTTTGACCAGGTGGAATTCATTTGGCCTAGAGTTGTATTGATTGCAGGCTGTGTGGGAGAGCGACACCAAACCTCCCGACCTTTTTAGTCAATATACAGGCCTCTCTTTTCGACCTCCACCTTCACTGCCGCCTTGAGCAGCTCGCTGCCAACGGAAGGAATCGCCTTTCCGTCATACTCCAGCCATTCAAATCTCCCCTTCTTATTCTGCAACGAACTATCCCACTTCTGATTGAACAAATCTACTTTCCTCTTTAACCCAATAGTTAAAGGTATCATTTCAGCTGCCCCAGATGACAAGGAAACAAGCGGAATTCCAAACTCCGCACATGGACAATTAATGCCAAGCCCAATCAAGGCATCATCATGCTCGACCTTCACCACTGGGAGGACATCAATTTCCATTTCTTCAATCTGTTCAACATCAGCCTTATTCCTCTGACTGAATAATTTAGGACAATTCCTTTTAATATGGCCTCGCTCTCTACATTGATAACATTTATTTTTCAAAACCTCAGCTTTGCAGTCTCTAGCCCAATGACCAGACTCACCGCAATTAAAACACCTCCCAAGACGAGGGGATGGTGATGAAACCATTTTCTTCTTTTCAGACTTGCCTCTTTCAGGGCTCTCCGATTTCGTGTCAACACCAGTAGCCAAATTATCATCATCTTTCCAGCCATCCCACCAATGTACATGGCGTTTCGTTTCAACCTTCATTTGTACAATATTATTTTGTAACAAATCTAAACGACCAAGAAACTCTTCGATGACTAAATCAGCTACAACATCTTCTTTCATCTCTGCTCAGCCTCACCAAGCTCTGCTACCAATTGTAAATATTTAAAGATGAGAGAAAGTGGAATTAAACATAACAAAGAAGATAAACAAGATTGACACAATATTTATCGTGGTTCGGCAATATGCCTACGTCCACACTTGAAACACGGAATCAGTTATATTAATCAGTCTACAATAAAATACAATCCAATGAATGAATACATGACTGTACATAGTCATTTATAATAAGCTCTTTGAAGAGGAAGAGGTGGGAGAAACCGAATGGTCATATGACCGTTGAGCTTCATATCCCAACACATTCCCCAATATAAACCATCAATAAGCAAAATCTCGAGATGCTGGTTTCTAAAGCATTTCATCAAACATTTTGCATGCACCGGTTTGTCAGCATTTTCTTCCAAAAGTCATTCCATTATTGATAAATGGCTGGTACAACCTGAAACAATTATAATCCTTATGCTCCGCGTATGCACCTTCGGAAAATTTACTAGACCAGATCGTCCTTTCTTACATTAAAAGATAAACTAACAATAAATACGTCCACCCCTTTTAAAGTATCATTATTGATTTCTCGTCTGAGTTTTTCCTTGCTATATATAATTTGAGAATGTGTAATATGCAATGCATTTGTTTGGTAGATTCTGAAGCGTTTTTAACAAACAAATCCAAATTATTGATGCGCTGAAATTTGCAATCTACGACGTTAAATTACAATGAGGCATTCTGTCAAACAATTAACGGCTCTTTCCTGTAAGTAATCATTTTTTTTGACATTTTTGTCAAACGATTGGCATTCTGTAATTCATGAGTGTTCCTACAGCGTTCTACATATGTATTGGCAAGGCAAATGTAAGGAAAAGGGCATAAAGTTTGGCTGTACACCAAAGGAAATGTAAGGAAAAATCAATCATTTTCAGAACATCTCAGCCTTGTCTATGTTTGGCATAAATGTCTACTACAGCGTTTGAAACTACAGCAATACCTGAGAAGAACCCCATTCTATTATATTTTAATAAATTTCAATACCCCGTTTCAAATTACCCACAAGCAAGGAAAATGCTGGGCACAGTCATAGAAAATGTTTTGCAACTACCAATTACAACTTACTTGAAGGTTTCAAGATGTTCTCCACAAATCCATTTTGTGCATTTTCTAAAAAAAGCATATTTTCTAGACGTTCCTTTGCCTGTGCAATAATTGCGTTCTGAAGACTACTTGGTGATAAAAATTTGAGAAAATGATGAATGGTGCAAATATATTTAATAGTAAGCCAGCAATGTATAATTGTTTTTTTGGTATATTAGATATGCCTAACACCTTTCCACGTTTAGCTGGTGTGATCTTTGCTGTAAGATCTTTAATACATCCACTTCTTTCTCCTCTCTTACATTAATGAATGATTGTAGCTTGGTTGTAAATTTAAACATATATTTTTGTGACACTGTCAAATATTTACATGAAACAAAGCTTATAAAATTACAAAAGAGATGAATAGGAATTTTTAATGTAAATCATAAGTGTTCATGGAAAACACAAGGTATTAATATTGTTTTAAAAAAGAAAGAATGGAAGAAGAGAAAGGAAAAAGTAGATAAAATAGAAGATTATTTTGATGATTTCTTAATGAAGAAAAAAAGAGTCCAAGAAACTAAAGAAAGGCTTTAAGTGCTACTACAAGAATAGTTTAAATGACAATTATGTATATGCATAATGGAACCATTCCAACTACTCTTCCATGGTCAAAGGGTGTGGCACCAACTATATTCCAAGCTACATAAGTGCCACTTATAGTTAAAATGACCCAAATAGTATAGCAAACAAAATAACCCATATAAATCACACCTAATACCTATCTTATCAAGAAATCTAAGCTCGTGCAATCCCCTTACTTTTCAAATATAGAGAATCGCAAAGGAATTAGAGGTGGCAGAATTAGCCAAAGGTGGAGAAGCATCAAAGAGGATCTCAAGTCATCATTGAAAGAGTGAGAGAACAAATCCCTATTGAACAAGGACAATAAGGAGCCTAAAATAAAATTATTTGAAACCTAGTAGATGATTAAGAAGTTACATATGAATGACATTCACTCAACTCTATAAATTGTTTGGGAGGTCGATAAAGGATCAAATGCAAGCTAAGAAGAGGTTCAAAAAATGAGAAAGAGGTTTAAATAAACATGCAAGAAACCAATATTCTTAAAGAGCTTGATGAGATAAACAAGGAGATCACTCTAGAAAATGAAAATATGAAATATTAAACCTCCCTGTAAATGTAAGTTCATGTCTAAGAACTACGTCGAATAGTTCATGTCCACTGACTATAGGTGAACATTCCTTCAAAGTATTACATCAAACATTCCAAGGAAACAAATCGAGAATGTTGATTTCTAAACAATTTCAATATTCTTAACGAGCTTGATGAGGTAAACAAGGAAAAATAAAAATGAAATATTAAATCCCCTTCAAATGTGATTTAGTGATTGCCTAAAAATTATGTTGAGTAGTTCATGTCCACTAAATATAGGTGAACATTCCTTCAAAAAACTATATCAATCATTTCAATGAAACAAATCAGGAATGTTGATTTCTAAACAATTTCAACAAACTATTTGCATGAATTGTTTAGTAATAATTTTATGAAATTCATTTCATTATTGCAGTGAAACTCGAGGATGCGCACCCGGGGTAAATCCTAGTACCCGGTGTAGGGACGTCCTGGGACGGGTACTTGGAGTCCCGAAGTACCACCACCACCGCTATCTGCCACCGAGTTTCCCTTGAGATGCAGCCAAAGTGCAAGGATTTCTAGATGTCCCCAGTGTGTTCAGGGGAGTCCTAGGAGTCCCTTGACTACACCAGGGACGTCTAGGCCTCCCCCATCAGTGACCGACGTCAAACATCAAAAAAGTGTTTTTTTTTTAAAATTTAACTTTGCCTTTTCTAATTGGTTCTATTTGAACCCTAAAATATTGTGGGTCCCATTTTGGGCTTAGGGGATGATAAGAAGCCTCCCTTCACTACATTTTGTCATTTTGACGTAATTTTGTACTCATTTTGATATGGATCATGATTCATATCATGCATGATGCTACTCATTGTAATCATCTTTATGATATTTGATATAACTAATATAAATCTTATTTGCTGATAATTTGAATTTCTATTTGAATTTTGATTTTTGAATGTTACTATTAGGTATGTACTATTTTACTAAGTTGAGTGTTCAATGGTTTTGGTTCGTGTTGCAATTTTTCTATGTGCAAGTATTTCAATTTGGTATGTTATACTGAAACATCGTTGAGAACTAGCATTTCAAATTCTATATGTATAGTATGTAGCCACCCCATGCCATCATCCCCTTGCTATCCTAAATTGAGGCCCTTTGTCCCCCGTCATGACGTCCCCCCATGCCGATGTTACATGCATTATTGATAAAAGACTTAAGCCATTCCATTAATGATAAAAGACTTATACAACTTGCAACCATCAAACGCCAGGCATCCTTGGAGAATTTAATGCAAATATTATAAATTTTAGAATGAAGGTAAGTTTTAAGTTAAAAATATATATATTTTTAGTGATGGATGTGTCTACCATGAGTTCTCTATAATATAAAAAAAAATTAATAAATCTAAATTATTCTTACAATTATTCGTATGCTGAAATTTGCATTACATGACGTTGCATTACATTGAGGTATTTTGTTAAACAGTTGATGGCTCTTTCCTGTAAGTCATTTTTTCTTAAACATTTTGTCAAATAGTTAGCATACTTGTCCTGTGCTTCCAGTGCTTCCAATTTCGATATCCTCGCAAGTATATATTTGGTTAAAAACACCTCACAGACGTTTCCGCACACGCTTACAATGTGGTCGATAAAAAAACATTTTAAATGCATTCATGAGTGTTCCGCATATGTATTAGCAAGGGAAATGTAGAATAAAGGCGTAGAGTTTGGCTTTACACCTGCCAATACCATTTCTTATAAATTTCTGTAGCCTCTTCAACAAATCTGTAATTATTACATTTCAGATCATCTCATGCGGCCTTGTTTATGTTTCATATTTCACATAAATGTCTACTACAACAATGTCAATTTACCTTGTTTCAAATCAGCCATTAAAGCACAAGTCAGAAGAATGCAAGCATAAGTCATGGAATTTTTTTTGCAACTAGCAATTACAACTTACTTGAAACCTTTAAGGCGTTCTCTACAAATCTATTTTGTACATTTCCTACAAAAACCCTATTTCTGAGACATTGCTTGCTATGTGCAATCATGGTGTTCTAAATATTATATTTACATTAGTAATAAAAGATAGAGAAAATGATGAATGGTGTAAATATATTGAATAGCATGCCAACTTACGATAATGTTTACTATATTAAATATGTCTGCCACGTTTTACTTGTGTGATTGTGAAGAACACACATTAGAGGGAGCTCTTGAAATTCCAGCACTTTGAGAGGTAAAAGATAAATATTGCCTTAGCATTTGTTCTATTAAGAATGATGGAAGTTCTTCATCATAGTCATAGATTCCTATCTAGAGAGGGGATGAATAATTCTACTGTACCAGCGTATAATGGATATGATTTGGGATGGTGTTTTTCGGCGCAGTGTTTATTCGTTGCAGTGGTCGATATGTTGGTATTTGTAGTTTCTGTATCTATTATTCTCATATGCAAGAGGTGGAGATTGGATAGTGGTGTCATGAGAGCAGGTACCCATCTTGAATCTACGACACTTGGTCATATGAAGTTTGAGGTGTAATGCTTCGTTACAGATTCTAAGAGAAATTAATCTAAAATATGTTACTAAGTTTACCAAATAATTTTTTTCTTAAGAGTTTAAAATTAATAATTAATAATTTGTGGAAGCAATATAATATAAGACAATATATATTCATAAATATAACTCGTTTATAGATTACAAGTCTCAAGGATTCTATGATGCAGAATTACGGATAAGTTAACTAATTTGTTAAGTACAATCCAATACATAATCACATGATATATCTTAGATTCATTTTAAAACATAAATTGAAGTATTCATAATCCTTTACTTAATCATGATGAAAAGGATACAAATCATAAAGTACACTTAACATACTCATTTCAATTGAATGATAGGATATATTCAACATATCAATGTAATCAAAGATACAATCTATAGTGTACAACTGATACATCATGACATACATAATAATACAACTTCTATTGCACATGTCGCAGTGATAACAATAATACAATACAAGTACATATACATTTCTTGAATCAATGTCACTAACCAATATATAAAATAGGATACAAATTATACATCTCATGATGATAACAATAAAGTCTCCAAGCAATGAACAAGAAGATAGCAGCATCAAGGATCATCCAAGAACAAGGTCATGAATGTTGAATTTCAATGGTAATAGAATCACTACCACCCGACCACATGGAAACAAGAAGTCCACTCCCACTGTGCAGAGAGAGGCCTCACTTAAGGAAACATTCAAGACAAGAAAAACTAATGTCAAGGTACACTAGATAAAATGGTAATTTAAGTGGTTACAAGGTTATCAAGTAAAAATGATCATGACACAAATCAGGTGTACCAAATGAAATGTATGAACCTAGGACACATATAGGAAAGTGTCATCATATAAGGCAACTCTAGGGTTACCCTGGTAGTCTCTTTGGACCCTAACCCCCTAGTGGCTCTATGCAATATCATTAGTCCTTTCATACAAACCAACTATGTCAAACCTCAACATCTTTCTGGACGGGCAAGCATCTTTTCCCACTCCCATCCTTAGCCTATACTCGCACTCAAGACATGGGAGAGGAACACAATTATCTTATTAATATTTTCTTCAATAAATTTATTAAGTTATCACTTATTAAGTCAACTTACAAAGGATACCCAGGAAATCACTTTAGAGCTCTGACACCTCCAAAGTAAAAGCCACTTCCCCGCTATGCTCCTAGATAACCTACCCTAATGCTCTCAGCCAAAGAATAAACGAAAAAGGAAAACCAAAATTATAAAATATTTCTCATAAACCAATAAACCATGAATGTCATCAAAGACAAGTGTTGGAGCATAGCAAATAATATATCATCTTATACAAGGATCCAAGCTGTCCATTCCATATTGGACATCTCAATAACTTCAAATACCAAATACCCATGGTCTCATAACACAAGATCAATAATCATCAAGAGCATCAATAGCATCATTATCCAAACATGGAGTAAAACATAAATCCACAAAGATCATCATTTAGAACATAGAATCGTCATAATAGTAGAAACAAGGTGACCAAGCTAATTAGGACTCAACACAATAATGGTCGCCATATTTTTGTGGTCAAATAATAATGATTGAAGACTCGAAGAACACATGACATGTTGGATATTGCTAATACATGGGATGATGATTAATACATTTAATATGTTTAATCACTACGTTACTGAATGGGCATTCATATTGTTGTCAATATATGTTTCTATGAAGAGTACAGGCTGAGTATGACAATATACGGACATTGTACGGATGATTCAGAACGTGCAAAGATAGATGAGAGAATGCGAAGATGTTGTGATCTTATATCCAAGATCACATCATGTAAAGTTTTATATTGAATGAGTTACAATGTTTTGGTGAGGACTAGTTCCTGGACAGCAACAGTGGAAGCTGACAGAGCGAGTCTTTGTGATTTTGGTATATCTTACAAATGATATGGAGTAAGTGTATACAAGCTTAGGAGATGAAAGACAAGGCACTGAAGGGTGTTAATTGATCAGCGAAAGGTACGAAATGCTAGATGACGTTAGTTGTGGCATGTGGTCAGGAGAAGACTTATTTGGGAGCCGACTTCAGAGGTTTAGTGTGGATTTTGTTTTGGCAAATGTAAATTAAGGATGTCGGTCCTTAATTTTTGTAATAGAATCGTTGTATAATTTTTTAGGTACCATGTGTATCTTAGCAAGAGTTTATGTAATTAGGAAAGCCTAATGGGCCGACCTGATCATGTAGAATGTAATAGGGTATATATGTAAGATCTTTTCTTTAGAAAAGATATGGAGAGAATATATGTGATGTGAAAGGAATTATAAGAGCTGTGAGCTTGTGTCTGCTGGATGTAGAGCAGAGGATTACTGGTGAACTTCATTGGAACTGATCAAGAAAAGATAGTTGTCGGACAGTTCAAAAGATTATGTATTTCTTCATATACACTTGTTGCGAACAATGAGTTCTGAAGGTGGATTTAACCTTCTTTGGGCAGTGAGCCCACCCTTCTTTATTGACTCCTAACAGGGTATGTCCTCTAACAAGGACAGTGTATTGTAATGTTTCAATAAGCTCCTAACAAGGCTAAATCTTCTAACAAGGATACTATACTCTCATTACATCATTTGTTGGTGCTAATTCCCACTGAGGTTTTTACCTTTAATAGGGTTTTGTCGAGACCAAAATATTGTGTTGTTGTGTTGGCATTTATTGTGTTTATTAGATTTGATATTGTTGCTACTCAAATTTTAAAGTTTAATAATCTTTTATACAATTGATTCACCCCCCCCCCCTCTCAGGTGTATTATGGATTGTTATTCCTAACAATTGGTATCAGAGCTACTAGTCCTTACAGAGAAAGCTTAACAACTTGTGGTGATCTTGGAGATGGCATTCTATAGGAAGGATAGTCCAAAATTTGATCCTGAGAACTTTGATAGTTGGAAGAACAAGATGGGAACTCATTTGTTTTGTTTAGACATTGACTACTAGTTGATCACAAATAATAAGGTAGCTATAAAGTCTAAGAATGAATTACCATTAGCTACTGAAGATGAGAAGAAAATATTTTCACTTAACATGATTGCAAGGGAAGCATTGATTAGCACACTCTCTAAAGGAGAATTTATTGAAGTTAAAGAATTGGATTAGGCATACCAGATTTGGGAAGGATTAGAGGCACTATATGAAGGAGACAAGTATACCAAGCAAGAGAAGTTACAAAATTGGAAAACAAAGATGGAGAAGTTACAAATGAATGAGGATGAAAGCATTCGAGCTTATGTTCAAAGGGTTACAGAAGTTGTAGTTGGAATCAGAAATTATGGAGGCACTTATGATGAAGAAGAAGTTGTTGAGAAGATCCTTAGATCATTGACACCTACTTACAAGTTTAAGGCTATGTCTATTCAAGAGACTATACCTTTAACTCAGAACTTTAGCAGAGAGATGTTTATTGCAAAGCTAACTACCTTTGAAGCTCCTGAATTAGGATATTTTGTACCTAAAGTTGAATCTTGATGCACGAGCATCTTAGGATTCTTGGAAATCCTGTATCAACCAAAAATATGTTTGTCTTTGAAGGTAGATTGTTAGTTTTGGTCTTGGTTTGGAGAGTTCTTGCTCAGTTTAAGAAACTGGTTGTTCAGTTTGTATGGTTACCGAGGTGCTCAGTCTCTGAAGAACGCTCTGTGACTGAAGGTGTCGGTTCACAAGCACTCAGTAATAACTATGTTGCTCAATCATGCTTGGTGTGGTCACTTGACTGGCGCTCGGTTATTTCCTCTATTGCTCGGTGTTCTTACTTACTGATTGGATTATTTGGATGAATCATCTTGGCCGACTAGTGCATTTAATTTGGGTCGCACTCCTCGAGTTATGGATTGACCGTTGGACGTGTGAGGACCGAGATCTGGTGTGTTGCATTCTTTTATGCAGATCTGATGACCATTGGGGCCATCTTTTGAAGAGTTTATTTATTTTGTAAAGCTATGTGAGAGCCGACAGATGTTTTAGTATTTAATATTTGTTTATAGAGATTTATTGTTTCATCAGCCAACTTGTGGCTGGGATTCAGTATTTATTGTTAGGAATGAATGCTAAGTGTTTGGCAGCCATTTTGTAGCAGTTGTTGTTGCATTCATGACTATGATTGTCATTGATGTCAACACAGTGATTTACTGAAGACTTGCAGAGAAGTAGACAGAGTTTGGATTAGTGCACCTGGGTTATTGTAGTTGGAGTTGTGCGATCTTGAGGTTATACTCTTTGATATGTCATATGTCTATGGTTAAGAGCGCAGATAGTAATTCATTTATTCATGGAAGTTATGATCATTTTGGTGGAAGCAGTATTCAGGCAGTGTTCCTAAGTAGCGGTTTGTAGAAATCGGATGATATCTCCTAATTGGGATGGAATCTAGTTTTGCGTAGTTAAAGGGAAGTTGGAGACACATTTGATAGTGATGTGGATGATAGCACAAACTTCGAGGTCACACGAGTGAAGACTTATTATATTTGGAAGCTGACAGTTTTGTGTAATTTTGATGTAGCGTGTGGAAACTTTTATTTTGTAATTGTATGTTGACTCATTTGTAATTATTTGAGTGTGGTATAAAGGAAGGAATGTATTTCCTTTTTGGAATAGAGTTGTGATGTGGAAGTTGTGATTATTTGTGATGTTGTATGCATGAAGTGAAGAATAGAGCTAAGTATGAAAGCAAATTTGTGAAGGAAGACATGCGAGGTACAGAGATATGAAATTGAGATCTGATGTAATAGTGAGTGCGGTTTGGCACAGTCAGAGAAGAGGTAACATATTATTCTATTGAGTAATGCAAAGATTATTTGGACAATGTGTTTAGTGATCTTACCCTGAAGCTGTTTGGGCAGTGGGTCCTTTTGTCTTCCATAACTCTTAATAGGGTTAGAATCTTTTAACAGGGATTCAAAATCTCCTAACAGGGATTCATATGTACTTAATATATTTCATAAGACTCCTAACAGAGTCCATCCTCTCACAAGGAATATTCATATTAGTGCATCTTTTGTGGGCATCATTCCCATTGGGGTTTACTCTTTGATCAAGAGGTTCCCTAGTCAACATATCTTGTGTTATTGTGTTGTTGTGTATGAATATCTTTCTATGGTTGGTAATTATATTGCTTATATGGTTTAATGCTATTGAAGATGATAAAATTTATAATTATTTGATAACTGATTCACCCCCTCCCCCTCTCAGTTATCTTGGTGGACTTTACTTTCTAACATTTATAGGATGCTTGGGTAGTTTTTTAAGGCATCAGGGGGTTTGGTTGGAAGGTTAGTAGCCTACAAGCTTAGGAATAGGAAGATTGCTTGGAAGTTTGAGTACAAGTTAAAATATTTCCTGGGTGCCTACCAGTGTGATGCCTATCATAGGCCTGGACTAGCTGGATGCTGATGTTGGGGAAAAGATTTGGATCCTATGAGATCTTGTAGACTCTTACTTGCTTTGTAATTGGTCATAACCAAGAAGACCTTACAGCCCAACACATTGCATGTAATCGGTGTTTTCATTAATAAAGACTTCTGTTTCATTATAGATCTGTTATTGTTATTATGTATTTCCACTGCATATTGGTTTGGCTGCAAGGTCGGTCAGTCCTTAATTGGATCCACCCACCTTGACTACATAAAATCTGCATTTAAAGCATTGGCACATAAGAAGATAATGTCTGAACTTCTGAGCACCAGCAGTGAGAACCTAAAAGAAGAGCTTGGTGAATATGCTAAGGAATGGGAACATATACAGGCAGAAGAAAGAAAGATGGATGAACTTGTTGCACTTATTGGTAGAAGAGAAAAGAGAAGTAAGGGTAAATTTTAAGGAAAACTACCTTTGAAATGTTTTTCATGCAATAAGGTAGGTCATTTTGCATCTAGGTGTCCTACAAGAGTTCCTGAATACAAGCCTAAGTTTTTCAAATCTAAGTATTCAAAGCATAAGGAATGTTATTATGCTAGTGAAGGAATTTCTGATGACGATGATTTAGATTATAAGGAGATTGAATTTGTTGCCATTGGAGATAAACCAGTACATGAGGAAAAAGTTTTAGTATCTCATGTTGATAAAAAATCTGAATGGATCATAGACAGTGGTTGTTCACATCATGACTGGAGATAAAAACAAGTTTGTTAAATTAGTAAAGTATGATGGTGGTGTTGTGAGGTTTGGAGACAATCTTCCTAAACCTATCATAGGAGTAGGATCTATTACTCTGGATGGAAAAACTAATATTGATAATGTACTACTTGTTGATGGACTCAAGCATAACTTATTGAGTGTTGGACAATTGATGGAAAAAGAGTTTTAGTTACAATTCAATGATGGAAAATGTTTTATTAGAAGGTAGGAAAGTTGATTGCAACCGGTACTAAATCTAGAGGTAATTGTATCATCAGAAAATGGAAGCACTTTCATTTAGGACTGGTTTAGCCCTTTGAGTAAGTGGTATGGGGTCATGTCAAACACCTTGAATGGGTCTTTGACTGGGATTTGACTTTTCCCCCTGTTCTGCTTCTCTTTCCACCCTTTTCCAACCTGTTTCTAGCACCTTATCCTGAGGACCTGAGATTCTTGACCTTAGAATCAAGGTTGACCTTATAGGTCCAAGTCGACCTCGACCCTGACCTAGGTTAGAGTTGACCTCAACCTTGACCCTGGGTAGAGATTTCAAGTCCTAGAAGTGTCCATATGTCGGGTTTTGGAAAGTTTATTTTCCTGCTTCTAAGTCAGCTGTTTTGGGCTTTGAAACGGTAAACTCTTAAATGATATTTAAATTGGGTCCACTTCCAAGAGTAAAAGCTTAAATTGGAATTTAATTCTCCTATGGTGGCCTCTCTAGAAGTTTGTGCCCTAACTTGTATAAAAGGAAGCCTTCATCTCTCATTTCCATCTTCACAAAATCAAGTATCCATTATCTCTTAATTGAATTCAAGAAATCATCAAGCAAGCAAGAAGGAGAAGGAAAGAATTCAAGCATTCATTCATCCTCAAGAATTAAATCATTCAAGATCCAATTCATCAAGGAGATCCATTGGTAGCCATTGAAGGATTCAATCTCTATGGAGCCCCTTTGTTGAAGATTTCTCCATCCACATTCATTCAAGCTTCTTTATATTCCAAGATCCATTCAAGATTGGTGTTTAAGAACTAATGTAATTGATTTGAGACATCCTACATACAATTCTACATTCATTTGGAGCATCCATACTTGTGGATTCAAGGATTTGAATCCTCCACAAGGGTTTCAACATAAGCAAGGTGAATTGTTCCATTTACTTTGTTTATTGCTACAAATTCAATTATATTTCAAGATTAATTCTAAAACTAGGGTTTAACCAAGGAAAACCCCCCATCCAACAAACAAAACCATTTTTCTTGAAGGTACAAGTGTGGGACAGTGAATTGCAGTTCAAATTTGAGTACCCTTTTCGGTGAACTTTCAGGATCCGCGAACAAAATTTCTGTCAGAGCAGTGCAGGTCAAGGTCAAATTTTAGGGGTAAGATAATGCCCCGATGTAAGATCTTACCCCTATCTTGGGTCAAGGTTGACCTTTCTCAGAAAAGCAGAAGGTTTCTGGGTTTTCTCTATTTCTGTGTTCCTAGGCCTAATCCGATTACAAAAATTCTTGAAACTAAGTACAGACACTTGAAAAATAACATTTTTTAGATCTGTCATATTTTGAGGTTAGTATTTGTCTTCAATTCAATTAATATTTCAATACATACTTTCTATAACAGAATATAAGTGTAAGAAGAGAAAAGGGGGGGAATGTAAAATCCACTTCTTAATCCAAATTCCCAAAGGAAAGATCCAAATTGATCAACCAAAAGAGAATGGTTAATGCACAAATGAATCAATCGATGAAGAATATGAAGAAAGGAGACAACCTTATATTTCATTATAGAAAGTATGCATTAAAAAAGTATGCATAAAAATCTTGATTGAATTGAAGGAAAATACTAACCTTAAAATAGGACTGGTCTAGAAATATTGTTTTTTGATGTCTGTGTTCAGTTTTGGGAAATTCTGCAACCGGATCTGGCCTGGAAATACAGAAATAGAGAAAACCCATAAGCCTTTTGCTTTTCTCAGCAAGGTTGACCTTGACCTAAGACAAGGGTAAGATCTTACCCCAAGGCACAATCTTACCCCAAAAAGTTGACCTTGACCCACACAACTCTGACAGAAATTATGTTCGTGGATCCTGAAAGTTCATCGAAAAAGGGTACTCAGATCTACACTGATATTCACTATCACGCACTTGTACCTACAAGAAAAAGGGTTTTGTTTGTTGGATGAGGGGTTTACCTTGGTCAAACCCTGGTTTGGAATCAACCTTGAAATGTAATTGAAATTGCAAGATATAATCAAAGTAAATGGAACTATTCACCTTACTTATGTTGAAATCCTTGTGGAGGATTCGAATCCTTGAATCCACAAGTATGGATGCTCCAAATAAATGTAGAATTATATGTAGGATGTCTCAAATCAATTTCATTATATCTTCAACACCAATCTTGAATGGATCTTATAATAGGAAGAAGCTTGAATGAATGTGGATGGAGAAATCTTCAACAAGAGGGCTCCAAAGAGATTGAATACTTCAATGACTATCAATGGATGTCCTTGATGAATTGGATCATGAATGCTTGAATTCTTGAGGATGAATGAATGCTTGCTTGATCACTTGATTGCACTTATGCTTGAATTCAATGGAAGGTGGATGCTTGATCATGAAAAGTGGATGATCGTGGATGTGAAAATGAAAGAGGAAGGCTTCCTTTTATACTATTCTAGGGCACAAACTTCTAGAGAGACCGACATAGGACAATTAAATTCTCATTTAAATCTTAACCCCTAGAAATGGGCCTATATTAAATATAATTTAAGAGTTTACCATTCTGAAATCTGAAATAGCCGACCCGGAAGTGGGAAATAAAACTTTTGAAAGCCCGACATCTTGAAACCTCTGGAATTTGAATTTTGGACCCAGGGTCAGGGTTGAGGTGGACTCTAACCTAGGTCAGGGCTGAGGTTGACCTTGAACCTGAGGTCAAAGATCTCAAATCCTGAGGACAAGGTGCCATAAAAAGGCTAGAAACAAGTCGAGAGAGAAGCAAAACACAAGGAAAAAGCCAGATCCAGTCAAAGACCCACTCAAGGTGCTTGACATGACCCTGGACCACTTACTCGGAGGGATGAACCAGTCCTAAATGGAAGTGCTTCCATTTTTCAAAGATACATTTAGCCCCCACTTTAGAAAGAGTATGGACTCGATGCAAACTCTTGGTAAAGGAGATCATAATGAAGAGATAATCTTATTAAAAGAAAAGGGACAAAGAAATCCTCAAGCCCCCAGGGACTCAAGTATTCATCAACTCCAAGATCACAATAAGAGAGAAATCTCTAGAAAAGAAAGAGAGAGAGGGTGTAATTATCTTGCCCAATGAGAACTTATGTCCCATTGTGAACCACATAAGGAAATGATGCAACTGAAAAGATGGAATTGAACCGCCTAGTGAATGTGGCTACTCACTAGTCAACCAGCAAATATTCACCCTTAGGAATATTCTATTCCACAAGAGTAAAACATAAACACTATATTCTATTCTATGCCCCCATGTTAAAGTCATTGCTAACACTTTAACAGGAGCAATGGCTTGAACATAAACATAAACAACTCTACTGATTATGTTTCCACTACGAGATGCCCCCAAATGAAGATAAATCAAGGGAAATACCACATAAACATATAGAGAACACAGAAGGGATCTACCTACCATGGGGTCAGTATGATCATAAGATAATATTTGTGGAGATTTGCCAGCAAGCTAGATTGTTGATTATATTTTTTTCATTGATGACAATATATGGTAAAGCAACGTGCATGGAAGCTTGATGGAGAGATCCTTGAGTATATGTTTCCTAGATATATTATCATAAGCCCAGAGGTTGATTCTAAGTGAAGATATTAATACAGTAGTCTGTATCTATGAGTGTTCCTCACATGTCCCCAAAAAAAATTTGTATGTGATTTACAGTATGGTTGTAATGAAGCCTTGCACATTTATATTTATGTTGTAGACATGTGTATGATGCTATGTTCATAGAATAAAATTCAAATGTGCAGTACGGGTTGAGTTATGAAGTCTCCAGTTGACAGTCACAATTTCCTGAGTTTGTCTAGTAAAGCTAACAGTGTTATATTGTTACAGTAGTTATGCCTATCATTTTGGTATGCATGTTTGGATTTATGATTGGAGTAGAGTTAAGAATGTTTGGTTAAGAGCACATGATGTAATTCAGTGTGAGAATAAAGTTTGAGTTAAATTGGTGGAGCCGACTGTGTGAAGTGACGTGTCTACTCATATGGAGTTGCACGGTCCTAATTTGTGTTGCGTTCTTAGTAGAGCTGACTGAGATGTTATTGGAGAGTTATATTGTTTCTCTAATATGATTTCAAGATGGTTCTAACAAGCCGATTTGATTATATCATTTAGAGGAAAGATATTTATAGGCAGTCATTCTGTGATTGCTAGGTATGGCAAATAGTTGAAAGACAAGAGCAGAGCAAAAGGTGCAAAGTGTTGAGCCATCAATAGAAGGTCTATGTGACAAAGTAAAGAGTATATGCTATTCATTGGAAATAATTAAGATAGTAGGTCTACGCATAGTTCACCAAGATCCATATATAGTGTGTATCTGGTAAACAGAAGGTTGCAACCTTCACCCCTTTGAGCAGTGTGCTCCCGGACAATACATCCTCACCCCTAACATGGTTAATTGTAAAAGACTCCTAATAGGGTCTAACCCTTGACCAGGTCACTGTACGTAATGCATTGTAAAGATCAACTCCTAACATGGTTGTAAGATCTTCTAACAGGGATCATAATACTCTAGTGCAGTTCTTAGTGGATGTTAATTCCCACTGGGGTTTTTACCTATTTGGGTTTCCCCGTAACCAAAATTGTGTTGTTGTTGTAAGTGTTCTTATATTTTGTTTATGCTTACAGTTCTTGTTAGGAATGAATGTTGAATATATCCTATGGGGGAGTATTCAAATCTATTTTGTAGCAGTTGTTTTTGCATTCATGACTGTGATTGTCATTGATGTCAACACAGTGATCTACTAGAGATTAGCAAAGAAACAGACAGTGTTTGTATAAGCACATGTGGGATATTGAAGATCAAGATATGTGGAGTTGAGAACTTAATCTATGATGTTTTTTAAGATCATGGTTAAGAGCGCATACAGAAATTCATTTATTCATGATAGTTATGTGTAATTCAGTGGAAGCATTATTCAAGCAGTGTTCCTGAGAAGCGGTTTGTGGAAATCAGATGATATCTCCTAATCGGGATAGTGTGAAGTTGAACAGATGATGAAGATATGATAATTGTGACGTGGACGTGACAGAAAGGTCAGAGGTCGCACGAGTGAAGAATTATCCTAATTGGAAGCTGGCAATTTTATGTAATTGTGGAATTTTGTGTAACGTGTGGAAGATTTTATTTTGTAATTTGTATGTCGACTCTATTGGAGCTCAAAAATCCGAGTTGTATTTTTGACTCCATTTCTAAAAATCTCTAAGTGTCTGATCAGTGCTTTAAAATTTTTCAAAAAAGTGTCTAGTTCGGATGCACGGATAAAAGGACCTGTTGATTTTCATGATGCATCACTTGGATGGGGTGTTCATCACCTATCATTTGACTTATGCAATATTTTTGAGGTCCTAACTTTCAGATCTGATAAGTTTTCGAAGTGGTCTTTTGGAGGCATTCCCTAAAATCTGCATTCTGCATATTGCTTGATTGTAGCAAATGGCCTACTTTGCATGCTTGCATCTTTGACCTGATAGTGTTTCATGATAAAAGGATGGGTCTAAGGTGTTGTAGGCATGAGAGAGAATCTCCATTTCCATTTGCAGATTCCTACGAGTTCATATGAAAGATTTTCCTAAGCCATTCTGTTTGCAATTAATTAAGTTTCCCAGAATGTGAAAGTGCAGATTTCTGAATGCCCTACTTTGAAGTCTTGCAACTTGTACTCTATTGAGTGGAATGGATAATTAAATATTCCTCTATATTCTAATCATGGAAATGTGCCACCATGAAGATTTTTAGGCCATGATGAATCCATTTGGGTAATTTGTCAATCTGATTCCGTTTGCAGTTTCCAACATTTTAATGAAGATCAGTTGCATAATTTAGTCGGAGGCCTTCTTCGTGATCTTGTATCTTGAATAGCATGATTGGTCATAACATGCAGGTTGTTGTATCATCCTATAGGCATGAGAGAGAGTTTTCATGCCAATTTTTAGCCCCCCATGTGCCCATTTGACCCATTTTCTAGAGCCTTTTTCATTTTCAGCTTTTAAGTTTTACCAAGTATTCATTATCTTGATTTCTAAGTGGCCTAATTTGAGGACTTACTTCTCTTATTCCGTTGATCAAAATTGAAACCTAGGTTTTCCCCTCCATTATAATCATGGAAAATATCCATCTTGCCAAGTTTTAGACCTTAGTGAATCCATTTACCCAGTTTTCTCAACTGATTCTGTACCCAACTTATGCAAATTTCTTTAGTGTGAATAGCCAACAAATTTGAAAGGTCATTTTTTAGTATTGACAATAAGTGCCCAATTGATTGTCACATCTTTCCAATTACTTCTATGTGTTGTGTGTATATCAAAGAACCAACACCCCAATTTTCAGCTCATGGAGATTTCATTTGATGAGTTTTTGCAACTCATTCTGGAAGCAATTTATTCAGATTTCCTACATGTTTAGTGTTACTTCCAAGTAGTCACGTTTTTAATCATATGTCAAAAAATAAGAACTGGGTCGGGCTAATTTTTGGTTATGTTTGAGATGACCATGTATGCACTATACAAAATTTGTTTTAGAAAAACCCAGTTCGAAAATCAAAATTTATGGGCTTCTGAGTCATGGTAGGAAATAAAAAATCACCAAAGCTTCAAAAAAATTCCCACATTAGTGGGGAAATGAAAATTATAATTGTTTAAATACATGGGCGCTCAATGATGTTTGTAAAGAGAAGAAGGAATGAGGAAAGTGTTGGGCCTCCCAGATTTGAGTTGGCCCAGGTTGTTGGGCATGCACTACAGAGGCTAAATTTTGAAACAAAATTATTAAATAACTAAAGAGTTTAGTCCCACATCCAGCAGACAAGGAAGTTCTTTAATGTTTATAAGGAAAAGCACATACAATGAAGATTGAAGAAGCATGAGAAGGCTATGCACGCGCAGGAGTCTAGGTCTTGCCTCAAAAATAGTGCCCGGTGGTAGCGATGATAGTTGTTTTTGGTAGGGCCCTCGTGAATGACTTAGCAGATGACATGGTGGATCAACTTGCAGATTGGGCACAGATCTCGAGGGAGATGATCTGACGATGGTCGCATGATCGCAAGGGCCAAATTTGGCCCTTGTGAACATGCGACAGGCTGACACATGGGGCTCTGGTGATGTGGCGATGTGGTTGCAATTTAGAGCCCAGGTGGAGACACAAGCCAACTGAAGAGTGCCAAGTGGCATAGGTGAAATGCAGAGGTCCAGCTGGCGATGAGGTGGTATGTCGGACCAATCAAATTGTGCCACGTGTCATATGTGGGACCCACCAAATTTTAAATCTATGTGCAGAGGTTTTAACAAGTTTTAATAGTCCAAACTTTATCCTATTTTCGAATTTAAGGAATATGAAAGTTGCTGATGAAGCTGAAATTTGAAAATGATGTTGGAGGTTCAATTTTTGCTTGAACATATGAGTATAATATATCGTTGGAAACGCCACGAAATGATAGATTGAATGGAAGGGGTTAGAATCAATTTTGAACAAGCAGAAAAGAGCACTAAGAGCTATTGTCTTCGAGGTCAAATTTTGGTGGGAAAAAAAGTTGTTTGCAGAATTGTCTTGCTGGAAGTAATAGGTGTCATAATTAAAATGTCTTCTAGGTCTTTCCTTGAGGGATATATGTAAAATCTTCTCATTATTGTAGGGGTTCCTAAATCTCTATGATTTTTTTCAGAATTGGTCCCAAGTGCTCTATGGGCTGGGTAGGAGATGTAGTTTTAGTCTTCTATTCAGTTTCAGAACACCGACTGATGACTTTGCTCTCAGTCTAGGATACAGTAGACTGTATTAGGCCAAGTTTTCATAATAGCATTGTGTTGGTTTAGTAAAATATCCAGAAAGTTGCATTTTAAAGCATTTTGTATACATGATATTAGTATAACATTTGAATAAAATCCAGGGTTTACATCTCTCCTATGTGTGTTCTTTGTTTAAATTTTGTGTTGATATTCTTCAGGTTTGATCTAGGATCAAATTAAATAAGCTTTAGATATAACACTGATTCTTTGAGGTTTGCACAAAGATACCAGTAAGTAGTGTGAATTCAGGAGTCCTTTGATAAAATCCACCACAGGGTGATTAGTATTTTCAAGGGATAAGGATAATCAAAGTTCAATATATTTTGTTTATATATCACAATTTTGCAGTGAGGGTGTGACCCAATGGATAAGGCACTGGCCAGCAGTGAAGCTAGTTTATAGACTTCAATGCTTGATAGGGTTGTATTGTACTCCACAATTTGATATAAATATGTTGAAATCTTTGAAGTTTTTATGACCTACATGTTCTTCCTCATCTTATGGTAATGGAGAATCAATGAATGAGTGGTTCTCATTTAGTATTTTCTTACCATCTATATGTTATATTTAAATCTAGTCAATGATTAGTGGAATAAGTTTTGTTTTAATGGATTAGGAGCACCCTCCTTGGTTTTGCAGAGCTAGAAGTGCAGAGGGGAGTCTTGTCCCTATAGTTGGTCCAGTCATCTTAGAACTCAATATTTGGATCTAACCCGTCCTTAAAATCTATAGATGTATTGGTTGCTTATGAAAGCATAAAGTCCGGTTTGACGAACCAACAAAATGGAGACTCTACCGGGGAATAGAGATGTAATAGTCATGATAAATCCAGTTTGATATCTCTGGTGTTATTAACAAGTTTAAATAATGCGGGTACGAGTTGAGCTAGACTCTTGGCTAGCTTATTTATCCATCTAGTGGTTACCATTGAAGCATAGAGTCATATCTGAAATGTTTTAAATATCATCTCACCATGTTGTGAGTGGTGACTCTAAGAATTCTCCGTTTGATCAGTGCAAGTTCAGAATAGAAAGTATGATGTATGCAGATCTGATAAATAATGTGTAAAAAAAATCCTGGTGAAGTTTTGGTTGGCTGGAAAAGATTGTGAATAAGTGAATTATTTTCCTCTTCAAGGAGGTGGCGACTCTACGTAAAAAAGAACTTGATGGAGCTACAAGGTGAGCTCTAAGATCTGTCATATTTTCAACCAATAAAAATAGCAATAGCAAAAGGAAAACACCAGGTATTTTTCATTTTGTAATTTGTGTATCTACATGATCCTTATTGGGTGAAGAAGTCACCATACAAAAGATTTTATATTCTGGATCTGCATATTTCTCTAGTTTTGTTTAAAATCTTGGTCATGTCTTGGAGGAGTATGTATGAATTGAAGAATCCTTATGACTGCATAAGTTTTGATTAAGTAAAAATAGGATTTGAAAGGTCCCGAAACCTTATACATAAGCATGAACAGATAAAGCAATTGGAAGACTATAATACAACTGTGGTGCCCCACCAAGCAAGCCAAAGGATCAAACAAAAGATCCTACCAAAAAGAACAACCCAAGCAAGAGAAATAAAGGACAATCAAGATTTACATTTTTGTCTAGCCTTGTGTGAACGTAAGTTCATGTCAAAAGGAGTAGATGATTTAGATTTCTTTCCCTTAACTGTAGTCCATCCATCCTCCAACTTACTCATGGCCTTCTGCCAAACCTCAGAAGAGCCAGAAGAGCCCACAAAAGGGCAGGTAACATCAGATACCCCAGAAGGGTTAGGAATAGTACCATGATCGATCTCCCGAACCCTCACAGGAGAGACAAGGGAAGAAGAACGCTCATCTCCAGCAACCAAAAAAGTAGCGAAAATAGAGACAACACCAAGAACATCTGATACAAAGACAGCATCGAGGGCAACAGGACCAACAGCACCAGAAGACATCACAATACTAGAGTAAGCAGCAACATTCTGGGAAAAGACAGTAGCAGTCTGAACCAAGGCCGGAGTAGAGGCAACTACAACAGCATCAGAGACATTTGAGGCATCCACAAAGGCACCAGCCACAACCTGATCAGAAAGTGGAGAGCCATCTACCGAACCCTCAGAATTAGAGGCTTTACGAACCGTATAATGATGGTCAGCAACCCTCGACCACCAAGTAGGTGATTTCTTAGGTTTGGCCTTATCTGAAACACACCGTGCAGCAAGATGGCCAATCTTGTGGCATTTCCAAAAAAGGAACAGAATACCCTCATAGTCAAGATTTTGATTCCAAGAGCCCGAAGAAGAAGTCAAAGTGATCTTCTCAGGAAGACCCTTGTCAATGTCAATCTCCACAAGAATAAGAGCATAAGCTATTTTGAAAATTTTAGAGGAGACAAGATCCACCATTTGGAAATCCCCAATAGCCTCACCCACAGCTTCCAAAATAGAATCTAACCACAGATAAAGAGGAAGATTTGGAAGTCTAACCCATAATGGGATTTTGTTGAAGGACTCAGTAAGAGGATCAAACCCCATATACCAAGGTTTATCCATCAGGGGGAAACGCTCCTCCCACATGAAACAATTATTTCCCAGAATAGTATTCCTATCTTCAACATTATCAAATTTAATAATAAAGAAACCCCTAGCAACAGGGTATATCTGATTGCATAAGTTGTTCGTAACAAAAAATTTAAAATTTCATTAAGTAAAGTGCAGCTCATAATGGATTCATGCAGAAGCTTTTCTATACAAAGGTATGTGCCATTATGTTTTGATGGCATACCTGGTTTCCCAAATAAAGTTCCTACTAAGTTTAGGAAGCATCTACAAGAGTTTAAAGGAAAAAAATTAGATTCAACATGTAAACATTTGCAAGAATTTACTGATCTGATGGGAGACTTTGAAGTTTGTCATGAAGACATCTTCATGAAGTTGTTGGTTCAGACTTTCAAAGAAGATGCCAGAATATGGTTCTACTCCTTGCCAGCAAGTTCTATTTCTTCATGGGAAGATTTCAATTCAGCTTTCATGGAGCAGTTTGCTGAAAGAATAGGGGCAAGTGTTGTGTTGAACAGATTGATGGAGATCGAGATTCAAAAGGAAGAGTTAGTTTCATTGTTCAACATTAGATTTTCCAAAACTTTAAATGATATTCCCAAAAGCTATAGGCCCGATGATCAGATATGTCTAATACTTTATTTGGGTGCTTTTGCTATGAGTTTCTTACTGAGAAACAAAGAGCCAAAAACTTTACACTGGGCTTTTATGATAGCAATGGATATAGAAAATAAGTTCAAATATGGGATCACCAAAGGATTTCTATCTGCTGGTGTTTGTTGTCCTAAAGAATCAAATGCAATGAATAGATGTGTATCAAGAAATAAAAATCAATGTAAAGGTGCCTCTATCCCTGCCGATCTTAATAACTATGTTTTAGAACAAAATGAAGAATGTTTTTAGCAAGATGTGGTTGTCCCTCATGTGGGAGTTAGAATGGTTAATGAAGAACTGCAGAATGTATTTGATGCAGAGATAGACATATACAAAGGTTACACACCTAGTAGGTTTGAAACTATTTTTCTAGTTATGAGGTTGTAGAGACATTTTGTTTGCAGCCAAGTTTTGAAAATGAAGAGGGAGGAAATCTTTCATTGGATGATGATAAAGCCCTAAATGATGAGATTCTATCAGACTCTAGTAGTGTTGATAGTGAGGAAGAGGACTCATGGAGCCATAATAACGTTGATTTTCTTCAAGACAAGGAAATGATTTATAGGCAACCTTGTGAAAAAGACCAGGATTTATCATGTGTTAAAGATGATTTCGAGGAAGCTGATTTGACTAAAGTAATAATGAATTCCTTTATTTCAGCTAATAATAAAGATAAAACTAATTTTTCAATTTGTATGCTTTCATCTTTTGATCTGACATGTGAAGTTATTAATCCTGAGATGGATGAAAGCTTCTATGAGCCAGAATATGAAACCATGGTGGCTCACTTTGCAATTAAACTGGAAATGGCAATCAACATGTTTGATATGGATACTAATGATTTGGATATTGTTAATGGTTTTGAATCAGTGTCTTATCAAGAAGAGGTTAATAGTGATGACAATCTTCCATGTAATAGTGAATTATGTTAGGAAGACATATGCCAAAAGGATGACCTAAACAATGAGTTGGATATTGACTTATTAGAGCCACAATTTGAAACATTTCACATAAAGCTAAAAGAGGTTTCAAATTTTATATCAAAACATTTGCTTCAACCTGAGGTATGTTTGTTTATCCAAGAATGGGATGTAGAAAGTATTGATGTTCTATTTTTAGAGGACATTAAAGCAAATTAGCAAGGGCATAACAGTTGTCAGGAAGAATATGAATCTTTTCTTTTTCAAATCCAGCATCTTAATGTCTCTCGAGATAAACTAAATCTGAATCCACAAGTTGCAGTTCCTAATGGTTTGCCTGAGCACTTGTGTGATGTACAAGGGTTTTAATTTCAGAACTTCCTTTTTTATTTTCAAACTTATGTAAAAGTAAGCCAGCTTGTTTCCAGTTATGAAGTTGAGCCAAAATGTTTCTTTCCTCGGCTGGTTAGAAACATAAAAGTGTGTGACAGCCTCTTGTTGCACAATGATTGACACCTTCCATGTTTCACTAATTTCCAAATTCCTAATGACAATGGGGGTGTTGATTATTTTCCATATGATGTGCTGACAGTTCATGGCAGCATGTTTGATTGTGTTGGCAGAAGTAATAATTTCAGTCTACCTCTGATCAATGAAGATGAAAATAAATTGTTTGATAGAGGTAAGAAGTGATTTTAGTTTGATGGCTTTGGGCCATTTGTACATGGTGTGCTCATTGTATAGTTTCTTTGTTTTCAGTTGTGTGGTGTGTTTCTTTCAATAAAGGTTCCCTAGTTTTGAGAACAGAGTGAGAAGTTTGATGTCCTTTTTGAGTGGTCTGCTTCACCAAGAGATTCTAAATTCTCTACGTGCCCACAAGGGGCACGTGTCCCCAAATAGAGCCACTGTTGGAGCTCAAAAATCTGAGTTGTATTTTTTACTCCATTTCTAAAATTTTCTCTAAGTGTCAAATCACTACTTTAAAAGTTTTCAAAAAAGTAATTAGTTCAGATGCACGGATAATAGGACCTGTTGATTTTCATGATGCATCACTTGGATAGGGTGTTCTTCACCTATCATTTGACTTATGTAATAGTTTTGAGGTCCTAACTTACAGATCTGATAAGTTTTCAAAGTGGTCTTTTGGAGGCATTCCCTAAAATCTGCATTCTGCATATTGCCTGATTGTAGCAAATGGCCTACTTTGCATGCTTGCATCTTTGACTTGATAGTGTTTCATGATATAAGGATGGGTCTGAGGTGTTGTAGGCATGAGAGAGAATCTCCATTTCCATTTGTAGATTCCTAGGAGTTCATATGAAAGGTTTTCTCGAGCCATTCTGTTTACAATTAATTAAGTTTCCCATAATCTAAAAGTGCAGATTTATGAATGCCCTGTTGGATACAATTATCTGAAGGACATTGTTGGATTAGCTATGTGTTGTCTTTGATGTCACACAAATGTCATATCAATTATCACTCCCAGTATCTACTGAGTTTAGTCGGTCAGCTAAGCGGTTCTCAGTATCTACCAAGTTCAGTCGGTCAGCTAAGCGGTTCTTAGTATCTACCGAGTTCAGTTGGTCAGCTAAGCAGTTCTCAGTATCTACCGAGCTCAATCGGTCAGCTAGGCAGTTTTTAGTGTCTACCGAGTTCTCTCGGGTGTCTAAAGGAAACTTGATAGGATAACAGTGTTAACCCAGCCTCCTTAGTTATCGAAGGAAAATTAGTGGTTACCGAGCTCTCTCGGTCTCCAAAGGATGTTGCAGAATTCACTGTGGTTACCGAGTTCTCTCGGTCACCAAAGGAAATCTTTTCAAGATTAATGTTTACCGAGCAAGGTCAGCCCTTTCAAAGATTTTTGTTATTACAGTTTGTTTATCCCAGCCGACTGTTATAATAATTATTAGTGCCGACTTGACAATCTAAATGATTATGAAATGGCATATATATATAGAAGGTCAAATGGTGAATAAAAGATATACAGCATGCAGAAATCATTTTGAAGAAAGGTGTGTGCGAATTTTGAAGGATGGACAGATATCCTTGAGGAGCAGCAAAGATTTAATTGATCAGTAAGGATCTAGTGAAACAGAACAGAGATCTATATTCAGCAATTCAGTTGCAGGTTATTTCATTGTTACTCTCTAACAATTGTACCAGTGATATCAAAATCTCTTAACCGAGTTGGTTTAACAACCATTTTGTAAATCCTCTAACAAGGTAACAGTTCTATTGAATTGTTTCAAGACCTCTTACAAGGCCACTCCTAGCAGGGTGATTAAATCCTCTAACAAGGTCACACCTAACAGTGTGTTTCGTAACCTTTTACCGGGTTGGCTTCTAACTAGGCATCACTTCAGAAGAGTGAAAAATAGTAACTAGTTACATTGGTGGTTTTTCCCATATTGGGTTTCCACGGTAAATTTGGTGTCTCTTGTGTTCATGTTATTTTCTTTATTCATGTAAGTTAATCAGTGATGAATGCTTAAGAACAGTTTAATTATTACACATTTCAAGGATCAAGTTTTCAGCATTTCTCTGTATATTTACCAAGTGGCACAGTAAATAATTTGTTAAGATATTTAAGGGATCAGTGGTAATATTTTGTGGTTAACTGATTCACCCCCCCTCTCAGTTACTGCATCTATATTTCCAACATGCCCTACTTTGAAGTCTTCCAACTTGTACCCGATTGAGTGGAATGGATAATTGAATATTCCTCTATATTCTAATCATGGAAATGTGCCACCATAAAGATTTTTAGGCCATGATGAATCCATTTGGGTAATTTTTCAATCTGATTTCGTTTGCAGTTTCCAACATTTTAATGAAGATAAGTTGCATAATTTAGTCGGAGGCCTTGTTTGTGATGTTTTATCTTGAATAGCATGATTGGTCATAACATGCAGGTTGTTGCATCATTCTATAGGCATGAGAGAGAGTGTTCATGCAAATTTTTAGCCCCCCATGTGCCCATTTGACCCATTTTCTAGAGCCTTTTTCATTTTCAGCTTTTAAGTTTTACCAAGTATTCATTATCCTGATTTCTAAGTGGCCTACTTTGAGGACTTACTTCTCTTATCCCGTTGATCAAAATTGAAACCTAGGTTTTCCCCTACATTATAATCATGGAAAATATCCATCTTGCCAAGTTTTAGACCTTAGTGAATCCATTTATCTAGTTTTCTCAATTGATTTTGTACCCAATTTATCTAGTTTTCCTGAGTGTGAATAGCCAACAAATTTGAAAGGTCATTTTTTAGTATTGACAATAACTACCCAGTTGATTGTCACATCTTTCCAATTGCTTCTATGTTTTGTGTGTATATCAAAGAACCAACACCCCAATTTTTAGCTCATGGAGATTTCATATGATGAGTTTTTGCAACTCATTCTGGAAGCAATTTATTCATATTTCCTACATGTTCAGTGTTACTTCATGCCAATCACGTTTTTAATCATATCTCAAAAAATAAGAACTCGGTCGGGCTAATTTTTGGATATGTTTAAGACGACCATGTGTGCACTCTACAAAATTTGGTTTAGAAAAACCCAATTAGAAAATTAAAAGTTATGGGCTTCTGAGTCATGGAAGGAAATAAAAAATCACCAAAGCTTCAAGAAATTTTATCCCACATTGGTGGGTAAATGGAAATTATAATTGTTTAAATACATGGGCACCCAATGATGTTTGTAAAGAGAAGAAGGAAGGAGGAAAGTGTGGGGCCTCATGGATTTGAGTGGGCCTGGATTGTTGGGCATGCACTACGGAGGCTAAATTTTGAAACAAAATTATTAAATAACTAAAGAGTTTAGTCCCACATTCAGCAGACAAGGAAGTTCTTTTGTTTATAAGGAAAAGCACATACAATGAAGATTGAAGAAGCATGAGAAGGCTATGCACATGCAGGAGTCTAGGACTTGCCTCGAAAATAGTGCCTGATGGTAGCGATGATAGTTGTTTTTGGCAGGGACCTCGTGAGTGACTTGGAAGATGACATGGCAAATCAGCTTGTAGATTGGGCGCAGATCCCAAGGGAGATAATCTAACAGAGGTCCCATGATCGCAAGGGCTAAATTTGGCCCTTACGAACATGTGACAAGCTGACATGTGGCACTCTAGTGATGTGGCGGTGTGGTTGCAGTTCAGAGCCTAGGTGGAGACACGAGCCAACCAAAGAGCACCAAGTGGCATAGGTGAAATGCAGAGGTCCAGCTGGCGATGAGGTGGTCTGTCAAACCAATCAAATTGTGCAACGTGTCCTATGTGGGACCCACCCAATTTTAAATCTATGTGCAGAGGTTTTAAAAAGTATTAGTAGTCCAAACTTTATCCTATTTTCAAATTTAAGGAATATGAAAGTTGTTGATGAAGCTGAAATTTGAAAATGATGCTGGAGATTTAATTTTTGCTCGAACATATGAGTATAATGTATCGTTGGAAACGCTGCGAAATGATGGATTGAATCGCAGGGGTTAGAATCAGTTTTGAACAAGCAGGAAAGCGCACTAAGAGCTATTGTCTCTGAGGTCATATTTTGGTGGGAAAAGAAGTTTGCAGAATTGTCTTGTTGGAAGTAACAGGTGTCATAATTAAAATATCGTCTAGGTCTTTCCCTGAGGGATATATGTAAAATATTCTCATTATTGTAGGGGTTCCTAATTATCTATGAATTTTCTCAGAATTGGACCCAAGTGCTCTGTGGGCTGGGTAGGAGATGGAGTTTTAGTCTTCTATTCAATTTCAAAACACCTACTGATGACTTTGCTCTCAGTCTAGGATAGAGTAGACTGTATTAGGCCAAGTTTTCATAATAGCATTTTGTTGGTTTAGTAAAATATCTAGAAAGTTGCATTTTAAAGAATTTTGTATACATGATATTAGTATAACATTTGAATAAAATCCAGGGTTTACATCTCTCCTATGTGTGTTCTTTGTTTGAATTTTGTGTTGATATTCTTCAGGTTTGATCTAGGATCAAATTAAATAAGCTTTAGATATAACACTGATTCTTTGAGGTTTGCACAAGGATACTAGTAAGTAGTGTGAATTCAGGAGTCCTTTGATAAAATCCACCACAGGGTGATTAGTATTTTCAAGGGATAAGGATAATCAAAGTTCAATATATTTTGTTTATGTATCACAGTTTTGCAGTGAAGGTGTGACCCAATGGATAAGGCACTGGCCAGTAGTGAAGCTAGTTTATAGAACTCAATGATTGATAGGGTTGTATAATACTCCACAATTTGATATAAATATGTCAAAATATATGAAGTTTTTATGACCTAGCTGTTCTGCCTCATCTTATGGTAATGGAGAATCAATGAATGAGTGGTTCTCATTTAGTATTTTCTTACCATCTATCTGTTATATTTAAATCCAGTCAGTGATTAGTGGAATAAGTTTTGTTTTACTGGATTAGGAGCACCCTCGGTTTTGCAGAGCTAGAAGTGCAGAGGGCAGTCTTGTCCCTATAATTGGTCTAGTCATCTTAGAACTCAATATTTGGATCTAACCCGTCCTTAAAATCTATAGATGTATTGGTTGCTTATGAAATCATAAAGTCCAGTTTGAGGAACTAGCAGACTCATTTGTAATTATTTGAGTGTGTTATAAAGGAAGGAATGTTTTCATTATTTTAATATAATAAATTTTAGTAGTATGTGAAAGTGGATTGGGGATTTGAGCAATACTTGTTGTAAGACGATATGAGAAGTACATAGATCTGGTATTGAGATCTGATGAAGTAGTTGTTGTGGTTTGGCACAATCAGAGGAGAAGTGATAAGTTGTTGAGATTAGTAATCTTTTGGTATTATTGTGTTGAGTAATATAGAGATCAGTTGGACAGTGTGTTTAGTGGTCTTGTCCTTGAAGTTGTTTGGATAGTGGGTCCTTTTGTCTTCCATAACTCCTAACAGGGTTAGAATCTTGTAACTGGGATTCAAAGTCTCCTAACATAGATTTATATGTATTGAATGTATTTCATAAAGCTCCTAATAGAGTCCATCCTCTCACAAGGAACTTTTATATTAGTGCATCATTTGTGGGCATCATTCCCAACGAGGTTTACTCTTTGATCAAGAGGTTCCCTAGTCAACATATCTTGTGTTATTGTGTCATTGTGTATGTATATCTTTCTGTGGTTGTTGATTACATTTCTTACATTGTTAAAATATGTTAAAGGTGATAAAAGTTGTATTTATCTGATAACCAATTCACCCCCCCCCCCTCTCAGTTATCTTTGTGGACTTTAATTTCTAACAATTTGTATTAGAGTAACAAGTCCTTTAAGGAAAAGTTTAACAACTTAAGGAGATCCATGGTGAGTCATTTCAGGAAAGAAAGCCCTAAGTTTGATGGAATGAATTTTGATAGCTAGAAAGAAAATATGAAGACACATTTACTTTGTTTAGGACCAAGATATTGGTTAATCACAAAGAACAAGAAGACTATCATTGATGAAGACAAAATTGAAGAATGTACTAATGAGGAGAGAGATCTATTCATGTGTAACATACTTGCCAGAGAAGCACTCTTGTCAGCCCTTTCGAAAAATGAGTACAGTCAGGTAAAATATCTAAAAACATCTCATGAAATTTGGTTAGCTTTACAATCTACTTTTGAAGGTGATGAACATGCAAAGAAAGTCAGATTACATAATTGGATATGTGCATTTGAAGATATAGGAATGATGGAAGATGAATCTGTTAGAAGCTATATTGGTAGAATGTCAGAAATTATTACAGGTATAAAATCCTATGAAGGAATCAAGACAAAGAATGAATTAATATGGAAAATTCTGAGGACATTGACTCCTTCATTTAAGCAGACAACACAGATGATTGAGAAATTTATACCCTGTACTAAAAATTTCACTAGAGAAACTCTTCTCGGAAGACTAGAAGCAACAGAGATGAACTTGAGACAGTCAGGTGATCTACCTAGAATGGAGACAAAATTCAACACACTGAGTATTCGACCTACTTTGTCAAGAAGCATTAGTGTAAGCAGAGATTATGCTAGTAGCAGTAGATCTAGGACTGAAGAAGACAAGAAGATTGAAGAAGGAATTGCCTTGCTTGTGAAAAGAGAACCAGAGGGTAAGAAAATTTTTAAATGTTGGAATTGTCAAGAATATGGTCATTTTGCATCTAAATGTCTTAAGAGAGTAAATAAGTATAGAAAGAACTTTAAACCTAGAAGATCTAAAGAATGTTACTATGCTAATGATGAAGAATTTGAAGCTAGTATGGAAAAATCTCTAAGTGAAAGTGATAATGAGAATGATGATATAGGATTTGTAGCAATAAAAGAAGAAAACCCTGAAATGGAAGTTAAGGAAGAAAAAGCTTTAGTTTCTCAAGTACAAAAGAAATCTGATTGGATTATAGATAGTGATTGTTCACATCATATGACTGGTGATATGAAGAAGTTCATAAATTTTAACAATTATGATGGAGGAATTGTTAGAGTTGGAAACAATGCACCTTGTTTGATCAAAGAAATAGGATCTATTACTCTTGATGGAAAGTCTAACACTCATGATTATTACTTTTTGGATGGATTGAAACATAATCTTTTGAGTGTTGTATAGCTAGTTGATAAGGGATATCAATTTTGGTTTACTGAGAAAACTTGTGTAATCAAAGACAAGGATGCTAATTTGATATGTAATGGATCAATGATGCAGGAGCATCTCGGGTCCTTGACAATCCTGTGTCACCAAAAAGATTTTAAAGTTTTTCTATGTTACTCGGTTCTTGCTTTGACTAAGTTGGTTTGGTGTTGCACACTTTCTTGTGTTCTTCGGTATTGGTTGGTTATCTCTTTGGCACTCAGTGAATTTCCCTAGTGCTCGATGATGCTATTTTGGCGCTCAGTAACCTTGTTTACCGATGGGTTTATTTTGAGTTCTTGTTAAGGCTGACTTGTGCATTGATTATGGGTCATGGATTTGATGGTTGTATCCATCATTGGGAAGTGTGTGGTCCTAGATCTAACCATTACTTTTATTGATTATGGATCTAAAGGCTAACTCAGGTAGGTAGCCTCTTGTATAAGTATAGTTGTTTGGTTAGAGTTTAGGAAGATAGCTTTGGTAGAAGATAGAAGATAGTAAAATAGAGATTGTTGGTAGATCCTCACATGTTTGAGGACTTCTATAATTCATTGTAATATCTTTCCCTAACCAGGAAGGCCTTATAGTCCAGCATGTATGAATCTATTTGATGAAAGTTAATGAAGGATCCTGCATTCTCTCTCTCACTATGTTGTTATTCTCTTATGTGTGTTGTTGAGAAGGCTAGATCATTAGGGTGTGCCATTATTTGGCCCCTCTTGACCCTGCTCTTGCGTCAAGTGGTATTAGAGCGAGGTGAGATCTAGATCTAGGTTTGCAGATCTAGGTTTGTAGGTTCCTTCTTGCAAAGCCCTAGTTTAATTATTGTGGGGTAGCAGATTGACATCTGACCTGCAATTGTAGAGGGTTCCAAGATGGTTCATGGGAGGTGAGAAGTGGATCCAGGATTGGCAGGCATGTTGAGACAACTTGCTGCTAGGTTAGAAGCTGTTGAAACAACCCAAAGAAGAGGCATACATCTTGAAGATGTTATTGATGATGAAGTTGGAGTGGAACAAGGTGAAACAAAACTTGCACCTATGATGGATTAGGGTGAGGAAAGATTCTTGAAGGCATTGACAAGCTTGAAGTCAACACCACATTTCAATCCTCCTAAATATAGTGAGAAATTAGATTCTGATGAATTGATAGATTGGATCACCGAGATGGAAAAATATTTTGAGTATGAAAATGTATCTGAGGAAAAGAAGGTGAAGATTACAGGCACAATGTTGAAAGGTCATGCATCCTTGTGGTGGGAGCATCTACAATTGGATCAGAAGAAGAAAGGCAAAGACAAAATCAAGGTATAGAATAAAATGGTGAATAATTTGAAAGGAAAGTTCTTACCTTGTGATTATCAGATTAACCTGGTTAGTTGAATGCAAAGTCTAAAATAGAAAGATAGCTCGGTAAAAGAGTATACTGAGGAATTCTATAGATTGGATATTAGATCTTGACATGATGAAGATGATGTGGAAAGAATTGCTAGATACCTGAATGGTTTGAGGGTTTCCATCCAAGAGGAAATTAGTTTGGTCAAGTTGGAGAACATTGAAGAAGCTTATCAATTTACATTGAACGATGAGGAGAAATTGAACAAAAGACTTGAATAGAGACAAAGAGGTCGAGGTGGTAGATTCCCTAGAGGAAGAGGTAGATCCTATGGTGAAAATAGTAGATCTAAACTTGAAAAGACAAATATGGACAAAGGCAAGACCGAGTGGAAAGGTGAAAGTTCATCTAGAGGCAAAGGCGGTAACTACTGAAGTGGCTATAACAGAGGTAATTTTTTAGGAACTTGTTATAATTGTCGAGAAGAAGGACATAGATCTTTTGAATGTACACATGCTAGTAAGAAGGCTGGTAGTAGTAGAAATTCTTTGGTGCAAGAAGAGTCACCAAATGAACCAGAGAAGGAAAATAACTTGATGGTAAGGAGAGCACTGTGGAATGAAAGTAAAAAGAAAGATCTGGTAAGGAAGAGTTTATTCAAGACCAGATGTATAGTTTTTGACAAATTTTGGAAGGTAATCATTGACA
The DNA here is from genome assembly GCA_027943335.1 of Chamaecyparis obtusa. Taxonomy (NCBI): domain Eukaryota; kingdom Viridiplantae; phylum Streptophyta; class Pinopsida; order Cupressales; family Cupressaceae; genus Chamaecyparis; species Chamaecyparis obtusa. The sequence continues at coordinate 410,882 of BSBK01000847.1, forward strand.
GTGGTAGCTTGGAGAATCTAGCATCTGAAGAGATGGTCACAAAGTTGCAGTTGGAAAGGTTGGCACATCCGGAGCCCTATCAGATTTTATGGATCAAAGATGAGCATACACTCTTGGTAAGTGAACAATGTTATGTGAGTTTGAAGATTGGAAAGTACTATGATAAGGTGTTATGTGATATCATGCCTATGGATTATTGTCATATTTTTTTGGGTACACCTTCACAATATGATAGATATGTTATCTATGTGTTACAAGTACTGGTTGTCATTGCACGAAAAGATTGACCTGTTAATGCCTGATATAACCACTAGACTTATAGAAGACACGAGAGGCTGTTAAACCATATCACGAATCCTGAGAGAAGCACTAACCATTTTTCCAATAATCTCCTCCTCAGTGTTACCTGAGGGGATTCAAACTTGTGACCAAGCTTTGATACCACTTATTATAAGTAGTGGTTGTCATTGCACCAAAAGATCGACCTGTTAATGCTTGATACAACCACTAGACTTATAGAAGACACAGGAGGCTATTCAACCATATCATGAATCTCGAGGGGAGCGCTGACCATTTTTCCAACAATATGATGGGAGATTGCATAAGTATACTATTGTAGCTGATGGAAGAAAACAAATCTTGTTACCTTTGATGGAAGAACCTGTTAGTAATGTTTGCACATTTGTGAAAGTTTGTTTGATGGAAGGGAGAAAATTTATTAAGGATTTGAAGAAGAATGATGTATGTTTTCTTGTGATTCCTAACAAATCAAGTAAGAAAATAGAGGATAATGTCCCTGAGGAGAATGATAAGTTACTCACCAAGTACAGTGATATCATTTGTAATAATGTACTTGATGGTTTTCCACCAAAGAGAAGTATTGATCATTGAATGGATATAATCCCTAGAGCTAGTTTTCTGAATAAGGCACCTCATCGGTTGACACCTACAGAGAATCAAGAATTGAACTAACAAATTCAAGAGTTTCTAGATAAAGGTTTGATTAGAGAAATTCTGAGTCCTTGTGCAGTACCTGCTATATTGGCACCTAGAAAGAATGGAGAATGGAGAATGTGTACTGATTCTAGAGCAATCAGCAAGATAACAGTTAAGTATAGGCTCCCTATACCGAGAATGGATGATATAATGGATAGTTTGACTGAAGCAAAGTATTTCACAAAGATTGATTTGAAAATTGGTATCATCAAATTAGAATCAGAGAAGGTGATGAATGAAAGATTGCTTTCAAAACAAAAGAAGGTTTGTATGAGTGGTTGGTTATGCCTTTTGGTTTAACTAATGCACCAAGTACTTTTATGAGGCTAATGAATGAAGTTTTGAAGAAATTCCTGGGTAAGTTTGTGATTGTATATCTTGATGATATTCTAATATTCAGTAAGACCAGAGAAGAACATTTGTTTCATGTTAGACAAGTTTTGTAGAGATTGAAAGAAGAAAAGTTGCTGATAAATTTGAAAAAGTTCTCATTCATGAAAGAGGAGATTGTGTATTTGAGATTTGTAATTTCAGCTGATGGTTTGAAGATGGATCCTAAAAAGTTTGAAGCTATTCTGAATTGGCCTACACTTGTGAATGCTAGTGAGGTAAGATCATTTCATGGTTTGGAAATTTTTTACCGAAAGTTCATAAGGAATTTCAGTTCTATTTGTAATGCTATGACTGAGACTATGAGAGTAGACAAAAGAGAATTCAAGTGGACACATGGAGCTGAAAAAAGTTTTGAGACTTTGAAGTAGAAGGTTTCTGAATTACCTATTTTGGCATTGCCTAATTTCAATAAGGTATTTCAAGTGGAATGTGATGCAAGTGGAAGTGCAATTGGAGCTGTGTTGAGTCAAGAAGGTAAACCTATTGCTTTATTTAGTGAAAATTTGAATGATGCTAGAAGGAAATGTTATGTGTATGATCAAGAATTCTATGTTATTATTCAAGCACTGAAGAAATGGAGACATTATTTGATACCAAGTGAATTTGTGTTGTATATTGATCATAAGGATTTATAATATTTGGGTAGTCAGAATAAGTTGAATCAAAGACATATGAAATGGGTTGAGTACTTACAGAGTTATACATTTGTGATAAAGCATAAAAGTGGAGTCACTAACCAAGTTGTTGATGCATTAAGTAGAAGAAGATCTTTGATGACAAAGATGAAAATTGAAGTTCTTGGTTTTGTTGAGATGAGAGATTTTTATGAAACTGATCCTAATTTTAATGAGTCGTGGAGAAAATGCAGAGCACCTATTCAAGATCAACTGAGTATAAAATGGGAAGAATATTTTATTCAAGAAGGTATGTTGTTCAAAGGTATTCATTTGTGTATACTGAGAGGACAAATGAAAACTAATTTGATAAAGGAGAAACATAGTAGTGGTTTGGCTGGACATTTTGGTATTGATAAAACTTTGAATTTGCTTAAGGGAAGTATTATTGGTCGTAGTTGTATAAAGATGTTCAGAAATTTGTGAAAAGTTGTGGAATTTGTCAAGTTGAAAAAGGAGTAAGTCAGAATACTATATTGTATGTACCGATTGTTGTACCTGAGAAACCTTGGATTGACATCAGTATGGATTTTGTTCTTGGATTACCGAAGACAGTAAGAGGTAATGATTATATATTTGTTTTGGTAGATAGATTTTCAAAGATGGCACATTTTATACCTTGTAGAAAGACATCATATGCAGTACATATAGCAGATCTTTTCTTTAAGGAAATTGTCAGATTGCATGGATTACCAAGGAGTATTATCTTTGACTGAGACAGTAAATTTGTTGGATACTTTTGGAAGACTCTTTGGAGAAAGTTTGTCACTGAGTTGAAATATAGTTCTACATTTCACCCACAAACCAATAGACAGATAGAGGTTGTGAACAGAAGTTTGGGAAATCTTTTGAGATGTTTAATTGGAGACACACCTAGTAATTGGGATTCTTTGTTGGCACAAGTAGAGTTTGCATACAATAATTCAGTGAATAGGAGTACTGGAAAAACACCACTTGAGATTGTGAATGGCATACAGCCAAGAGGTATATCTAATTTGAGAGACATTGCTGATGAAAGTAAGAGAAGTGTTGAAGGAGTAAAATTTTTTGAGTACATGAAGACATTGCATGAAGATGCAAAAATCAAGTTGGAAGAGAGTAATCAAAAGTACAAAGACAAAGCTGATAGATCAAGGAGACATAAAACTTTTGATGTTGGTGATGAAGTGATGGTTCATTTAAAGAAAGGTTAGTTTCCTATTGGAACATATGTGAAGCTAAAGATAAAGAAGTTTGGACCTTGCAATATTTTGAAGAAATTTGATAGTGGAAATGCATATGAGATTGAGTTACTTGATGACATGGACATATCACTGATTTTTAACATTGCTGATTTGTATGAGTATCGTGAACCTAATGAAGACGTGACAGTACCGATGGAATATCCTAAGAAATAGAATGAAGAAGTTGAACAGATTTTGGAACAAAGAATTGGCAAGAGTACAAGAGGTAATAGTATATGGAATATCCGGTAAAGTGAAAGAATAGACCGATTGAAGATAGTTCATGGATTTCATATTCTAAGTTGGATGCAGCTCAGAACAGACCTATTGAATGATTTAGAGAATTATTTCTAAATAACCCCAGGTGTCTGATGTAGGAGCATCTCGGGTCCTTGGCAATCCTATGTCACCAAAAACATTTTGAAGTTTTTCTGTGTTGCTCGGTTCCTGCTTTGATCGATTTGGTTCGATGTTGCTTGATTTCCTATTTTCACCGGTGTTGGTTGGTTATCCCTTTGGTGCTCAGTGATTCTTGTGTAGCACTCGGTAACCTTGTTTATTGATGGTTTTATTTTGAGTTCTTGTTGAGGCTGACTTATGCATTGATTATGGGTTGTGGATTTGATGTTGGTATCCATCATTGGGAAGCATGTGGTCCCAGATCTAGCTGTTACTTCCATTGATTATGGATCTGAAGGCTCACTTAGTTCGGTAGCCTCTTGTATAAGTACAGTTGTTTGGTTAGAGTTTAGGAAGATAGTTTTGGTAGAAGATAGAAGATACTAGAATAGAGATTGTTGGTAGATCCTCACATTTTTTATGACTTATATAATTCATTGTAATATATGGCCCTAACTAGGCAGGCCTTATAGCCCAGCATGTATGAATCTATTTGATGAAATTTAATGAAAGCTCCTCCATTCTCTCTCTCACTGTGTTGTTATTTGCTTCCGTGTGTTGTTGAGCGGGTTGGATCATTAGGGTGTGCCATTGTTTGGCCCCTCTTGACCTTGCTCTTGCATCAATCAAGAACCAGAGGTAATGTATTTCAGTTGAATCCTACTGAGATGACATGCTTGATTACTAAGATTGATGATAGTTAGTTATGGCACAGAAGATTTTTTCATATAAACTTTGATAATATTGTGAAAGTGAGTACTACATTTGCAGTAAGAGATTTGCCTAAAATTATGAAACCTACCAACATGATTTGCAAGGAATGTGTTATGGCTAAATAGAAGAGAAGATCATTTCCTAGCAAGAAATTTACAATAGTAGAGAAGTTGGAAATTATTCATATAGATTTTAATGGTCCCACAAGGACTAGAGGATTCTATGGAGAAAGGTATTTTATGATTCTTGTTGATGATTTTACAAGAATGATGTGGATTGCATTTCTTAAAGAAAAGTCTGAGGAATTTGATAAGTTTAGAGTAATTAAGAACAAAGTTGAGAATGAATCTGGAATGAAGATTAAATGTTTGAGATCAGATAGAGGTGGAGAATTTACTTCAAAAGAATTTAACACTTTCTGTGAAGTGAATGGTATTAAGAGATATTTTTTAGCCCTTAGAATGCCTAAACAAAATTGTATTTCACAGAGCATAGAAGAATAAAAATATGTGGCAGCAGCAAACAATTGTAATCAGATAATATGGATGAAACAAATGTTGAATGATATTGGAATAAAATTTGATGAGCTTGATGTTATACACTATGATAACACTAGTATAGTTAGTATGTCTAAGAATCATGTACTGTACATTCTAAGACAAAGCATATAGAAATAAAGTATTATGTAGTGAGAGAGAAGGTTGCAGAGAAAGAAGTCAGACTTGAGTACATAAGTACAAAAGAGAAGATTGCAGATATATTTACAAAGCCTTTTCCTAGATACATTTGAGTATTTGAGAAGTATGCTTGGGGTTATGCCCCAACCTACTTTTGAGAAGTGATGCCGATTGTTGCATCAGTCCAATGGTTTATGAGCCTTATATTTTTCTAGACTGGACGTTGGTACTTCCTCTATGGGGGAGTATGTGTTTCTGAGCTGAGTCATGAGGACTCTAGTGAATGTATTTTCTGAAAAGTGTCTTTTGACATTGAAGTTGTTGTTGACATAGTGATCTAGCATTTGTCATTAATGCCAATGGAGGAGAAGGATACATGAAAAATCATCTAGTTAAAGAGAATTTAAGGAATAAGGATACAAGCAATATAAAATTGAAAATTAAAAGAATTGAATAGGAAAACAAAGCAAGATTTGATTGATGAAGAGGACTTGAAAACATTTTAGAGCAATAGTGTTGCAGTGTTGGTATTCATGGTACTTGGATGCTTTTTCATCTATGTTGCCATTAATGCCAATGGGGGAGATTGTTAGGAATGAATGCTGAATATATCCTATGGGGGAGTATTCACAGCCATTATGTAGTAGTTTTTATTGCATTCATGACTGTGATTCTCATTGATGTCAAAATAGTGATCTACTGGAGATTAGCAGAGAAGCAGACAGTGTTTGTATTAGCAGACGTGGGATATTGAAGATCAAGCTATGCAGAGTTGAGGACTTAACCTATGATTTTTTCTAAGATCATGGTTAAGAGTGCATATGAAAATTCATTTATTCATGACAGTTATGTGTAATTCAATGGAAGCAGTATTCAGACAGTGTTCCTGAGAAGCAATTTGTGGAAATCGGATGATATCTCCTAATCAAAATAGAATTTGAGCATGTGAAGTTGAAAAGATGATGAAGACATGATAATTGTGACATGGACATGATAGAAAGGTCAGAGGTCACATGAGTGAATAATTATCCTAATTCGAAGCTGACAGTTTTATGTAATTGTGGACTTTTATGTAACGTGTGGAATATTTTATTTTGTAATTTGTATGATGACTCATTTGTAATTATTTGAGTGTGGTATAAAGGGGTAACTAAACATAATAACATGGCCAAAATAACCCTAGACACAATAACCCATCCATAATAACCCAAGGACACAATAACCCAGGGTCACAATAACCTATGGTCAAAATAACCCATGGTCACAATAACCAATGGACAAAATAACCCATGGTCATTTTTGAAATTTTTCCAAATGTCACTATTCAGAGATGCTTTTTCCATTTCTCTCAGTTCTTGTGGAGGAAAGTTCAAGAAGAAGGTCTACAAACACGTTATAGTGTCGATGAATTATTTTCATTTGAGATCAAAAAACTTGTTGCATTAGCTTTTGTGCCTCAGATATATATGTAATCAATGCATTCGAAACACTTCTACAATCTCATTATTATATAGAACATGAGGAGACTTTGCAACCCATAATTGATTATTTTGAAGACACATAGATTGGAAGACTAACTAGAAGAGGCAACGGAAGGTTACCCAAGTTTCCAATCACAATGTGGAACTGCTATTCAGCTATTCAAGATGATCTTCCCAAAACCAATGGTTCTATTGAGGGATGGTATAGAGGATTTAGTGAATTTATTCAATCATCACATAGCTCAATCTAGAAATTCATCAAAGCAATTAAAAAATAACAGGGTCTCCAAGAGAATAAAATAGAGAAATATATGGATGGATGCACTACACAACCATGTAGGAAAAAATACCGTGAACTCAAAGAAAGACTAAAAAGACTAGTTGATGGTTATGAAAATAATAATATTTTAGATTATATAAGAGGCATTTCTCATAATTTGACACTTTAATTGAAAATTTGAATAAATTTTTTTTTTAGAAATATACTTGTATTTATAAATTTTGTTTTCCTTTCTCTATAATCTTATGGGGTTATTTTTTCTGTGGGTTATTTTGACTGTGGGTTATTTTGGATTGGGTTATTATGACCCTTGGTTATTTTGTCCTAAAGTTATTATTGCTGGGTTATTCTATCCAGGGTTATTTTGGTCAGGTTATTATGTCATGTAATCATATAAAAGGAGGAAATTTTTCCTTATTGTAATATAAGAAATTGTAGTAGTATGTGAAAGTGAATTGCGGATTTGAGAAATACTTGTTGTAAGAGGATATGTGAAGTACAGAGATCTGATGAAGCAGTTAGTGCGGTTTGGCATAGTTAGAGGAGAAGTGATAATTTTTTGAGATCAGTAATCTTTTGGTATTATTCTATTGAGTAATACAGAGATCAGTTGGACAATGTGTTCAGTGGTCTTTCCCTTGAAGCTATTTAGATAGTGGGTCCTTCTATCTTCCATAACTCCTAACAGGGTTAGAATCTTGTAACTAGAATTAAAAGTCTCCTAATAGAGATTTATATGTACTAAATGTATTTCATAAGGCTCCTAACAAAGTCCATCCTCTCACAAGGAAATTTCATATGAGTGCATTTTTTGTGGGCATCATTCCCACCAGAGTTTATTCTTTGATCAAGAGGTTCCCTAATCAACATATCTTGTGTTATTGTGTCATTGCGTATGTATATCTTTCTATGGTTGTTGATTACATTTCTTACATGGTTAAAATCTATTAAAGGTGATAAAAGTTGTATTTATCTAATAATTGATTCACCCCCCCCCCCCCCCCCCCCACTCAGTTATCTTCATGGACTTTACTTTCTAACAATTCTTATATACTTAATTGGATAAAGAATTGAATCTTGTAGATAACTGATTCACCCCCTTCCCCCCCTCTCAGTTATCTCTTGGGACTATTCCTAAAAATTGGTATCATAGCCAAGTGCCTCAGAGAGAAATTTTCATGGCTTGAGGTTGATCAAATGGCATTCTTTAGAAAATAAAGTCCTAAGTTTGATGGAGAGAATTATCGTGACTGAAAGAACAAGATGATGACACATTTGTAGTGTATTGCCTTTGAGTTTTTTGAAGTAGCTACCAAAGAAGTTCAGATTCCCTCTCTAGCAGATCTTGCAAAGGAAGATGCAACTCTTAAGCAAAAGGAGATGTTCACTCAAAATGCTATTGCCAAAGAAGCCCTTATTAGTGCATTATCTGACAGTGAGTTTTTAGAGATCAAGAAAATAGATAAAGCCTACATGATATGGAAGTATCTAGAAGACATGTTTGAAGGAGATGTCCAAGACAAGAATGCAAGCATAAAGACATGGAATAAAAATTACAATACATTGGAGATGCTACCTAAAGAAAGTATTACAGCCTACAATCAAAGGATTAATGAAGTAGTTTTAGGAATCAGAAATAATGGTGGAGAGATTTTTGAAGAAGACATAATGGATAAGTTGATGACTAATTTGACACCAGAATATTAGAACAAGATAAACATCTTGGAAGAGACTATATAATTCTCAAAATAATTCAGGAGATAGACCTTAATCAGAAAGATTTCAGCCTTTGAGATATCAAGTTTGAAGACAAATCCTAAAAGTGAGACAACCTTCAAAGCTTTAGTCCATGGTAAGAAATCTTTGAACACTTCTAGTAATTTTTATGATGATGATGAAGAGAGGGCACTAGATGATTTCATTTCTATGATTTCTAAGAAAAAAAAGAAAGGAAAAGGAAAATATGAAGGTCAGTTATCAGTCAAATGCTTTTCATGTAGCAAGATTGGTCACTTTGCTTCTAAGTGTCCTAAAAGAGTCAAGAAGTTCAAATCTAATTACAAACCTAAGTATACAAAGGAATGTTACTATGTTGGAGATGGAGTGTATGATGATGATTCAGTAGAAGATGAAATTGGATTCATAACCATTGAAGAAATGGAGAAGATGTTTGATGAAATGGACCTTGAAGATGAAAAGAAAGCACAAGAGTTAGCATTAATTTCACTAGATGACATCAGGACTGATTGGATCATTGGCAGTGGTTTCTCACATCATATGACAGGAGATGAGGATAGATTTGTATAGCTGGATAGGTACAAATGGGGCATGGTTAGATTTGGAGACAACACTCCTAAACCTATCATAGGTAGAGGAGCTATCACCTTGGATGGAAAGAATAGCACTGATGATGTTCTTTATGTTGATGGTTTGTAGCATAATCTACTAAGTGTTGGATAGTTGCTTGACAAAGGATATTAGTTAGAATTCAAAGACAACAATTGTATCATTAATAACAAGGAAGGAGAAATGATTGCATCAGTTCAAAGACTAAAGGTAATGTTTTTCAGCTTAATCCTGAAGCAATTTGTGTTTTTGCAAAAGTAGATGACATTTGGCTTTAGCACAAAAGGCTATGTCACATCAATTTTGACAACATAGTGAAGATAAGAAATGTAAAGGTAGTAAGAGACCTTCCTAGCATTGCAAAACTAGTAGATACAATATGTAAGGAATGTGTGATGGGAAATCATGTGAGGAATTCATTTAGAAGCAAGCATGATTCAGTAGAGAACAAATTGGATCGGGTGCATACAGACCTATGTGGACCAACTCAAACAAGATCATACTATGGTGAAAGTTATTTCATTTTGTTTGTTGATGATTATTCTAGAATGATGTGGGTTTCATTCTTAAAGGATAAATGAGAAGCATTTGACAAGTTCAAAATATTCAAAGCAAAGGTTCAAAATGAGTCTAGATTGAAGATTAAATGTTTGAGATCAAATAGAGGTGGAGAATTCACCTCTGATAGATTTTATGAGTATTGCGATGGGATAAAGAGATAGCTAAGTGATCTTATAACCCCTCAGTAGAATGGAATTTTAGAAAGAAGGAATAGGATCATTCTTGACATAGCGCGCACCATCATGGTTGAAGGAAAGGCCGCATACACCTACTGGAGAGATGCGGTCAATACTACAGTCTATACTATCAATAGAATTCAATTGAGGCCAGGTGCGGACAAGACACCTTATGAGCTATGGTTTGGGAATATACCTATAGTCAAATACATCAAAATCTGTGGAAGTAAGTGCTACATCAAGAGAGATGAAATAATTGGAAAGTTTGATGCAAGAAGTGATGAAGGTATTTTTCTTGGTTACTCTACTAAAAGCAAAGCTTATAGATGTTTTAACTTAAGATTGAAAAAGATCATTAAAAGTTCTCATGTTAAGATTGATGAGAATTTTATGATTCAAGAGAGATATCATGATTATGCACCTATGATTGAAGAAGAACCTAGATCTGCCACTAGAGAAATAGTTGTTGATGAAATGTTTGATAGTATTGATGTATTATTCAATGACCCTAAAACTAGTGAAGAAGAATCTCATAAGTTAGATGAGAGAGTCACACCTAATGTTCCTAAATTCACTTCTACATATCATTCAAAGGAAGAAATCATTGGAGATCAGAACAGCAAAGTCATGACAAGATCAAAAGCAAAATGTTCAAAAGCAAATGAAGAGGTATATTTACTTTAATAGTTTGAACCCCTAAGTGTTGAAGATGCATGTAATGATTTAGATTGGCATGAGGCAATGAAAGAAGAGCTGGATTAGATAATTAAGAATGATACATGGGAATTGGTCCCTAGGCCTAGTGATAAGAATGTGATTGGAACCAAGTGGATATTCAAAAATAAGATGAATGAAGATGGAACAGTAGTAAGAAACAAAGAAAGACTAGTATGCAAAGGATATGTGCAAAGAGAAGGAATTGATTATTCAGATATATTTGCCCTTGTAAGAAGATTGGAAGACATAAAGTTGTTTCTAGCCTATGCTACATTCAAGAACTTTAAGGTATACCAGATGGATGTCAAGTCAAGATTCCTTAATGGAGAGTTGAAGCAAGAAGTTTACATAGAATAGCCTGAAGGATTCACTTTATCAAATAGACTTGATATGGTTTGCAGATTGAAGAAATCTCTCTATGGACTTAAGCAAGCCCCTAGAGCATGGTACAAAAGACTAGATGGATACTTGACTAAGATTGGATTCAAGAAAGGAGTAGCAGATTGTAATTTATTCATAAGAGAAACATCTGATGGATTGTTGTTGGTTGCCATATTTTTTGATGACATTATCTTTGGAGGTAATGACAAGCTTAGTGAAGAATTTGCTAAGGAAATGCAGAGCAAATTTGAAATGAGCATGATAGGACCTATCAAGTACTTTTTGGGACTGAATGTGCAGTAGACAAACAAAGGTATTTTCATTAATTAGTCTAAGTATGTAAAAGAGATATTGAAGAAGTTCAAGATGGATGATTGCAAGCCAGTAATTATCCCTATGATAACAGGATGAAAGCTCTCAAAAGAAGATAATTTAGTAGTAGTAGACATAACCTTGTATAAGTCTATGATTGGTAAACTAATCTATCTTACTCAATCTACACCTGATATTTCCAATGCAGTTGGAATTGTTGGAAGATTTGTAGTAGAACCTAAGCAAAGTCACCTCATGGAAGTAAAGAGAATATTCAGATACTTGAGAGGAACTATAGACTATGGTTTATAATATCCTAATTCAGAGAATGTAGAGCTTCATGTATATACAGATGCAGATTGGGTAGGATGCATGGATGATAAAAAGAATACCTCAGGAGGAGCAGTATTTCTTAGAGATAGACTTGTTACTTGGACAAGTGAGAAACAAAATTGTATTTATCAGTCAACAGCAGAAGCAGAGTATGTTGCAGTAGCATTAAATTGCTCTATAATTGTGTGGATCAAGTAGATGATAAAATATTTTGGTATTCAGATTCATTATCCTATTGTTATTCATTTTGATAACACTAGCACTATTAATATGTCAAAGAACCCTATGATGCATGCAAAGACAAAACACATTAAGATGAAATATCACTTCCTAAGAGAGAAAGTAGTAAAGAAAGAGGTAAAGGTGGACTATGTGAGCACAAAAGATCAGCTAGTAGACATATTCACAAAGCCTTTACCTAAGGATACTTTTGAGTATCTCAAGAAGAAGCTGGGAGTAATTCCCTTCCCTGAATTTGATTAGAGTTTGTAGGAGGGCATTTGACTGATGAAAGGCTGACTACTCTACTTTAGGAGTAGTACCAATGCATAATTGTGTTGGCATCCTTTTTTATTGATGTCAAAGGGGGAGTATATATAGTCATGAAAAAAAATACAAAAAAGAGAGATTATATATAGTTGAGGAGTGTGAAGGGGGAGTATACAGTAAGGAGATATAGCAGTTGATATTTAAAGCATTTAGCAGCAGATGGAGGATTCATCATTGGGGGATTTTTGTTCAGGAAAAGGAGAATGTTATAACATAATTGTACATTTGGATTGGTGGTGTTTTTCATTCCATATATTGTCATCAATGCCAAAGGGGGAGATTGTTGGAGATTTTCCCGTAAGCTAGATTGATGACTAAATGTTTTTTATTGATGACAACATATGGTAAAGCAATCTGCATGGAAGCATGATGGAGATGTTAGAAAGTAAAGTCCACCAAGATAACTGAGAGGGGGGGTGAATTAGTTATCAGATAATTATAACTTTAATAATCTTCAATAGCATTAAACCATATAAGAAATATAATTACCAACCATAGAAAGATATTCATACACAATTACACAATAACACAAGATATGCTGACTAGGAAACCTCTTGATCAAAGAGTAAAACCTAGTGGGAATGATGTCCACAAAAGATGCACTAATATGAATATTCCTTGTGAAAGAATGGACTCTGTTAGGAGTCTTATGAAATACATTCAGTACATATGAATCCCTGTTAGGAGATTTTGAATCCCTATTAAAAGATTATAACCCTGTTAAGAGTTATGGAAGACAGAAGGACCCACTACCCAAACAACTTCAGGGTAAGATCACTGAACTCACTATCCAAATAATCTTTGCATTATTCAAAAAAATAATATGTTACCTTTTCTCTGACTATGCCAAACTGCACTCGCTGCTACTTCAGATCTCAATTTCAAATCCTTGTACTTCGCATGTCTTCCTTCACAAATTCACTTTCATACTTAGCTCTATTATTCACTTCATGCATACTGCATCACACATCATCACAACTCTCTCTATATATTCAACAAGGAAAAACATTTCTTCCTTTATACCACACTCAAATAATTACAAATGAGTCGGTACTCAATTAAAAAATAAAAGATTACACACGCTACACCAAAATTACATAAAACTGTCAGCTTCCAAATACAATAAATCTTCACTCATGTGACTTTGAATTTTGCGCTATCATCCATGTCACTATCAATGTGTCTCTAAATTCCCTTTAACTACACAAAGCCAAATTACATCCCAATTAGGAGATATCATCCGATTTCCAAAAATCACTACTCAGGAACACTGCCTGTATACTGCTTCCACCAAAATGCTCATAACTTGCATGAATAAAAGAATTACTATCTGTGCTCTTAACCATAGACATATAACATATCAAAGAGTGTATCATCAATGTTGCATAGCTCCAACTACAATATACCATGTGCACTAATCAAAACACTATTTGCTTCTCTGCAAGTCTTCGGTAAAACACTGTGTTGACATCAATGACAATCATAGTCAATAATGCAACAAAAAATGCTACAGAATGGGTGCCAAACACTTTAGCATTCATTCCTAACAATCTCTCCCATTGGCATTGATGGCAACATAGATGAAAAACATCCAATGTTCCAAAAATCCAATACTACAACACTTGCTTCTGCAAATCCTCTTCATCAATCAAATCTTGCTTCGTTATCCTGTTTAGTTCTCTCATTTTTTTTTCTCATATTGTTTTTCATGCATACTTCTCCCCCATTGACATCAATGATAGAAATTTCATCACTATGTCAACAACAACTCAATGTCAAAAGACACTATTCAAAAAAAACATTTACTAGAGTCCTCATGACTCAGCTCAGATACACATACTCCCCCATAGAGGAAGTACCAACATCCAGTCCAGAAGAAAGATAGGGCTTATATATTACTAGATGGATGCAACCAACTGCATCGCTACTCAAAAGTAGGCTGGGGCATAACCCCAAGCATACCTCTCAGATACTCAAATGTATCCTTAGGCAAAGGCTTTGTAAATATGTCTGCTATATGTTCCTTTGTGCTTATGTACTCTAGTTTGACTTCTTTCTCAGCAACTTTCTCTCTTACAACATGATATTTGATCTCTATATGTTTTGTCTTAGAATGTAGTATAGGATTCTTAGACATACTGACTGTACTGGTGTTGTCACAATGTATAACAACAGGTTCAACAAATTTAATTCCAATATCCTTTAGCATTTGCTTCATCTAAATTATCTGGTTACTATTGTTTGCTACTGCTACATACTCTGCTTCTGTTGTGCTCTATGAAATACAATTCTACTTCTTTCTTAGCCAAGAAACTAATCTTCCTCCAAGAAAAAATGCTCCTCCATTGGTGCTTTTCTTATCATCAACAATGCCTCCCCTATCAGCATTTGTATATGCACATATGGTAAAATCATCAGATTTTTCATACCATAATCCATAGTCCATTCTGCCTCTTAAATATCTCAGTATCCTCTTTACTATTGCATGATGTGATTCTCTAGGTTCAGCTTGAAATCTTTCTATAATTCCAACTGACTGTGCTATATCCAGTCTTGTGTGTGTCAAATACTACAATCCTCCAATCATGGATCTGTATTTCTTCTGTTCAACTGTTGGTGTTTCATCTGTGCTAGATAACTTATGTCTAGTTACCATAGGTGTTCCAACTGGTTTATAGTCCTCCATTCCAAATCTTTTCAGCAAATCATTCAAGTACTTTTTCTAACTTACAAAGATACCATCATTGTTTTGTGTTATCTATAATCCCAAAAAGTATTTCATCTCACCAATCATACTCATTTCAAATTCAGTCTTCATTTCATCAGCAAATTTTTCACTAGCCTCATCTTCTCCTCCAAAGAGAATGTCATCAACAAAAATAACTATAATCAACAAACTATTTTCAATTTATTTTGTGTACAAATTGCTATCAGCTATACCTTTATCAAATCCCAACTTTAACAAATACTTATCCAGTCTTGCATACCAAGTTCTAAGTGCTTGCTTTAGTCCATATAATGCTTTCTTCAGTTTACATACCATGTCTCCTTCTTGAGTCAAAGGAAAACCTTTAGGCTGCTCAATGTAGACTTCTTCTTCCAATTCTCCATTCAGAAATGTTGACTTCACATCCATTTGATACACTTTGAATTTCTTAAAAGTTACATAGGCCAAAAACATTCTTACTGCTTCAAT
This sequence comes from Chamaecyparis obtusa, assembly GCA_027943335.1. Taxonomy (NCBI): domain Eukaryota; kingdom Viridiplantae; phylum Streptophyta; class Pinopsida; order Cupressales; family Cupressaceae; genus Chamaecyparis; species Chamaecyparis obtusa. The sequence goes on from BSBK01000847.1 coordinate 426,290, forward strand.
TCTTGCTACTGGTGCAAAAGTTTCTTCATAGTCAATTCCTTCTTGCTGTGAGTATCCCTTACATACCAATCTAGCTTTGTTTCTTACTAATTCTCCTTGTTCATTCATCTTGTTTCTAAATACCCATTTAGTTCCAATTACATTCTTGTCTTTAGGTCTAGGGACCAATTCCCATGTCTTGTTCTTTTCTATCTGATCTAGTTCTTCTTTCATAGCATTAATCAAATTTTCATCTTCACAAGCTTCACTAGTAGATTTAGGTTCAATTTTAGAAATCAAACATAAATGTACCTTATTCTGAGTTAGAACTCCTCTATCCAAACTTCCAATAACTTGTTCAATAGGATGATGTCTTGATAAATACCTGTTTGGTGTCCTAGTCTCAGATCTTGCTTCAATTGTAGATTCTTCTCTAGATTCCTCTCTGGTCTCTTCAGCATGATTCTCATTCAACAATTCACTGTCAGTCTCATAGAATAATTCAGTAGTTTCATTGTTAGGCTTAGGATAAGCTTCTTCATCAGATTCATAATCAAGCATTCTTCACTGAATTTTGAACTTTTCATCAACTTTAACATTTGTGCTCTCAACAATAGTTTTGGTTCTCTTTTGTAACATATATATGCTTTCCTCTTCAAATAATATCCAAGAAAAATACCTTCATCACTTCTAGGATCAAACTTTCCAATATCATCATCTCTCTTTATATAACATTTGCTTCCAAAAATTCTAAAATACTTAACTGAGAGTGCATGTCCAAACCATAATTCATAAGGTGTCTTGTTTGTGTCTGCTCTGATTTGTACTCTATTTATTGTATATATTGTTGTATTCATTTCTTCTCTCCAAAATGTCTTCGCTAAATCATTCTCAAATAACATAGCTCTTGCTGCTCTAGTCACTGATCTATTTCTTCTTTTTGCAATACCATTTTGTTCAGGTGTTCTAGGGGCTGAAAATTGTCTCTTAATACCATTCACTTCACAAAACGTGTTAAACTCTCTAGAAGTAAATTCACCACCTCTATAAAATCTAAAACATTTAATCTTCATTCCAGATTCATTCTCAACTTTTTTTTTAACGATCTTAAACTTATCAAATGCTTCAGATTTTTCTTTCAAAAATGCAATCCACATCATTCTTTTCAAATCATCAACAAGAATCATAAAATACCTTTCTCCATAGAATCCTCTAGTCCTGGTGGGACCACTCAAGTTTGTATGAACAATATCCAACTTCTCTACCGATGTGAACTTCTTACTAGGAAATGAACTTCTCTTCTGCTTAGCCATCACACATTCTTTGCAAATCATGTTACTAGGCTTCATAATTTTAGGAAAATCCCTTACTGCAAATGTAGTACTCACTTTCACAATATTATCAAAGTTTATATGACAAAACCTTCTATTCCATAACCAACTGTCATCAATCTTAGTAATCAAACATGTCATCTCTATAGGATTCAACTAAAATACATTACCTCTAGTTCTAGATCCAGTTCCAATTAGATTTCCATCTTTATCCTTTATCACACAATTTTTCTCAGTAAACCAAACTTGATATCCCTTATCAACTAACTTTCCAACACTCAAAAGATTGTGTTTCAATCCATCCACAAAGTAAACATCATTAGTATTAGTCTTTCCATCAAGAGTAATAGATCCTATACCTTTAATCAAACAAGGTGCATTGTTACCAACTCTAACAACTCCTCCATCATAATTGTTAAACTTTATGAACTTTTTCATATCTCCAATCATATGATGTGAACAACCACTATCTATAATCCAATCAGCTTTCTTTTCAACTTGGGAAACTAAGGCTTTTTCTTCCTTAACATTAGTTTTGGAATTTTCTTCTTTAATTGCTACAAATCCTATTTCATCATTATTCTCAGTATCACTTCCACTTAAAGTTCTTTCAATACTAGCTTCAAGGTCTTCATCATTAGCATAATAACATTCCTTAGATCTTCTAGGCTTGAAATTATTTCTATACTTCTTAACTCTCTTAGGACATTTAGATGCAAAATGACCATATTCTTGACAAGTCCAACATTTAAAAAATTTCTTACCATCTAGTTCTCTTTTCACAAGAAAGGCAGTACCTTCTTCAATCTTCTTGTCTTCTTCATTTCTAGATCTGTTGTTACCAGCATAATCTCCACTCACACTGATGCTTCTTGACAATGTAGGGCAAACACTAAGAGCACTGAATGCTATCTCCATTCTTGGTAAGTCTCCTGATAACCTCAGGTTCATCTCTGCTGCTTCCAATCTTCCAAGAAGAGTCTCTCTTGTAAACTTCGTAGTACAAGGTATAACTTGTTCAATCATCTATGTTGTCTGCTTAAATACAAGAGTCAATGTCCTCAGAATTTTCCATATCACTTCATTCTTTGTCTTTGTTCCTCCACAAGATTTTATCCCTGCAACAATTTCTGACATTCTACCAATATAGCTTCTGACAGATTCATCTTCCAACATTCTTATATCTTCAAATGCACTTATCCTATTATGTAATCTAACTCTTTTTGCATGTTCATCACCTTCAAAAGTAGAGTGCAAAGCTTTCCAAATTTCATTAGACTTTTTCAAATATTTTACCTGACTATATTCATTCTCTGGAAGTGCTGTCAAAAGTGCTTCTCTTGCAAGTATGTTACACATGAATAGATCTCTCTCATCATTAGAGCATGTCTCAAGATCATCTTCTTCAATGATAGTCTTATCATTCTTCATAATCAACCAATAACCTGGTCCTAAACATAGTAGATGTGTTTTCATCTTTTCTTTCCAACTATCAAAATTTACTCCATCAAACTTAGGGCTTTCTTTCCTGAAATTTGCCATGGATCTCCTTAAGCTATTAAACTTCTCTTTCAAGGAATTGTCACTCTGATACCAATTGTTAGAAAGTAAAGTCCACCAAGATAATTGAGAGGGGGGGGGGGTGAATCAGTTATCAGATAATTATAACTTTTATCATCTTCAATAGGATTAAACCATATAAGCAATATAATTACCAACCATAGAAAGATATTCATACACAATTACACAATAACACAAGATATGTTGACTAGGGAACCTCTTGATCAAAGAGTAAACCCCAGTGGGAATGATGCCCACAAAAGATGCACTAATATGAATATTCCTTATGAAAGGATGGACTCTGTTAGGAGTCTTATGAAATACATTCAGTACATATGAATCCCTATTAGGATATTTTGAATCCCTGTTAAAAGATTCTAACCCTGTTAAGAGTTATGGAAGACAGAAGGACCCACTGCCCAAACAGCTTTAGGGTAAGATCACTGAAGTCACTGTCCAAATAATCTTTGCATTATTCTAGAATAATATGTTAGCTTTTCTCTAACTATGCCAAACTATACTCACTGCTACATCAGATCTCAATTTCAGATCTTTGTACTTCTCATGTCTTCCTTCACAAATTCACTTTCATACTTAGCTCTATTCTTCACTTCATGCATACCGCATCACACATCATCACAACTCTCTCTATTTATTCAACAAGGAAAAAAGTTCCTTCCTTTATACCACACTCAAATAATTACGAATGAGTCGGCACTCAATTATAAAATAAAAGATTCCACACACTACACCAAAATTACATAAAACTGTCAGCTTCCAAATACAATAAATCTTCACTTGTGTGACTTCAAAGTTTGCACTATCATCCACATCACTATCAATGTGTCTCTAACTTCCCTTTAACTACACAAAGCTAGATTCCATCCCGATTAGGAGATATCATCCAATTTCCAAAAACCGCTACTCAGGAACACTGCCTGAATACTGCTTCCACCAAAATGCTCATAACTTTCATGAATAAAATAATTACTATCTACACTCTTAATGATAAACATATAACATATCAAAGAGTGTATCCTCAACTTCACATAGCTCCAACTACAATATACCACATGCACTAATCAAAACATTGTCTGCTTCTCTACAAGTCTTTGGTAAAACACTGTGTTGACATCAATGACAATCATAGTCATGAATGCAACAACAACTGCTACAGAGTGGGTGCCAAACACTTTAGAATTCATTCCTAATAGGAGAGATCCTTTAGTATATGTTTCCTAGATATGTTATCAGCATGATATCATAAGCGTAGAGGTTAATTATGAGTGAAGATAGTAATACATTAGTCTATATCTATGAGTGTTCCTCACAGGTCCCAGGAAGAGTTCTGTATGTGATTTACAGTATCATTTTAATGAAGCCTTGAGTGTTTATATTTATGTTGTATACATGTGTATGATGTTATGTTCATGGATGCAGAGTCAGATGTGTAGTGTTGGAAATATTCAAGACTATCTAGGTTACTGAGAGGGGAGGGGTGAATCAGTAACTTCAAAACTTTTAACAGATTCAGATCTTAATAATATTAGATTGATGATCTAACTGCATGCATGAGTAACAGAAAGAATAAAACATTCATAACACTTAGAACACAAAGATTTGGTGACCCAGAAACCTTCCAAGTAGAAAGTAAAACTAGGGTGGGGATGATACCCACAAAACTTCAATACTACAATATAAAGTTTGCCGGTTAAGGCTTACAATGATCACTTCTGATGATCTACCCTATTAGGAGCAATAAGGACTGTTAGGTCCACCTTGTTAGAGGTTTTACAAACATACAATGAAGTATGCACTCGGTTAAGAGATTTTTACAAAGACTGTTAAGTCTACCCGGTTAAAGAATTTCAAGCTGATTCACCTATTAGGATGAAATAGTAGATCTCTTACATGCAACTATACTTACTGATTGAGATTCTCTGATGTACTGATCACCTTCTATGATAGATAGATCTTTTCTACTTCTTATACTATTGTAGCCCTTTGTAATTCGCTTATCTCTACCTTTCTCTCTTTTTCATACTTCTCTATTTTTTTTATACTTGGATATGACATAAAACATTATTTATATATCAATCTAAGTCAATTCCAAAACAATTACAAATTTGGCTTTTAAACAAGTGAACACAAATATTACTGAGTCGGCCCAAATATTGTTACACGGTTACTAAAAACTAACTCGGTGACTTTCTAATACTCAGCGTCCACTGTGTTACTCAGCATCATCATGCACTCGATAGAAGTGGAAACTCGGTCCATACTAACCACTCGGTCATAGTTTCAAACTCGGTAAACACTGGAGACTCGGTAGATAAAGTGTTACTCGGTAGAAACTAAATTTCCTTTTTAACTGTGCAGCACTTGATAAACACTGTAAAACTTTGCGAGCTCAGTATGCACTATTCTACTCGGTAAGCTCTATTCTTTTGGGTAAGCTCTGCTCGGCTTGATAAGATCTATTCTACTTGGTATGTACTGTTCTGCTCGGTAAGCTTTGTTCTGCTTGGTAAGCTCTGTTCTGCTCGGTATGTACTATTCTGCTTGGTAAGCTCTGTTCTACTCAGTATGTACTATTCAGAATAAGTGTTGTCACTAATGACAATCATGCTTAATGCCAACAATCTCCCCCTTTGGCATTAGTGACAAAAACACTTATAGCCAAAACTTATATACAAGAATCATGCTGAATCTTTTTTTTGATTTTTCAAAATTTATCTTTGTCAAACTGTTGTTTATATATTTCATGACTCCCTTATATAGAGTACTTTCTCCCCCTTTCGTATTACACACCTTAATCTTATACACTTTCTCCTATACATTTTCTCCCCCTTTTTGACAATAATGCCAAAGGTGTATATACAAGTATTTTACAGGGAGAATCCAAAATGTGAAAGAAAATCAGAATGTACCTTTATGATTAGTGCCAGAGTTCTGTCCCAATTCTCTTGCAAAATCTTGCACGTTTGGAGTGCAATTTGGACTTCTGCAGAGAGTTCAATCATGTGATCTGCAATTGAAAATTGATTGTCATGGAGTAATGCTTTTGAGTGAACAATGTGCTTTTGCATTATGTCCATGATGGGAAGGATCATGTTCTGAATATCTAGCAGTGTTGACTGGATCTTTGTATCTTCTTTTAATAATTCTGACTACCTATTTGATAGGAATGTGATTTTCATATGATGTGCAGAGCTTGAACTAGGTTCAAGTTGCAACCTCTGTACACTATCCTTCAGATCCTCATCAATCTTATTCAATTTTTCCTTGACTTCCTTAGTGAACTCGGCAACATTACATAGCTTAGCAACAAGTGAGGTAACATTGGAATAGGAGGACTCAATATCTATCAAAACTGAAGATAATTCTACCTTATTAATAGCTATATGTTGAGCAACATGCTCAAGCACTTTATTGTCAAATTTCTTCTCAGCTTTCTCAATAATCTTTTCTGATGCAGAGGAATCCTCATGGAACTTGTTTACTGCCTCAACTAACTGTAACAAAATATGTTGAGAGGAATCAACTTTAATACCTAATGCTTCTGACAAAATATCCTTTGCATCTTCAATAATTTTATATTCCTTGTCCCTTTCTTCTTTTAGTTTCTTCTACTTTTCTTTCTTTTGGAGGAGTTCACCAATGTTTTGCATTTGATCTGCTGAAAGATTTGCAAAGTCTAATTTTGGAATCTCTATCTCCTCATCTAAGTCTATATCCTCTTCTACATTCTTACTCAAAAATCTTGTACTCGGTTGAGCCTTAGGATCAACTGTTATTGCACTTAATGCCTTTGTAGAAGTTATTGTAGACATTGTAGGACTAGCTGTGAAAAATGGTAAACTACCGACTGGAATACTTGAAGGGCTCAAAACTAAAGTATTCACAATTGTAGAATCAAAAACTAAAATACTTACTAAAGTATCCAAAATAGAGGTACTTACTGCTGGAAAACTTGATATGGAAGTAGGTACTGAAGTAGATACAGGAGACTGCAACTCGGTAAAAGAGGTGGTAGTCATTTCTGTCGATGATTCATTGAGTTGTGCTAGTGATGATTTGACATTTGATGTATCTGTGGAAGTTGTCATAATCATACTTGATGTTATCTCTGTGCTAGGTGTAGCAACTTTTTCTGGAGAGTGAGGAAGTGAGGCAATGACTTCTATAGCTATCCGAACAATATTATCTTCCTCATCACTTTGCTTGTCTACCTCAGTATCTTCTTCATGTTCATCACTGTCATCATCAATATCCTTGATTATCACAGTTTCGACACTTGGTTTGTGAAGATTATAGATGTTTTTCCATGTGGTAGTGGCACTCTTCACAACCGACTCAATATCTTTGATCAAAATCAAACAACTGTTAAATTTGAGTGTCATCTTATTTTCATTATCTATCAATGCATTATTAATTTCAGCATTTTTTAAACTTGGCATTAATTGCCTCAAGGTTTGAGCATAGATGTCCTTGACAGTTTGTCTTGCATTGGACCATCTCAACTTAATTTTGTTCAGCAGAGTTCCTAGGATTTGAGAAGCTATCTCTTCAGGTGAGTATTTCCATCTTCCTATTTTCTCGATAACAGCATCTTCAATTTCCTACTGCTCTTCCTCAGATCTAATTTCATATTTTAGAGATTTGAAGTTTGCAATTCCAGATCCTTCTTTCATATCCTTGATCTTTTCTTTTAATGAAGGAGGAGGCCTTTTGAATACTATTTCTTCACTATCTTTGCCTGCCTTGCCTCTTGCACTCCTTGTAAATACTGTAGAGGGTTGCTTGGGTGCCTTGGTGATAAATACTTTTCCTTTCTTCTTTGCTGGTAGTTGTTCTTCTTTGTCCTCATCCTTTTTCTCTTCTTCTTCTTCAAAGTCCTCTCCTTTTTCCTTAGTTGACATTAGAGGTGTGCTAGCTTGTATTTTGGCCATCCTCTTTCTTCCTTTGTTAACCGCTTATGGAAGCTTTATACTAAGCTCAATTCTCTCCTTAGCTTCTTCATATGTCCCAAAATATGGTGCCTTTGGATTAACAGGTTGATTAATTAGGGCTTCAATAATATTCTTGGTTTCATCAATATTTACCTCATAGGGAAGAGGTTTCACATGTACAATCCTTGGTTTTTCTACCTGTATATACAGATTATCACAGTCCACCATGAAACAAATATCATCTTTGTAATCTTCCACCAATTTCTATGGAATCTGGAATCTATTGTTCATTTTCTCTTTAAATGATTCAAAATAGTTATCCATTATGCTTTCAAAATTGTCACCCATTTCTGAAATGTATTCATTCATCTGATAAAGAACTGGCACATCTTTTCTCCATACTACCGTGCCTTTTGATGGGAAAAAATTTTGAGCATAGAAAAATAAACAAACCAACAGTGAGCCAAACTTACATGGATTGTTCTTTGAGGTTTGGATGCTCTCCATGTTCTTATTGAACTATTTCAACAAAAGATCTGCTAGGTCAAATGATAGATTGTTCTTTACAATTTTATATGCTAGGTCAACTGCTTCACACAGAACATTGTTCTGCCTACTTGAACTGTATATCTTGTGAGCTACGATATGTATACCAAACTTCAATTCTGCATCTGTAATTCTACTTATCTTCATACGTCTACCGTCCCACTCGGCTAGGGTTTTCTCTTTCAATTTCATCCAACCTAGGGTTTTTGTAGATTTTGCCTTGTCGAGCATGGGAAGACCAGTGATTCGGTGAATCATCTTCTTTGTAATCTCTACTGGTTACTCAAGCCATATTTTACCTTCATGTACTCGACTGAGGATATATTTGACCCATTTTATCTGAAAGCTCTGAGGCAAGTGTGTGATGTGAACTAAACCCTTATCTTCCAAATGTTGATGCTCCGGTTTGAGAACACCATCGACACATAGTTCCTCACAAATAGTATCTATCTCTAGGGTTCCAAGCTCTTGAATTGTACACTTAAAATGATTGTGAATATCATTAATAAGGAGTACCTTAGGAGGAATCTGAGATTGAGCTCCACTCGGGTCTAGGGTTCCGGCAACTGCGGGCACGAGTTTGAAATCTGGTGCTTTCCATTCTCCATTAACCAACATTTCTAAATCTTTCTTCATTTTAGCGCTGGATGATGCCATGGTAGCTCAATGAACATAGTAAATTCTTCAAGGAAAGAGAATATCTTGCTGAAATATGCTTTGAAACGCTTGATTGCACTAGGAGACTTTTGTTCGCGGTGAATAGTGAACTTGATTTCACTCCTTTTGTTAAAACTTTGTCATTAATGCTCAGTACAAATTAGGGTATTGAATTAGACAGGCTATCATCCACTATGAATTAATTACTCGGTGAAGAATCCGCAACTCGGTGATCATATGAATTCATACTTTTCTGACCTTACTCAGTAACCAAATGAAGTTAGGTTACTCCCGACCTTGCTCAGTGGTAACTGATACCGACCTTCTTGTGATCCTATTGTATCTTACATATTGATTTGGATCTGTCTTCCTTTCAGTTCAAGAACTCTTTTGGAATATGTCTATGAAGATACAGTTCCAGTGCTTTCTTGGAGACTAGTTAGAGCTCATAGAGCCACTCTCTTCATTAGTGACTTCAGGATTGGTTTGCTCGGTAGGTTTAGGAATCCACTTCTGTCTCATCTACTTCCTAATGTTATTTGCTTTTGCTTTCTTTTCATCTTCAATTTTGCCTAAATTCATGCAGTTTTTAGCTATGTGACCAAGCTTAGTGCAATTATAACATCTTATGGTAGAATCCCTTTTTCTCAAGTGGTGCCTTACACAATTCATGTCAATGTGTCCATATTCTCCATAGTAATGACATCTAAACCAAGTTTTGTAATCCCAACCAAACATTGCTTTAATAATTTGTTCCGCTAGATTGGGTGTTTTAGTTCTGCATTCTGATGCCTTATGACCTTGTTTGCTACATTTGTGACATATGCCTTTAAATCTTTGTTTCTCCTTGCATTCATTTTCTTTATGACCAAGTTGATTGCAATTGTAGCATTTTCCATTGAATTTTGCTTTTCCATTGCTCCAACATTTGTTTGAAGTATGACCAATTTTGCCATAGTGATTACAAGTAGGTTTCTGATTCTTTTGAGTACCTTGTTTGGAGGATTCACCTTCCTCTTTGTATCCAAGTCCTACTATTCCTTTTTGCCTATGAAGGTTTCGTTCATACACCTGATTCATATCTTCTTGAGATTTTAACATTCTCTCATTGATTTTCCTTTCAGCATCTAGCTCACTCATTACTCTTAAATTGATTTTCTTTTCAGATCTCAGCTCTTCTCTCATATTTTCATTTTCTGATCTTAGAGTTAAGATTTCTTCATTTGCATTGGAGATTTGATCAATAAGATTTTCTAGCTGAAGAGTTTTATTTTTGATTTCATTGTTCTTTCCATCTATTTCATCTTCCATCTTGTTTCTTTGTTCCAAGACTTCACAGAATCTTGTTGACTGAATTTCCTGTTCTCTTTTCAATTTTCTCACTTCTTCTTGCAGAGATCCATTCTTTTCTAGAATTTCTTTGATTGCATTGTTTGCTTCATCTGAGCTGCTTGAAAGGAAAAATTCTTCAATCTTTTCTTCAACATACTGGTGGTCATTGATCTAATTTACAAGTTCCTTCCTTCTTTTTAGGGAAAGGGAAAGATGCTCTCTTGCTTCTTTGAGTTGAGTTATGGCCATTTCCAGATCTAGCTTTTCATTCTCAATTACTTTGTTCAGTCTGAATATCTCCATTGTCCTGAATCTTTTCTCAAGCTATCAAACTTTATTCTGAGATCCACTGTACTCTGATACCAATTGTTGGAAATATTCAAGACTATCTAGGTTACTGAGAGGGGAGGGGTGAATCAGTAACTTCAAAACTTTTAACAGATTCAGATCTTAATAATATTAGATTGATGATCTGATTGCATGCATGAGTAACAAAAAGACTAAAACATTCATAACACTTAGAACATAGAGATTTGGTGACCCAGAAACCTTCCAAGTAGAAAGTAAAACTGGGGTGGGGATGATACCCACAAAACTTCAATACTGCAGTATAAAGTTTGTCGGTTAAGGCTTACAATGATCACTTCTGATGATCTACCCTGTTAGGAGCAATAAGGACTACTAGGTCCACCTTGTTAGAGGTTTTACAAACATACAATGAAGTATGTACTCGATTAAGATATTTTTACAAAGACTATTAAGTCTACCCGGTTAAAGGGTTTCAAGTTGATTCACCTGTTAGGATGAAATAGTAGATCTCTTACATGCAACTGTAATTGTTGATTGAGATTCTTTGATGTACTAATCACCTTCTGTGATAGATAGATCTTTTCTGCTTCTTATACTATTGTAGCCCTTTGTAATTCGCTTATCTCTGCCTTTCTCTCTTTTTCATACTTCTCTATTTTTTTATACTTGGATATGACATAAAACATTGTTTATATATCAATCTAAGTCAATTCCAAAACAATTACAAAGTCAGCTCTTAAACAAGTAAACACAAATATTACTGAGTCAGCCCAAATATAGTTACACGGTTACTGAAAACTACCTCGGTGACTTTTTGATACTCAGCGTCCACTGCGTTACTTGGCATCATCATGCACTCGGTAGAAGTGGAAACTCAGTCCATACTAACCACTCGGTTGTAGTTTTAAACTCGGTAAACACTGGAGACTCGATAGATAAAGTGTTACTCGGTGGAAACTAAATTTCATTTTTAACCGTGTAGCACTCGGTAAACACTGTGAAACTTTGTGAGCTCGGTATGCGCTATTCTACTCGGTAAGCTTTGTTCTACCTGGTAAGCTCTGCTTGGCTTGGTAAGCTCTATTCTACTCGATATGTACTATTCTGCTTGGTAAGTTCTGTTCTGCTCGGTAAGCTCTGTTCTGCTCGGTATGTACTGTTCTACTTCGTAAGCTCTATTCTGCTCGATATGTATTGTTCAGAATAAGTGTTGTCACTAATGACAATCATGGTTAATGCCAACAGTGTAGTACAAGTTGAGTTATGAAATCTCCAATTGATAGTCATAGTTTCTTGAGTTTGTCTTGTGAAATCGATAGTGTTTTTATTGTTGCAGTAGTTGCACCTATCATTTCGGTATGTTTCTTTGGATTTATGATTGGAGGAGAGTTAATAATGTTTGGTTAAGAGCACATGATGTAATTCAGTGTGATAATAAATTTTGGGTTAAATCGGTGGAGCCGACTGTGTGAAGCGACGTGTCTACTCATATGGAGTTACACAGTCCTAATTTGTGTTGTGTTCTTAGTAGAGCTGACTGAGATGTTATTGGATAGTTATATTGTTTCTCTAATATGATTTCAAGGTGGTTCTAATAGGTTGACTTGATTATATCATTTAGATTAAAGATATTTATAGGCATTCATTTTGTGATTTCTAGGTATGGCAGATAGTTGAAAGACAAGAGCAAAGAAAAAGGTGTGAAGTGTTGAGCCATCAGCAGAAGGTCTATGTGACAAAGTAAAGAGTATATGCTATTCATTGGAGTTGATCAAGATAACATTTCTACATGCAATTCACCAAGATCAAAATTGATGCAAGGGCATGGGCCAAGGGGCCAAACAATGGCACACCCTAATGATCCAAGCCTGCTCAAAAACATGAGGAATTAAACAACACAGTGAGAGAGAGAATGCAAGATCTTTCATTAATTTTCATCAAATAGAACTATGCATGCCAAGATGTACGGCCTTCCTGGTTAGGACTAGATATTACAATGATTTACAAAAGTCTTCAAACATGCGAGGATCTACCAAAAATCTCTAATCTTCCTATCGTCTATCTTCTAACTGCACTCCCCCTAAACTACAACCAAACAACTACATTTATACAATAGTCTACCGAACTGAGTTAGCCTTCAAATTCACAATCAATAGAAGGAATGATTAGATCTAGGACCACACACTTCCCAATGATTGATTCCAACATTAAATCCATGACCCATAATAAATACACAAGTCAACTCAACAAGAACTCAAAAGAAACTACTCAGTAAGAAAGGATGATCAAGCAATAGACAAGCATCACTGAGTGCCATTAAAACAACTGACTGCCTAGGAGATAACCAACCACACTTGGTAACCAAAGGAAACCAACCAACTACTGACCAACTCATTCAAAGAAGAAACCAAGCAACACATACAAACTCCAAAATATTTTGGTGACACAGGATTGCCAAGGACCCAAGATGCTCCTACATCAGACACCTAGGGTTATTTTGAAATGATTCTCTAAATCATTTGGTAGGTATGATCCGAGCTACATCCAACTTAGATTGAGAAATCCATGAGCTATCTTTCATCGGTCTATTTTTCCATTTTACCAGATATTCCATATATTGTTTTTCTCTTGTACTTTTGCCAACTCTTTTCTTCAGGATCTTCTCAACTTCTTCATTCTACTTCTTAGGATATTTTGTTGGTTATATCACTTCTTCATCAGGTTCATGGTACTCATACAAATCAGCAATGTTTAAAATAGGTGATATGTCCATGTCATCAGGAAACTCAATCTCATATGCATTTCCACTATCTAATTTCCTCAAAGTCTTACAAGGTCCAAACTTCTTCATTTTCAGCTTCCCATATGTTCCAATAGGAAATCGCCCATTCTTCAAATGAACCATCACTTCATCACCAACATCAAGATTCTTATGTCTCCTTGATCTATCAGCTCTGTCTTTGTATTTCTGATTACTCTCTTCCAGCTTCAACTTCACATCTTCATGCAATGTCTTCATATACTCTGCAAATTTTACTCCTTCAGCACTTCTCTTACTTTCATCAGCAATGTCTCTCAAATAAGATATACCTCTCAGTTGCATGCCATTCACAATCTCAAATGGTGTTTTCCCAACTTACTCCTATTCACTGAATTATTGTATGAAAACTCTTCTTGTGCCAATACAAAATCCCAATTACTTGATGTGTCTCCAACTAAACATATCAAAAGATTTCCCAAACTTTTGTTCACAACTTCAGTCTATCCATCAGTTTGTGGGTGAAATGTAGAACTATATTTCAAACTCAGTGCCAAATTTCTTCCAAAGGGTTTTCCAAAAGTATCCAACAAATTTACTGTCTCAGTCAAAGATAATACTCCTCAGTAATCCATGCAATCTAACAATTTCCTTAAAGAAAAGATTTGCTACATGTACTACATCTGATGTCTTTCTACAAGGTATAAAATGTGCCATCTTTGAAAATCTATCTACCACAACAAATATAGAATCATTACCTCTTACTATCTTTGGTAAGCCAAGAACAAAATCTATACTGATGTCAATCCAAGGTTTCTTAGGTACAACAATCGGTACATGCAATCTAGTATTCTAACTTACTCCTTTTGCAACTTGACAAATTCCATAACTTTTCACAAATTTCTGAACATCTCTATACAACTGTGGCCAATAGTACTTCTCCTTAAGAAAATTCCATGTTTCATCAATACCAAAATGTCAGCTAAACCACTACTATGCTTCTCCTTTATCAAATTAGTTCTCATTACTCCTCTTGGTATGCACAACTGAATACCTTTAAACAACATACCTTCCTGAATAAAATATTCTTCCCATTTAGTATCTTGTTGATCTTGAATAGGTGCTCTTCACTTTCTCCATGGCTCAGAAAAATTAGGGTCAAACTCATAAGAATCTCTCATCTCATCAAACCCAAGAACTTCAATTTTCATCTTGATCATTAAAGATATTCTTCTACTCAATGCCTGAGCAACTTGGTTAGTCACTCCACTCTTATGCTTTATCTCAAATGTGTAACTCTGCAAATACTCAACCCATTTCATATGTCTCTAATTCAACTTATTATGACTACCCAAATATTGTAAAGCCTTATGATCAATATACAACACAAATTCACTCGGTATCAAATAATGTCTCCATTTCTTTAGTGCTTGAACAATAGCATAGAATTATTGATCATACACAGAATATTTCTTTCTAGCATCATTCAACTTTTAACTAAAGAAAGCAACAGGTTTACATTCTTGACTCAACACAGCTCCAATTGCACTTCCATTTGCATCACATTCTACTTGAAATACCTTACTGAAATTGGGTAATGCCAAAATAGGTAATTCAACAACCTTCTGCTTCAGAGTCTCAAAAATTTTTTGATCTCCATGTGTCCACTTGAATTCTCTTTTGTCTCCTCTCATAGTCTCATTCATAGAATTACAAATTGAACTAAAATTCCTTATGAACTTTCATCAAAAACTTGCCAAACCATGAAATGATCTTACTTCACTATCATTCACAAGTGTAGGCCAATTCAAAATAGCTTCAACCTTTTTAGGATCCATCTTCAAATGATCACCTGAGATCACAAATCCCAAATACACAATCTCCTCTTTCATGAATGAACACTTTTTTAGATTTATCAACAACTTTTCTTCTTTCAATCTCTACAAAACTTATCTAATATGCAACAAATGTTCTTCACTGGTCTTACTGAATATCATAATGTCATCAAGATATACAATCACAAACTTACCCAAGAATTTCTTCAAAACTTCATTCATCAACCTCATAAAATTACTCGATGCATTAGTTAAATCAAAGGGCATAACAAACCACTCATACAAACCTTATTTTGTCTTGAAAGCAATCTTCCATTCATCACTTTCTATGATTCTGATCTGATGATACCCACTTTTCAAATCAATTTTGGTGAAATACTTTTCTCTAGTCAAACTATCCATTATATCATCCATTCTCAGTATAGGAAGCCTATCCTTCATTGTTATCTTATTGATTTCTCTTGAATTAGTACACATTCTCCATTCTCCATTATTTTTCGGTGCCAATACAATAGGTACCACACAAGGACTTAGACTTTCTCTAATCAAAACTTTCTCCAATAACTCTTGAATCTGTTAGTTCAATTTGTGATTCTTGGTAGGTGTTAATCGATGAGGTGCCTTATTCGGTAAACTTGCTCCTGGGATTAAATCCAAGCAATGATCAATGCTTCTTTTCAGTGGAAAACCATCAGGTACATTATCAAAAATGATATCACTATACTCAGTGAGTAACTTATCAATCTCCTTAGGGACATTATCCTCTATTTTCTTACTCGGTTTGTTAGGGATCATAGCAAAACATACATCATTCTTTTTCAAAGAGTTAACAAACTTCCTTCCTTCCATCAAACAAACTTTCATAGATGTGTACACATTACTAATAGGTTCTTCCATCAATGGTAACAAGATGTTTTTCTTTCCATCAGCCACAATAGTAGACTTATGCAATCTTCCATCATATATAGCATGTCTATCATATTACCAAGGTCTACCCAACAAAATATGACAACAATCCATAAGCATGATATCACATAACACCTTATCATAGTACTTTCCAATCTTCAAATTCACATAACATTGTTCACTTACCAAGAGTGTATGCTCATCTTTGATCCATGAAATTTGATAGGGCTTCAGATGTTCCAACCTTTCCAACTGCAACTTTGTGACCATCTCTTCAGATGCCATATTTTTCGAGCTACCACTGTCAATGATTACCTTCCAAACTTTTTTAGAAACTCTACATATGGTCTTGAACAAACTTTTCCTTATCGGATCTTCCTTTTTGCTTTCATTCCATAGTGCTCTCCTTACCATCAAGTTATTTTCTTTCTCAGGTTCATTCGGTGACTCTTCTTGCACCAAGGCATTTCTACTGCTACCAGCCTTCTTACTAGCCTGTGTACATTCAAAAGATCTATGAACTTCTCCTCCACAATTATAACAAGTTCCTCAGAAACTTCCTCTACTATAACCACCTTGGTAGTTACTACCTATGCCTCTAGATGAACTTTCACCTTTCCACTCAGTCTTTCCTTTGTCAAGATTTTTCTTTTCAGGTTTAGATCTCCCATTTTCACCATTAGATCTACCTCTTCCTCTAGGGAATCTACCACCTCGACCTCTTTGTCTCTACTCATGTCTTTTGTTCAATTTCTCCTCAACTTTTAATGCAAATTGATAAGCCTCTTCAATGTTCTCCAACTTGACCAAACTAATTTACTCTTGGATGGAAACTCTCAAACCATTCAGGTATCTACCAATTCTTTCCACATCATCTTCATCGTGTCTAGATCTGATATCCAATCTATAGAATTCCTCAGTATGCTCTTTTACCAAGCTATCTTTCTGCCTCAAACTTTACATTCACCGAACTAAGTTAATCTGATAATCACAAGGTAAGAAATTTCCTTTCAACTCATTCACCATTTTATTCCATACCTTGATTTTGTCTTTTCCTTTCTTCTTCCTATCTAATTGCAGATGTTCCCACCATAAGGATGCATGGTTTTTCAACTTTGTGCTTGCAATCTTCACTTTCTTGTCTTCAGGAACATTTTCATACTCAAAATACTTTTCCATCTTGGTGATCCAGTCCACCAATTCATCAGAATCTAGCTGTCCACCATACTCAGGAGGATTGAAATGTGGTGTAGACTTCAGACTTTTCAAAGCCCTCAAAAATATTTCTTCACCTTGATCCATAATAGGTACAGGTTCAGTATTCACCTATTCTTCCTTAATTTCATCATCACTAACATCTTCAAGATGTCTACCTCTTCTCTGGGCTGTTTCAATAGCTTCTAATCTAATAGTAATTTTCCTTAGCATATCTTCCAATCCTGGATTTTCATCTCACCTCCTACGAACCATCTTGACAACCCTCTGCAATTGTGGGTCAGATCGCAATCTGCTACCCCACAACAATCAACTAGGGCTTCAAGAGGAACCTGCAAACCTAGATTCGCAGACCTAGATCAAGATCTCACCTCACTCTGATACCACCTGACATAAAGACATGAGCCAAGGTGCCAAAAAATGGTACACCCTAATGATCCAAACCTACTCAACAACATGCAAAAGCAAACAACAACACAATGAGAGAGAGAATGCAGGATCTTTCATTAATTTTCATCAAATAGAATGATACATGTCAGGTTGTAAAGCCTTCCCGGTTAGGGCTAGATATTACAATGATTTATAGAAGTCCTCAAACATGTGAGGATCTTCCAACAATCTCTAATCTTCCTATCTTCTATCTTCTAACTACACTCCCCCTAAACTATAACTAAACAACTACATTTATACAAGAGTATACCAAATTGAGTTGGCCTTCAAATCCACAATTAATGGAAGAAATGATTAGATCTGGGACCACACGCTTCCCAATGATTGATTCTAACATTAAATCTATAACCCATAATAAATACATTATATTGATGAACTACAACTGATTTAGAACCTAATTGAAGAATTTGTTATTAGATATCACTGATTTGTTGATTAGATATGTAATATGATTGAATCAGTAATATGTTGTCATTGATGTCAACTAGTTTGACATCACTTATTTTGTAAGTTACAATACCTAAACATCTTTAGAAATGGAGTAAAAGAAATGAAGAACATAAATATCTACATGAGGAAGATGTATGTGATAGATGAGGATAAGGAATACATTGTGTAACTTGTTGATGAGTCTATGACCTTATGTTATTGACTTGATTATGTTTCATTCATCTATGATGGGGAAAAGAACTGAAAGACACAAAGTAGTGTGGTCGGTTGATGAAGCATCATAGTATACACCAAGAAGTGTAGTGTATACCAAGCACAGTATAAACTAAGCTTGTGTTCACTGACGCATTTCTTTGTTAACCGAGCAAGAGAAAAGAACTAAATGATTAGTTTAACCGTTAAGGATTGATGAGCTGTAAAGTAAATTGTAATCAGTGATGGAGATAATGTTTTTTATGAAGATTAATGGCTAGCATAATTCAAGGAAGATCTAAAGGATGAAATCAAAATGTGTTATTGGCATGTCAACCAAGGAAGGTTTAAGTGACAAAATGGATGAAGGAGAATAAGCGAAAAAATCTTATGGAGGAGAAGAAAATGGTTTACTTGTCTATTTAAGAGACTAAGGTTTCGTTATGAAATGTATGTCGGAAGGAGACTACAGAACTATCACATGAACAAGCTTCATCTATGCTTGATCAAACTAGTTAAGGAGAACCAAACCATAGAGTATACCGAGCTTCAAAAAAGCTATTACCAAGTGACAGTAAGTCATTGATTATTGTTGATACAGAATTGATATACTGATCAGAGGATTTTTATGGTCTAAACATAGATCTGATAATCTGCAATTGAAGTTGTATTGTAATCAGATCAACTGCTATTACATTTTAACCATTGTAAATAGAGAAATCTCTTAACTGAGTGGACTTGAAAGTCTTTTACGTATCATTCATAGAATGAACATTGTTATCCTGTCAACCCCATAGTGAATGTTGGTTGGATGATAACGGTTGGTCTTAAATCCTCTAACAAGGTCACACCTAATAGTGTGTTTGTAACCTTTAATAGGGTTGGATCTTCACTGACCTCACTTCAGAAGAGTGAACATTTTTGGGTTTCCGGTCCCAGGTGGTTTTTCCCTTCACAGGGTTTCCACATTAAATCTTTTGTGTTATGTGTCCATTGTGATGATTGTTTGTTATCATACTTTACATATTACATGTTAGATTTGGTCGGTAATCATTAGTTTTTATTGACTGGTAATCGATAAAAGCATAGGCAGTATAGTATTTTATGTTACCAAGATGCAGAAGTTTAAGTAAATTGTTTTGGATTATACATTTTGATTTAGGACTTTGGATAACTAATTCACCCCCCTCTCAGTTATTCTAACAATTGGTATTAGAGCATTGGGTGCTTGGAACATATTTTTAAGGACTTCGGCACAAAGGTCTCAAAATGTTTAAGAGGGAAGTGCCAAAGCTAAACAAAGATAACTTCACAATATGGCAAAGTCGAATGAAGCTGCATATATCTGGGATTGGGAATTCTGCCCTAGATCTGATGGAGAATGGATACCTTGCACCACCCAATGGTCCCTTGACCCTTGATCAACTAAGGGACAGGCATGAACATAATGTTACTATGATGGAGATTGCTGCTGCCTATTCAAATAACAAATTTGAAGACATCAAGGACTGTACTATTTCCAAGCAGATGTGGGATAAATTAGCTCAAATTTATAGTGGTGATGCGAATGTCAAGAGAGCAAGAGCTGAAAGATTAAGAGGAAGATTTGATGATATGAAAATGAAAGAAGGTGAAAACATTGTGCAGTACAGAAATAGAATAAAAGAGGTAGTTCACGCTATTAGAGCATTGGATGGAGCAATTGATGAAGACATTGTGGTAAGAAAAATTCTAAGAACCCTATTTCCTATCTATGCCATCAAAATATCTACAATTCATGAAAATTGGTCAGCACCTAATAGCATACTCACTCTTGATAATCTGATCAGAAAGCTTACAACATTTGAACTGAACAATTATGACAATAGTGTTGTACCGTCTGTTGAATCCACTTTTATGAGTTCTCTAAAGATTAGTAAATCTAGAAATAAGAATGATGATAGTGATAGCAATACTGATGATACTATTCTCATTGCTAAAATATTTTTGGATGACATTATATTTGGAGGACAAGATCAAATATGTAAGTCATTTGCTGATGAAATGAGAAGTGAATTTGAAATGTCTATGTTCGGAGAGATTAAGTTCTTTCTAGGACTACAAGTGATTTAGTAGAATGATGATATATTCATCACACAATCTAAATATATCAAGAAAGTATTGAAGACATTTGTCATGGGAGATGCTAAACCTATGGGAACACCGATGGCTACTGGATGTAAACTGACAAAGGAAGATGAAACTATAGAGGTGAACTAGACACTCTACCAATCTATGATTGGTAAGTTAATGTATGTAGTGCATAGTAGACTAGACATAGCACATGTTGTGGGAATTGTTGCAAGATTTTATGCAAACCCTAGAGAGTCACACATGGTTGCTACAAAGAGAATCCTAAGATACCTGAAGAAAATAGAAGATTATGGATTATGGTATCCTAAGGAAGGAAAATTTGAACTCAAAGTCTATATCAACGCTGATTGGACTGGAAATGTGGATGACAGAAAAAGCACCACCGAAGGAGCATTTTTCTTTGGTGAAAGACTTGTAACCTGGATAAGTAAGAAGTAGGCTTGCATTTCTTAGTCTACAGCCAAAGCAGAGTATGTTGTTGTTGCTACAAACTGTTCAAATATTGCATATATTAAGCAAGTACTAGAAGGTATAAATAAGATAATCACTGAGCTGGTGATTATATACTGTGATAACACAAGTGCAATAAACATTTCAAAGAATCCAGTGACGCACTCTAAAACAAAGCATATATCTATTAAGTGTCACTACTGAAGAGAACAAGTACAGGAGAAGCAAGTTAAGCTAGAGTTTGTTACATCAAAAGAATAACTTGCAAACATCTTTACAAATCCTCTACCAAGGATACTATGTGATTATGACTATCACCTTCATGAAATTAAGATCAAATTAGCAAAAATTCTAAAGTAAATACAATGCAAATCTATTTAAAAATGAAACTAAGATCTATAGCATCTCATGGCTCTCTAGAAAGAGGTGGTAAGTGAAACTCTCAGCTCAAATCTCCACTAGTGAAACTTCTAAAATGAGAATGTATGTTGGTCTATGCTTCTACAATGCTTCTAGCTCAAATTGACAAAATTATAATGCTAAATGCTTCTAAATGCTCTTAGAATGCTCTTCAATTTCCTATAGTAACAATGCTTTGCAAATGAATTTCTAAGATGATAATTGCTCTCAAAATGCTTCATATTTATAGTAAATTCCCAAGGGTAGGGGGTGGAGTGAAGTAATCATGATTAACCTTTGGTTGAGTCAAAAACTTTTCTTTGTTCATAAATGGGGGGACAATTTAAAGATTTGTCTCAAAGCTTTGGTCAAAAGGACAAGATTGAGTGGATGAGATTGAAACTTTAAAATGAGTGATTGAGATTCATCCTTTTTGAGTGATTTATGTCTTTTTGTCCTCATTTTTTATTGGTTGCTCAACTTTGTTGAAAGATATTAGGAATTATTAAATTCAATTAATTAATTAAATTTAGCCATGTAAGGGTAATAGGTTCATTTTGATTTTTGATTTAACAACTATACAATTAATTGATTAAAATCAATAATGTAGTGTTTTTCACCCCTTTAAGCTTTGATTTAATTATTTAACATCCTCATTTGATTTTTCCTTGGATTTAATTGATTTTGTCGAACTTTGATTTAATTATGTCCATTATAATTGATTTGATCCCTTTTTTATTGAATTAGTGCATTTTGATGATTATAAGCCATTTTACTGATTTTTTGCAATTTAAAAGCACTTTGTCCATTTTTCGGTGTCTACAAATGCCCCTCTTTGAATTGATGTGTGAAGAACATTGATTCAAAGATTCTTTAAGTCCTTATCACTTTTAGGTCCTAATTGTTGATTCTTTGATATGCCTCTGATACTGATTGATTGATGCTTCTGATATGATATTGATTGCTACCTCTGATAAAAAAATAATTTGATGCCCCACTGATTCCAATGATGTTTGATTTCAATTTCAATTTGATACCCTGATGCCCCCTTAGAAATTAAAACATATTGATTGCGTGATATGAAAATTTTGATGATGTTTGATTTCGTGAATATGTTTTCATTTCTAAAAAACTTGATGAGATGCCATGAGTTAAAAAATATGCCTCGGTTAATTTGATAGGTCAATACATAGGTCTAAGCCAAATTTCACCTCCAAAATTAGGTCAAAATAGCTTAAATAGGTTGAAAAACCTTGTTTTACTATTCATTTTTTACTTTTGTCTTCGGTGATTTTTCTCTGATCCTACAGTGAATTTCGAGATGGTTGTCCCTATTCGAGAGCATCGATTCGAGAGGTGTCAGAGATATGAATGGCCACCTGACTATGGACCTCTAGTGAGTTATTGTGAACCCTCTTTGTGAATTTATTGCTCATTTATTAGCATTTATTACAATTTCCCATTTCATCATTGCCTTTAATATGCGAAATCACGCCTAGGAAATTTCCACTGTCACTTAGACCCTTTTACTGTCGCATTTGAGCTTTGCTCTCATGCATCTGTATATTTTAATGTTGCCTAAGAAACTTTAATCCTCACCTAAGAATAGGATACTCATGCGTAGAGTTAGGTCAAAATGCCCATTTTCATGTATTTTATCACGTAGGAAACCCTAACATATTTACTGTCGCGTAGGCCATATTTTGTTTTTGCCTAGTATGATTTACTATCGTGTAGCATTAGAACTATCGCGTAACACCCGAATAATGTCACTTCACAACTTTTTGTTATTTCTTAAGAGGAATGTTGCATGGGATGATTAAAATCACGCCTACTGACTTTGGAAAAAAATTTCTTCTTTTTGTTTCACATTTGTACTTAATTGTGTCTAATGAAAAATTTTGATGACTTTCAATGCTTGATTCGAATTATTATATTATGTCTATTGCATTCAAAAAATAATGGATTAGGATATCAAGATAGTGTTACCAACAAATGTGATGTGTCAATTCGATTAGGATAGGATACTGATAGGATAAATCAATCAGTGTGAAAACTGATATGATTTGATATTGCTGCTTCATTCTCAGGACACAGAGACACGAACAAATGGTACTTGGTTTGATTGCTTGATACTTTTGATAGAATTGATTGACTTGAGATAATTCCTTGATATGGTATACTGATATGATTCCTTTGCTTTGCCAATAGGCAAACTTTCCTACTCTATACATCCAGACAGTTACTTCTTGGGTCATTGATTTGGGCCAGACACTTAGGGATGTTGAGTTCCATGTTATTGAGTTGTGTAGTTTGAGCTTCCTTCTTGATCTTCCACGGTTCCAACTGAACCATGGTTTATTGATGGCAGTGACAAAGCAATGGCACTCTAACCACAATACACTTCATTTGCCTTATGGAGAGATGACTATTACACCTGAGGATGTGTAAAGATTACTACGTATCTCATGCAGAGGAGAGGTAGTGTATTATGATTCCATATATGATTCTATTGTCTATCGATGAGTGTTCGGGGACAACTCTATTAATGATGATATGATCACCTAGCCTCAATTTGCTTCCTTTCCTACATTGCCAGCAGTACTTGGTGCACTGATTGGTGGTTTGCTTCTTCCCGACCGGTGAGGTCATGGTTTTTCTGTCAGATGGGGTAGGATTCTAGAGGATTTACTTGCTCATCCTCGATGCTTCAACTAGGGTTCATGTGTCCTTACACAGCTCTACCATGATTTTTAGGAGGTAGTCTATACAGAGAGTGCATCCTTGTCGGTCGGTGTAGTTATTCTTGAGTTGTGTTTATGGGAGCATCTTCCCATCACTAGGCCTATTTCTGATAGGGTTCAGCCTCATGGTTATCCATATGCTTTTCTATACATTGGTATGGTTGTGCAACATCATTTGGGTCATCTAGATTACTGGCGGCAATAGATTGATGATCTCGATCAAGTTTTATGGAGACCATACAGGGGTTACGAGTAGTGGAGAGAGGATGATGATGAGTTACCTTACATGTTTGCCCCTCGCTGGATGATTGGTCGCACTACTACCACTATTGAGCACTTCTACTTTGGAAGGGTTTCTAGATAGTATGGTCAAACATGAAATATGCCTCAGGGCGTAGCACTATATGCTCAAGTACAAGCAGAGAGATCTATGCGGGGTCCTCTCATTGATTATCAGTTTAACTTAGATCAGATTACTGGTATGGCTTATTGTAGGTGGGAGATGATTTCTAGTGTGGTAGATGTAGGTATGTCTCATGAGTTTGCAGATTGGTGGGCTTGCAATAGGTTTTCTCATTTCACTGATCCAGCAGAGCCTGTCCTGAGTCGAGGTGATGGAGGTGGTGGTGGTAGACAGTGGAGAGGATGAGGATAAAGAGATCCTCTAGCTGGTTGAGTATGCATGAGAGGTGGTCATGGGAGTGATATAGATCATGCTAGAGGTCATGATGATGCACTTGATTTACGTCCTAGAGCAGATAGATAGCATAGAGCTCACAGACAGTAGAGATAGGTTCATGTTGATGCTACTAGGCAGATTCCAAGTGGATTTGATCCTTTGGCACAATTACAAAGAGTGGCCTTGGCTTAGAAGGATGATGTTCCCATATAGTAGGATCAGGTTCCAACATAGTAGCTTCCTACATCGGATCAGCAGCCACAGGATCAGGGATAGGGTTCCCAGGATGTTCCCACTATGGGTATTGTAGTACAAGAGATGCAGGCTATGAGGACTGATATGTCTAGTGTGGTTGGGCATTTAGATCAAGTTAGCACCTTGATGCAGTAGTTCATGTCAGTTGTGGTTCAAAGATAGAGTGGAGCAAGTACTTCTCAAGCTCCTCCCCCACAGGATGGTAGAGGTCCAGATGGATCGGGTCCTACAGGATCTTGATTGATAGAGTCACTCATGGTTGACGTACTTGTATCACATACCATGTTTTTTGGTTGATCAGACCATTTGATCTATCATTTTATATGACATTGGATCTTGATATACTGATTTGATGGATCATTGATGAATGTTTTATGATGATATATGATGATATACTCCTTGGTTCTTCTTGATGAGTTGTTTATGAGATTATCTTTTATGCAGCTATATTATGTGTTATGCATGTACTTTGATTTATGCTATGGATGCAATTATCTTATTTTATGATATAGATAAATGATGTATGGATTTATGACATTGTTTTCCCTATTTCTCAATGTATGGATGAAAAGTGTTTTATGGAAATGCATATGGAAATGCCCCTTATGTTTTTCAATTTTTTGATGTACGCAATGCAATTCTTAGCTATTTGTATGAAAATGATGTATGGATGTTTTTTTATTTTTTGGTATGTGGATAATGATTAATGATTAATGCTATGCATGAATGTAAAAGATAATCTCATTTTCTCTATTTTCAATGATCAAGAGTAAGACGTTTGATTGAATCCCTCATTTCTTTAATGTTTTGACTAACCAAGATTATTGGTGTATTCCCTTGCCCTTGGGAAATTAACCACAAACAAATGCAATTAATCTAACATGATAATGCAATGCCATTAATCTAACATGATAAATGCAAATAATCTAACATGATAATGCAATGCAATGCAACCTAAGTGTCACCAACTTTTAGCAAAGAAATACCATGGAGATAAATTTTCATCATTGAGTAGTTTGGGACCAGAAAACTAGTACAATCATCACTGACCACATCATGATGATATGAATACCACTTTTTATCACATTTTGGTAACCTCTTTTTTTTTAACCAAGTACAACCCTCACTAGTTGGATGACCAAACTATGGGAGTCTAAATACCGATGTCAATGGATTCAATGTTGCAAGTGGATATTTGGTATTAAGATATGGAAGATCTAAAAAGCCAAGGGAACCATTTGCATAAACAAGCAAAGGTCAATCCTTCCTCTTATGAGATAGTCCTCGATGGTTCTTTGATGACCATGTCATTAGATGACCACTCATAAGTCAATGAATCTTCCTCAAAATAATCACTCAAAGGCAAATAGAATATCACATCTCTCTCATGGATAATCTAGTTGAAACATCATTGATTAGTTCAAAAGATGTGATAAAAAGTCAATTTCACAAAGATTATCCAAAAAACGTTACAAGTGTTTTGCAATGTTTCCTGATTTTCAAAAAGTATTTCCAAGTATTCTGATCTTTAAGGTGTTTTGTCAATTTTTAATCCTGAATTATAAAGTCAATAAAGGCTCAAGGATCAAGTTGTAGGATCAAATACTTAGGTTTTTGAAAAATGATATCCATCAAAGGTTCAATAAACTTTCCACTCTTCTAAAACTTTGACAAATCTTTCTCTGACATGACTGATTGTAGCACTTATTGAATCTATTTGGTACCAAATTTCCAATCTTCTTCTACCCCCAAGTGATAAATGGGATCATTCGACAAACTTAGGGCTGATAGGCAATGCAACAATGCAATTGAAAGGCTTTATTATGACTATGTACAAATGATGGATGCAATGGTAGTTGTGCAAATGGGATGTTGGAAATGCAATATGGACATATGTGACTAGGAAAGACAAACTTAAGGGAACAAAAGGTGCTTGTTTACCAAGTTTTCACCTTCTGGATCTTTTTCTCTTTTTTTTTGCTACCAAGGTGCCTATTGCTAGGTTTTCACCAAGGCACTTTTTTCTCTTTTTTCTTTTTTTGTATTTTTTTTTTCTAATTTTTTTTTATTTTTATTTTTCTATTTTTTTCATTTTTTCAAGATCTCTTTGACTATGTGCAATAAATATGATGCTCCTCATCTGATACTCTTTATACTCTTTCATCTCCCTCATGTGAAGAACTTTTTTAGATGAATGTTGTTAATGGGTTCTTGGAGTTCCTCTCCTTCACAATCTAATAACTTATAGGTTCCCGTTCCAAATGAAGACACTATGATGAATAGACCAAGCCAATTAGCCTCCCATTTTCCTTTCTTCTCTCTTTCAACCTGATTCTTTGGATTTTCCCTTAACACTAAGTCTCCTACCTGAAAGACTCTCAGTTTGATATGTTTATTGTAGTTCCTTGAGATTCTATTTTGATACACCTTTAGGTTCTCATAAGCTTGTGTTTGGTTTTCTTCTAGAAACTCCAATTGTTGAAGTCTAGCGACTCTATAGTCTTCATCTGTGATCAACCCTTGCAATGACACTCATAAAGACAAGATTTCAACCTCTAATGGTAGAACTGCTTCGGCTCCATAGACTAATGAAAATGGCATGGCTCTCATAGGTGTCCAAATGCTCATTCTATAGGCCCATAATGCTGGATTAATTTGCACATGCCAATCCCTTCCTGATTTATTGACTGATCTCTTCAAGATTTTCAAGATGTTCTTGTTTGTGGCTTTGGCTTGCCCATTTCCTTGAGGATAATAGATAGATGAGGAATGGTGAGTGATATGAAATATAGCACAAAGTTCATCCACATCTTTGCTTTTGAATTATTTTCCATTATCTTTTATTATGGCATGCGGAATGCCATATCTGCAAATGATGTGGTTCGAGATGAACATGGAAATTTGCTTACCCGTGGCCATAATCAAAGGAACTGCTTCGATCCACTTAGTGAAATACTTTGTTACGGTTATGATGTATTTGTGACCATTTGAAGAAGGTGGGTATATGACGCCAATTAAATCAAACCCCCATTGATAGAAAGGCCATGGTGTAACAAATGGGTGCAATTCCTATCCTGGTGCATGTATCATGTCACCATGATATTGACATTTTCTCCATATCCTAACAAAGTGGCAAGCATATTTTTCTAATGTCTTCCAAAAATATCCTAAGCAAAGGATCTTCTTAGCTAGGTTTAACCCACTTGCGTGTGACCCACAAATGCCTTCATGAACTTCATGCAAAGCTAACTTAGAATCTTCCTCCTCTAGACACCTAAGTAACATCCCGTCAAGACCCTTACGATACAATGTTTCTAAGAGGATTATGTAACGGGCTGATTGGCATATAAAATTTCATTTTTGAGCTCGGGTTTGGTCTAAAGGTAGCACTTGGTCTTTGAGATATGTATATATAGGGTCATACCAAGGTGATTCATGTCCATGAATTAGGGAAACAATTTGGGTTTCAGGAAGGTCGAATGCTGGTTTCACCAACTCTTCCACCAAGAACTCGTACTTCTCATTTTGATCTAGTTTTTGTAACAAGGAAGCCAAGGTAGCCATGGTATCAGCTGCTCTATTTTTCTCTCTCAAAATCTGCTCAAAAGTGATCAAGGCAAATTACTTCTTCCATCCATCAATCATGGTTTTATATGGCATCAAATTTTCATCTTTAGTGTTATATTCATTGTTGACTTGATTGATAATGAGTTGAGAATCTCCATATATTTGTAACTCTGTGATATTCCATTCTAAGGCCATTTTGATGCCTATGACTAGTGCCTCATATTCTGCTATATTGTTTGTACATGGAAACAAGAGCTTGTAGGACTTAGGAATGGTGTAATCTTGAGTGACCAATAATATGCCGGCCCTGGAACCTCATTGAATATATGAGCCATCAAAGTATAACTTCCATGTTTTTGCTTCTATGTTTACAATGGTGGAATCTAGAAATTCCACTTGAATAGTTTGTGTAGAAGTCATTGGATTCTCAGCTAAGTGATCTGCTATCACTTGTCCTTTTATTGCTTTTTTATCGACATACTCAATGTCAAATTCACTCAATATCATAACCCACTTGGCTATCCTACCCGTTAAGGCAATTTTACTTAGCAAATATTTGAGAGGATCAATTTTGGCAATTAGCTTTACCTTATGCATCAACATATAATGTCTCAATTTTTGAGATGCAAAAACAACTACTAGGAAAGCCCTTTCCATGAATGTATAGTTAAGTTCCTATTTGATCAATGTCCTACTCAAATAGTAGATAGCTCTTTCCTTTCCTTGGTCATCCTCTTGCACCAAAAGCACTCCTAGAGATCTTTCGGTAGCAGATATGTATAAAAACAATGCTTTGCCCTTGATTGGTGGCATTAGGATAGGTAGATTTATCAAATAGGTCTTCAATAATGTGAAGGCTTGATCACATTCTTCATCCCACATGAACATAGTATCCTTATGTAGCAACCTTGTGAAGGAATGACATTTTTTGGCCAATTGAGAAATAAACCTTCTTATGGATTGTATTTTGCCTTGTAAGGACCTCATTTGGCTGATGTTCTTTGGTATCTCCATATCCATTATTGCTTGTACTTTCTCCAGGTCCACTTCAATTCCTTTGGCTGAAACTATATAGCCTAACAATTTTTTGGATTGGACACCAAAGCCATAGTTCTTTGGGTTTAATCTGACTTTAAATTGCTCCAACCGAATGAATATCCTTTTCAAAATTTGTAAGTGTTCCTCTCTTTTGTGGTACTTGGCCAATATGTCATCCACATAATCCTCTAAACATGTATGCATCATGTCGTGGAAGATAGTTTTCATAGCCCTTTGATATGTGGCTCTGGCATTTTTAAGGCCAAAGGACATGACATTCCAACAAAAGGTGCCCCAAGGGCATGTAAAGGTGGTATTTTCTTGGTCTTCAGGTGCAATTTTGATCTAATTATATTTGTTGAAACCATCCATTAGGGAGTAAATGGAGTGACCCACTATCAAGTCAACTATTGCATTAATGCTCGGAAGTGGGAAGTCATCCTTAGGACAAGCAAGATTTAGGTCTCAAAAATCTATGCATACTCGAATGGATTTGTCATGTTTTGTGACTGGTACAATGTTAGATATCCATTCAGCATAGGCTATTTCCCTTATGAATCCCACCTTCAACAATTTTTCTAATTCTGCCTTGACTAAGAGAGCTATATGTGGGTGCATTTTCCTCAACCTTTGTTTGATGGGCTTAACCCCTGGTCAAGCATTTAAATGATGCATTATAAATTTGGGATCTAATCCGGGCATGTCTACATATGACCATGCAAAGTTCACTTCTTGTTCTTGGAAAAACTTGATGAAGTCCTCTCTTTCTAGAGGTGTAAGTGATGTTGCCAAGTGTATAAATTTTGGATCCACTTTCACCCCAATGTTAACCTTTTTTGTTGACTCTCTGAGTATATGCAACCTTTCTTCCTCATGTTCCAGTAGAGTATCTAATCTCTCTTCCTTTGATGCCACAATTGGGTTTTCACCAAAGGAAACGTCTTTTATCTTTACTTTTTTGGGTTCTAATGCTGCCACATAATGGTTTTCAGCACTAGAAATTTTCTTTTTCTTATTTTTTTAAATTTTTTTCTTTTGAATAAGAGATTGAACCCCCGCTACTTCTATCATGTTCGGTTTGAATTCATTGGTGAAAGAGGGCTCAACCGCATTAAGGTATTGGTTCACTGCTTGGTCATTTGGAAAATAAAGTAGGTCACTTGGCTCAGTTTGGTCCCAATCAATAAGATGGGAATTTATCAAGGATAAGGTTTCATTAGGAAAGTTTTCATCAATTGGGTTTATGGACATGACTTCATTTGAGGGTTCATACATTGTATCATTTAGGTCTATGACATGCACTTCCTCAAGATGGTCCATGGAAGAAGGGTCGAAATCCCCTTCACTTGAGTCCTTGTTGACTTCTATGGGAAATAGCATGGGAAAATCCATAAGAAGATTAAAACTAACGTTTGAATCTCCCTCCTCTGAAGGCATCCAAAATGTATCTATCCATTGTTAAGACCTTGTATATTAGGCTCTTCATTGACTTGAGTCTCTTGCCTCGGGATCTTTGCATAAGTATGTATTGTGACTACTTATTTATCCTAACATGATTCATTGGATAGGGTATCCCACTCATAATCCTGGGATTCATCACTATCTCCATTGGATTCTAAGGCATTTATTTGAGGATAGAAATCTTGCATTAGGCTGGAGCTTTTGCCTTTATACTGGTAGCCTACTCCAAATCTTTCTTCTTTTTCCCTCCAAGTAGGTTCAATGGGTTCTAGTAAACCTCTATTCCTTTGGCCTAAGGGTCCTCTTCCCTTGTATCCCATTTTCTACATTTTCTCAAACCCTTTCCCATATTGCTCAGTTTGTATATTAACATACTAGATTCTTTCTATGGGAGTGCTTGAGGTATCCTCTTCATCATGATAAAGCCATTGAAGGACTTCATTCTCTTCCTTTTTGAATGTTGCTTTATCAGTTTCTCTTACGAAGTAAGAGTTATACTTATGAGGTAAGTGTTCTTTTGATGGTTTTCCATGTGTTCTTGGAGATGTGGGCTTGTCGAATAGGGAAATGGAGTATTCCCCTGCTCCTTTGGAACTAATTTTGCATTATTTGTCAAATGCATCCATCATCTCACCCATTTTCTTATAGTTTTCCTTTTTAGCTTCATCTTTTTCTTCTCTAGTGGATTTTTAGGGTACTATCTCTGATTTAGGTGCTTGATCTGAACCTTCATTTGCAGTTGGACCCTCATAGCTCATCTTTTCCTTTCCCTTAGTTGATGTCATTGAGCTAGTTTGAGGAGGGTTTGGAGTAGAATTTAATGTTATCATGGGATCATCCATTTTGGTATCTTCAATGGTGGCTCTTTGAATGATTCCTTCTTAGTTATGTGGAATAAATAGCTCATGAGGGGGTTGGAGTGCATTACAATATTGAAATGGATTTGAGTCCCCTCCAACCATAATTTCTTCACCCATGTATGGAAATTTGATGCATTGGTGGTACGTCGATGGGACCTCTTGCATCTCATTGATCCATGGTCTCCCCAACAAAATATTATAAGTTAACTTCATGTCTGATACTTGGCAATTGGTGTCCTTTTTGATAGGTCCCACTTGAATGGGAAATATGATCATGCCTTTGGAGGCCCTTTTAGATTCATCATAAGCCTTTATGGTGATTCTTTTTGTAGGGTCAATGCAAGACTCAGACAACCCTAAGGATTTAACAAGACTTAATGTGCAAATGTTAAGGCTGACTCCTCCATCAATGAGAGCTCTTTTGATGCTATGCCTCTCTATCAAGACCTCTATATGCAATGGTAGATTTTGGGGATGAGTAATAGACATGTCATCTTGGTTAGAGAATGACAAGAAATGAGGTGCAATGAGATGACCTACCATGTTTTGGAACTTCCCCTCTTCTAAGTTAGTAAGAACATTCATCTCTACTAGAGCTTTTTCTAAAATTTCCTTATGGTTAGGGGATAGCTTCAATAGCTCCAAGATAGAGATTTGTGTTGGAGTTCTTTGTAGCTGATCTACCAAGCTATATGGTTTTTCTATTGTAGGAGATTTCTTGATTACAATGTTGGATTGTGGGGGACCAATGGGTTTAGGATCAATCCCTTCAAGGGTAATCCATGAGATCTGCCCCCTAGTGATAACGTTTGATGTCTCTTTTTGGAACTGCTCTTTAATCACTATGGTATTCACAACATTATCATAAGGTGGTGCAAATTTGATGTTATTGCTACTTTGTTTCTTGCTCTTGGATGATTTACCCTTTTCATGGCTATAAAAAGGTTGTTTGAATGTTATATGATCTTCATTAGTTTGGGGCCCTTCAATTGTGATCATGTCATTATCAATCATATCTTGCATGACATTCTTCAGTTGTAGGAAATCATTGGTACTATGCCCTTGAAATCTATGATATTCACAATGGTCATGTTCACTCCACCAGCTGGGTTTGTTATTAGGTTCATAGGGCTGAATGCTTGGTAGACTAATGATGTTGTTGGTAAGGAGAGTCTTTAGAGCCTTCTCAAGAGGTTTCCCCAAAGGCGTAAAGTTCCTTTTGGGTGTTGGTACTAAGTACTTATCAAATTTGATACTCCTTTGATTGTTTCCTTGATTGCTATTATTTGTGTTGTTGTTGGAAGGTGCCTTTGAGGTCTGATTGGTATTATTCACCTGATTAGGGGTCCTTGTAAGAGCAAATGGGGTCACCTTCAAGTTGTTAGAATCCACAACCCCATCATTAATGATTCCCTTATTGTTGTTCTTATATCAACTATTACTATTGAACCAATTATTCTTCTGATTGTTGCCATTGTTGGACTTATTGTTGTTGGAGTTTTTCTTATTATCTTTATACAATTTTAGTTCTCCACTTTTGACCAACACTTCCTCCATTTTCACTCCATTTTCAATTAAATCTTGGAAGGTCTTGGTACATTACATTCATGATGATTGGTAGTTCATCTCATTTCTTAAACTATTTATGAAGATATCCATCTCTTTTTCGGGCACGCTCCTAGGATATCTTGCAAAAATTGTCCTCCATCTTTGTAGAAAAGTGAGGAATGCTTCTCCATCCTTTTGTTTAGTGTTACATAATGTTATCATTTTGACCTCATGCTTGATGTTATATGAGTAATGTGCCACAAATTTTGAAGCTAGCTCTTTGAAGGTCTTAATGTTGGAGGGTAGTTTAGAAAACCACTCCATAGCCATGCCTCCTAAGCTTCATGGGAATAATCTCATTAAATATGTAGTATCATGCATGAACTCTAAGCTTAATGCACAAAATTCCCATAAGTGGTCTTGGGGATCTAACGTTCCTTCATACTTTTCATACTTGGGAAACACAACATTGATTGGGAATGGCACCATGACCAAGCTTTTATCAAACAGGAATGGACACAATGCTTCTATGGAAAAAGGCTTGGGAGCCCCACTTTGCTTAATGATATCCAATTGCATTTGAAAAATCTTGAATTTCTTGTTCATGATGTCTAAGGGACTCTCTTCAACTTCTGACAGTTTGAGTTGGTTAACATCATAGTCACAGGGAAGCTTGAGACCTTTCTGGGCTAAGTCCATAAAGTACTTTTCTCTATCCCTATCCATTGATTTCTCCATGAGCTTTCAGAAATAGGGACATTGTATAGCCTCACTAACCTTTTCGTCTGTGGCATCTTCTATCATTACTTCAATGTTATTTCTATTATGAGTGTTGTCATTCCCTTGGGTATTTTGGTCCATCCCTCCGTTATTAGTATTGCCTTGATTATTGGGGTCAATACCTCTATTATTGTTATTGCCCTTATTGGTGAGGTCAATACCTCCTCTATTGTTGTTACCTAAGCCATTGGTACATA
Source organism: Chamaecyparis obtusa (assembly GCA_027943335.1). Classification (NCBI taxonomy): domain Eukaryota; kingdom Viridiplantae; phylum Streptophyta; class Pinopsida; order Cupressales; family Cupressaceae; genus Chamaecyparis; species Chamaecyparis obtusa. The sequence continues at coordinate 460,873 of BSBK01000847.1, forward strand.
ACACATTGGTCTCCTTCTCTTAAACAGGCTCTTTAGGTATTCTTGGAGAGGTAAAAGTGTCCTCCGGAAAGGGAAGCTCTTGCCTAAGGTAAGTTACATCTACTTGTAGAGTTTTCTTAACGTAATAGGATCTAGTAAAAGTAGGCATGAACACACCACTCAGAAAAGAGGCTTCAATCGAACCCATGATCAAATCCTTGTAGAATTTCTCAAAAGTTGTGTAAAACAGGATTTTTGACTAGGTTGAATAAGGGAGCAGTATGAACATGGAAAAGGGTATTCAAATATATGATCAAATTTTTTTGACCCTCTCTATAAATACTCTCTATTTTCCCTTTTAGATTTCTAGGCATCACTGGCCTGAGTGTAGGCATGACTAAAATTTCTATACGCGTGAACTGGTTTATTGTTAGGTGGCACACTGCAGGTGTACAGACGACACTTTGCTATTGATAAGCGATTTTCCAATTTTAGCAGGTGTGTTTCAAAAAATGTTGGGTGTGACTTCACTATGTCTACATGTTTTCATACAAGTCACAGGCATGACTGACCCTCTGATAGGTGGGATTGTTTTGTGTACAAGCGGCACTTCTCTGACCAAGTAAGATTTTGAATTTTTTAAACATTTAAGATTAGGTCTTTTGAAATTTCCTTGTTTGAAAATAAAAAACAATTGCAACACACACATCAATTTGTCATCATGTCCCTAAAACACTCTAGTGTGTATATTCTTGAACATTTTTCACAAGTATAACACAAGAAAGAATTCCAAATAGCCTACCTAAAGTCAAATTTGGCTTGTAAACATGGCTCTAAAAGGTGGCCTTGCTATTTTATCCAGGATTTATTGTGGATTCCTTTCAAAATGGATTTCAATCTCTCATCCCCCAAGTATGTTAAGGGGCTTCCCACATGCACCAAGGTATGATTTTGTGCAATCTATGAGGACTACTAGAGAAATTTCAAGAAATTTAATCATTTTGGCATGCACCCCATTAAGGATACATGTGTTTAATTTTACAGTGGGTTGGATCCCCACAGCAAAAGTGAGTGTATCCCACTTTGGGTTGTCCCTCTCACCGGCCTTGTTAAGGAAAACTCAGGAGGCGAGCCCACTATTACTCTAGCATGTATATAGAAACTAAGAAATGAACTTAGGCTGACAAGTTTGGGAATTTGATTCACTTAAAAAGTGAAGAGCATATCCCTATTGTCTTTCTTTGTTCCAAACACTCAAACACAAATTGGTTCTTTCCCAATCTCTTGACAAGGAGATTCTTAAAATTGAAGTGTTTGGTTCATTTCTCATTTTAATTAAGCTATTTTCAAAAGTAATGCCACAATTTAATCAAGTGCAAGCTTGAATAGGAGAATACCTTTCCTTTGTAGCTAGCCTAAGTGACGCAGGGGCAGGGTAGATACAAGCAGAATCAAGCAGAATTGAGTCCACTTGAATCCACAACAAGCCCTTGCTCAAAGTTACATAATGGAAGAAATATAATATCACATGAAATCAATGGAAACACAATGGATATGAGACAATCAACTGGCAGCAACAACAAAGAATTATATTATTTCTTTCAACATGCCCGGCTGTGAGGCCTTCCGGGTTTCGGCCTTATACAATGAGAATTATGAATTCAGAATTACAGCTTGCATCCTATCTTTTTCTCCAATGATTTATCTTGATAATCCTTCCTATATCTCACCCATGATCTCTACTACATCAATCTAGACCCCTTATATAGCCAGCTAAGCCACAAGTCAGCCAGTCAGGCATTTAATTACAATATAGGTCCAGTCTCAAGATTTAAACCAAAACTAATGCTAGAATGAATATAAATTGATGTGCCTTTGGATTTAGGTCCTAAATTGACCCAAGAACATTTCTTTAAGTGTGCAAGGTCCCATATGAGCACACAGAACATCGCTAGAAGAAACACCACACATTTCACCCAAAAACTGGCAGGAAATAGGTTTTGAGGCAAAATAGGAATAACTTTTGACTCATAATGAATTGGAGTTTTTGCTCTTGGTAAATGATATTAATTTAGGTCCAATTTAATTCCTTAAGTTCACAAAATCAAATTCCTTATAGATCAAGGTCTCCAACATGAACAATCAGCACCAAAACTGCAGTAATAGCTCAGATGTGAAAGCTGGCAGAAAATAGGTCATGTGCCAAAAAGGCCATAACTTTTGACTCATAATGAATTGGAAGCTGCACTCTTGGGGAATGATATTAATTTAGGTCCCATTTAATCCCTTAATTATGCAAAATAATATTCCTTATGGATCTAGAGAACCAACATCAACAATCAGCACCAAAACTACAGGAAAACACTATTCCGACGGCAAGGAAAATAGTTGTAACTATGAAACAGTCCATCCAAACTTGATGTGCTCATAGGAGAAGGTTCCCAAATAGGTCCCCAACATGATGTAAGCTTCACACACCATAAAACTATCAAATGAAAATATTGTAAAGAAAACTACAGAAAACAGGTACAGAAATCAAAAAATGTTTTTGGTTGATGCAAGATTGCCAAAGACCCAAGATGCTCCTACATCAGACACCTAGGGTAAATAAAGAACTAATGTCCACATCAAGCACTACTCATACTCTAACCTGAATCATAAAGATCCAACTCATCTTGTGTAATCCATGAACTATCCTCAACTGGCTTGTCTTTCCACTGAACTAGATATTCCATGTAGTCTTTTCCTCTTGTACTCTTGCCAACTCTGCTATTCAAGATCTTTTCAATGCTATCGCTATTCTTCTTAGGATAGTCTGGATCATCTTCTATCTCATAATTTGATTCAAAGTACTCAAATATATCAGCAATGTTGAATATAGGTGATATATCCATGTCCTCTGGCAATTCTACTTCATAAGTATTCCACTGTCAAACTTCTTCAGAATCTTACAAGGTCCAAACTTCTTCATTTTCAACTTGTTGTAGGTACCAACTAGAAATCTATTCTTCTTCAAATGAATCATAACCTCATCTCCAACTTCAAAATATTTATGTCTCCTTCTCTTGTTTGCTCTTTGTTTATATTTCAGATTACTTTCCTCCAAATTCTTTTTAACTTCATCATGTAAAGTTCTCATGTATTCTGCAAAATGATTAGCTTCAGCACTTCTTCTGGTCTTAGTAGGTAAATCTCTCAGCTCTTTGGTTCCCTTAGGATGAAATCCATTAACAATCTCAAATGGTGTCTTCTTAGTGCTTCTATTCACTAAATTATTATATGCAAACTCTGCTTGTACCAAAATCAAATCCCAATTAGCAGGTTTCTCTCCAACTAAACATCTCAACAAGTTTCCCAAACTTCTGTTCACAACTTCAGTCTGTCCATCTGTCTGAGGGTGAAATTTAGAACTAAACTTCAAATCAGCATTCATCTTCTTCCAAAGTGTCCTCCAAAAATAACCAGTAAACTTAGTATCTCTGTCTGAAACAATAGATTAAGGCAAACCATGCAATCTTACCACTTTCTTGAAGAATAATTCAGCTACATGCAATGCATCAGATGTCTTCTTACAAGGTATGAAATGAGCCATCTTATAAAATCTATCAACCACTACCAAAATAGAATCATTACCTCTCTGAGTTCTAGGCAATCCAAGAACAAAGTCCATACTCACATCTTCCCAAGGTCTATCAGGTACAAGAAAAGGTGTATACAATCCCAAATTCTAACTAGTTCCTTTTGTTGTTTGTCAAATTTTTCAACCTCTAACCATTCTCTATACATCTCTATAAATCTATGGCCAAAAGTATCTTTCTGAAATCAAATTCACTGTCTTATCAATCCCAAAATTTCCAACAAGTCCACCACTATGTTTCTCCTTCATTATGTTCTCTCTCATAGATCCTCTAGGTATGCACAATTGAACTCCTTTAAACAACATGTCTTCTTGAATGAAATAATCTGACCACTTATCACTCATTGTGTGTTCTTTACAAGCTTTCCAAGGCTCTAAAAAATCAATGTCAGCCTCATACAAATACTTCAAATAATCAAAACCAAGTACTTCAACTCTCATTTTTGTCAGCAAATTTCTTCTTCTGCTCAAGGCATCAGCAACCTTATTTGACTGTCCACTCTTATGCTTCAATGAAAAGGAAAAATTATGCAAGAACTCAACCCACTTCATATGTCTCTGATTTAGCTTATTCTGACTTCCCAAATACTGCAAAGCTTTATGGTCGGTATACAACACAAAATCTTTAGGCATCAAATAATGTCTCCACTTCTTCAAATCTTGAATAATAGCATAGAATTCCTAGTCATAAACTGAATATTTTCTCTTAGCATCATTCAACTTTTCACTAAAGAAAGCTATAGGTTTTACTTCTTGACTCAAAACATCTCCAATTGCACTACCACTAGCATCACATTCAACTTGAAAAACTTTATTAAAATCAGGCAAAGCAAGTGTAGGCAACTCTACAATTCTTTGTTTCAATGTTTCAAAACTCCTTTGTGCTCCATGTGTCCATTTGAAATCCTTTTTATCTCATCTCATAGCTTTAGTCATTGCATTACAAATAGAACTAAAATTTCTGATGAACTTCCTATAAAAACTTGCCAATCCATGAAATGATCTTACCTCTCCAACATTCTCTGGTGTATGCCAATCAAGTATAGCTCTCACTTTCTCAAGATCCATCTTTAATCCATCAGCTAAAATTACAAAACCAAGGTACACAATATCTTCTTTCATAAATGAACATTTCTTCAAATTAATCAGCAACTTTTCTTCCTTCAATCTCTGTAATACTTGTCTGATATGTTCAAGATGTTCCTCCTTACTCTTACTGAATATCAAAATGTCATCAAGATATACAATCACAAACTTACCCAAGACTCTTTTTAGAACTTCATTCATCAGCCTCATAAAAGTACTAGGTGCATTAGTCAAACCAAAAGGCATAAACAACCATTCATACAAACCTTCAGTAGTCTTAAAAGCAATTTTCCATTCATCCCCTTCTCTGATCCTTATCTGATGATATCCACTTTTCAAATCAATCTTTGTGAAATAATTTGCTCCACTTAAACTGTCCATTATGTCATCCATCCTAGGCAAAGGAAATCTGTACTTTATTGTTATCTTGTTTATAGCTCTAGAATCAGTGCACATTCTCCATTCCCCATTATTTTTAGGTGCTAATATAGAAGGTACTGTGCAAGGACTTAGACTTTCCCTAATCAAACCTCTTTCAAGCAATTCTTGCACTTGTCTATTCAATTCAGTCTTTTCATCAGGTGTTAACCTATCTGGTGCTTTATTAGGCAAACTAGCTCCAGGTATCAAATCCATACAATGACTTATACTTCTCATAGGTGGCAAACCATTAGGTACATTATCAGAAATGATGTCATAAAATTCATTCAATAAAGGCTTAACTTCAGGTGCATGTTCTAACTCATCTTGTTTCTCAGTCTTTCTTGGAATAAAAGCAAAGCAAACATTCTGTTCTTTCATTTCTCTTGCAAACTTTTTACCATCAACCAAACATACTCTGACTATGGTACAGTGACTTTCATCAAACTTCTCTATCAAAGGCAACAACACTTGTTTCTTTCCATCCATCCAAATAGTATATTGATTCAATCTACCATCGTGCAAAGCTTTCCTATCATACTGCCAAGGTCTACCCAAAAGAATATGACAACAATCCATAGGCATAATATCACACAAGACTTCATCATGATAATTCCCAATTTTGAATTTAACAAGGCATTGTTCACTTACAAGTAGTTTATGCTCCTTCTGGATCCAAGCAATATGGTAAGGCTTAGGATGTTTCAATCTTTGCAACTGCACTTTGCTAACCAGCTCTTTAGATGCTAAATTATCAGAACTTCCACTATCAATGATTACCTTGCAACATTTATCAGCGATCTTACATTTGGTTCTGAACAAACTTTTCCTCAAAATAGGTTCCTCATCAGCTTCTTCATTCCATAAGATCCTTCTTAGCATCAAGTTCTCACCATGTTCAGGTTCATTAGACATTTCCTCAACTTCTTCACAAGCCAAATTATTTCTACCATTACCTCCAGTCTTCTTTCCAGAGTTAGTACATTCAAAAGCTCTATGTCCTTCTTCACCACATTTGTAACAAGTACCTTTAAACCAAGATTTATCTTCCCTTCTACCATTATTGTTATTCCTAGAGTAACTAGTATAGCTACCTCTAGAGTAATTACCTCTTTTAGTAGGCTCATCTTTCCATCCTTTATCTTGCACTGAATTTTCAGATCTGCTACTTTCTCCATTAGATCTACCTCTACTTCTTTGAAATTTTCCACCTCTTCCTCTTTGTCTTTGATCATGTCATTTTGTCAATCTTTCTTCATCCTTCAAAGAAAATTGGTATGCTTCTTCCACACTATCAATCTTCACATAACTAATCTCATCTTGAATAGATGTCCTTAGGCCATTCAGATATCTAGCCACCTTCTCAACTTCATCATCCACATGTCTAGATCTGATATCCAATTTGTAAAATTCCTCAATATATTCTTTCACACTCATGTCCTTTTGTCTCAGATTTTGCATCTTTCCCATTATACTAACTTGGTACTCAGCTAGAAGAAACTTCTTCTTCATCTTTCCAAGCATCTTCATCCATGTTTTGATCTTTTCTTTTCCTCTCTTCTGTCTCTCAGTTTGCAAATGATCCCACCAAAGAGATGCATGCCCTTTTAACTTTGTGACTACTATCTTAACCTTCTTATTATTAGGAGTACCTTCATACTCAAAGTATTTATCCATCTCAGAGATCCAATCCAAAAGTGTATCGGTCTCAAGTCTTCCATCATAGCAAGCAACTTCAACTGCAGGTCTAGAGTTAGCCTTAGACAAAACTCTCAAAAGTCTTTCCTCATCTTGTTTAACTTCAAGTTCAGCATTAGGTGTTGCTTCTTCTTCTTCATCACTAACATCTTCAAGATGTGCTCCTCTTCTCTGGGCTATCTCTGCAGCTTCAAGCCTAGTTGCAATTTGCCTCAACATATCCATGATAGCATTATCATTTCCTCTACTGTGAACCATCTTGACAATTAGGTTCCAGCAAGATCATAACCTTCTACAAGTTATAGGTCAGATCTCAGATCTTCCACCCTACAACCAAATCCAATAAGGTTCTCCATGATCCAATCCACAAGAAAGAACTCACTCTGATATGACTTGACGCAGGGGCAAGGTAGATACAAGCAGAATCAAGCAGAATTGAGTCCACTTGAATCCACAACAAACCCTTGCTCAAAGTTACACAAAAAAAGCAATATAATATCACATGAAATCAATGGAAACACAATGGATATGAGAAAATCAACTGGCAGCAACAACAAAGAATTATATTATTTCTTTCAACAGGCCCGGCTGTGAGGCCTTCCGGGTTTCGGCCTTATACAATGAGAATTATGAATTCAAAATTATAACTTGCATCCTATCTTTTCTCTAATGATGTATCTTGATAATCCTTCCTATATCTTTCCCATGATCTCTACTACATCAATCTAGACCCCTTATATAGCTAGCTAAGCCACAGGTCGGCCAGTCGGGCATTTAATTACAATATAGGTCCAGTCTCAAGATTTAAACCAAAACTAATGCTAGAATGAATATAAATTGATGTGCCTTTGGATTTAGGTCCTAAATTGACCCAAGAAAATTCCTTTAAGTTTGCAACATCCCATATGAGCACACGGAACATCGCAAGAAGAAACACCACATGTTTCACCCAAAAACTAGCAGGAAATAGGTTCTGAGGCAAAATAGGAATAACTTTTGACTCATAATGAATTGGAGTTTTTGCTCTTGGGAAATGATATTAATTTAGGTCCACTTTAATTCCTTAAGTGTGCAAAAGAAAATTCCTTATATATCAAGGTTTCCAACATGAACAATCAGCACCAAAACTGCATAACAGCTCAGACGTGAAAGCTGGCAGAAAATAGGTCATGTGCCAAAAAGGCCATAACTTTTGACTTATAATGAATTGGAATCTGTGCTCTTGGGGAATGATATTAATTTAGGTCCCCTTGAATCCCTTAAGTTTACAAAATAATATTCCTTATGGATCAAGAGAACCAACATGAACAATCAGCACCAAAACTACAGGAAAACACTGTTCCAACGGCAAGGAAAATAGCTATAACTATGAAACAGTCCATCCAAACTTGATGTGCTCATAGGAGAAGGTTCCCAAATAGGTCCCCAACATGATTTAAGCTTCACACACCATGAAACTATCAAATGAAAATATTATAAAGAAAACTACAGCAAACAGGTACAAAAATCAAAAAATGTTTTTGGTTGATGCAAGATTGCCAAAGACCCAAGATGCTCCTGCATCACTAAGCTAGGGGCATTTTTGAAAGGTTTTGTCATTGTTTTTCAACTCACCTTGGCAATAGCCTCCTCCAAATGTGCTTGTCCACCAGCAAGTTAGTCAACACTAACAAACACTATGAGGGGAAACCAAAATCAAAAATTGAAGGATCAACACTTATGTATGAATTTTATAGAGCTTATTTGCAAATTTCCAAAGAAAACTTGATCTAAGGACTAAAAATCCAATTTAGATAAAAAAAATTTTCTTTGTATGCTTCAACAATTTTAAGATAGTGTTGGAATACCTGGTTATCCTCCTCTTGTGTAGTCTCAAGGACAGCCTTCATGTGTGCTATGTTTTCTTTCTTAATCTTCCTTGCTAGTGCCTTTCCTTCTTGGTTGAATCTTCTTTCAGGCTTCTGCACCTTTCTATGGTTACTCATTTATTGTCAAATCATGCAAACAGAAAGTTAGACAAAGGATTTAATCAATTTAACAACAAGCAAAGACAACAGATAATAGATGATGTTTTCCAACTAATAAGCGTGAATAAATTATCGGCAAGTGTAACTTTAGTGACAGGAAGTGACACTTTGTAGTGACACATGTGACACTTCAAATTCCACAGGCGTGAATAATTTATCACAAAGCGTGAACAAAACTGAAAATTGTAGAAAATGATTACTGCTAAGTGACACTTTAATAACAGTAAGCGGAAATAGAAATATTCAAAGCATGACTATTATTGAAAATTACAAGCAAAGCTTGAACTTAGGGGACAACAAAGTTTAACAAAGTGATACATCTTGAGTCACAGGTGTGTCTTTAAGAACAAAAAGGTTGGATGCATTGTTTTCGTAGGCATGAACTTTTGATATGCAAGTGACTGTAAAGGAATTAATGTCGAATAGAAGTCACATGCCAGGTGTGAATCTTCAGCTAACACGCATTAGGAGAGAGATCACAAGTGGTAGTAAACTAACTGCGGGTGTGATTTAATCTTTCGTATGTGTGACTTTATCTATTTCTTGCAAAATATTCATTGAAAATAGACAATACAAGCATGCAAATTAAGATCAAAATGATAAAATGAGGCCTAGGGCCCCACGGTGGGTGCCATTTGTGTGATGATGAATATCACCTTCATGAAATTAAGATCAAATTAGCAACAATTCTAAAGTAAATACAATGCAAATCTATTTAAAAATGAAACTAAGATCTATAGCATCTCATGGCTCTCTAGAAAGAGGTGGTAAGTGAAACTCTCAGCTCAAATCTCCACTAGTGACACTTCTAAAATGAGAATGTATGATGTTCTATGCTTCTACAATGCTTCTAGCTCAAATTGACAAAATTATAATGCTAAATGCTTCTAAATGCTCTTAGAATGCTCTTCAATTGCCTATAGTAACAATGCTTTGCAAATGAATTTCTAAGATGATAATTGCTCTCAAAATGCTTCATATTTATAGTAAATTCCCAAGGGTAGGGGGTGGAGTAAAGTAATCATGATTAACCTTTGGTTGAGTCAAAAACTTTGCTTTGTTCATAAATGGGGGGACAATTTAAATGTTTGTCTCAAAGCTTTGGACAAAAGGACAAGATTGAGTGGATGAGATTGAAACTTTAAAATGAGTGATTGAGATTCATCCTTTTTGAGTGATTTATGTCTTTTTGTCCTCAATTTTCATTGGTTGCTCAACTTTGTTGAAAGATATTAGGAATTATTAAATGCAATTAATTAATTAAATTTAGCCATGTAAGGGTAATAGGTTCATTTTGATTTTTGATTTAACAACTATACAATTAATTGATTAAAATCAATTATGTAGTGTTTTTCACTCATTTAAGCTTTGATTTAATTATTTAACATCCTCATTTGATTTTTCCTTTGATTTAATTGATTTTGTCCAACTTTGATTTAATTATGTCCATTTTAATTGATTTGATCCCTTTTTTATTGAATTAGTGCATTTTGATGATTATAAGCCATTTTATTAATTTTTTACAATTTAAAAGCACTTTATCCATTTTTGCGTGTCTACAGATACATTTGAGTACTTGAGGACTAGACTTGGGGTCCGTCCCCTATCTACCGATCACTAATGTGATCTGGATGTTGCATCAGCCTAATCTTATCAGAAGATCATTCGTGTTGATGCAGCATAGTTCACACTTTGGATCATGTCTAAGGTTGTGAAAATCTTGGAGAACTGGAACAGATTGGCATATTAGTATACAAAGATACAGAGAATGCACTAGACAACAGAGAGTTACATGGCTACTATAGAGCTGCATGTTTATTTGTTTCTTTGGAATTGTTGTCAAAGGGAGAGATAAACAATATGAAACAGTTCACACCGATGAGAACATTGAAATATCTATCTAAGGGAGAGACAAGGTGAAAGAAAGGGAGAGCATTGAAGATCAATTACAGAGAATAGAAGAAGGAATACGAGAGCTGAAAAGATCATAACTACATAATATCAAAGTTGCACTGGTAATGCTATTGAGTATCATAGTGATTAAACATATTAAGCTAGGGAGAGCTTGTACAACATTTGTTCACAGAGTTGAAGAATACATGTTCGGTATGTGTATGGTATACTTCATATTACTTGAGTTGCCATGAATGCCAAAGGGAGAGATTGATGAACTACAACTTATTTAAAACCTAATTGAAGAATCTATGATTAGAGATCACCGAGTTGTTCATTAGATATGCAATATGATTGAATCAGTAATATGTTGTCATTGATGTCAACTAGTTTGACAACACTTATTTTGTAAGTTACAATACCTAAACATCTGTAGAAAAGGAGTAAAAGAGATGAAGAATAGAAATATCTACATGAGGAAGATGTATGTGACAAATGAGGATAAGGAATACATTGTGTAACTTGCTGATGAGTCTATGACCTTATGTTATTGACTTGATTATGTTATTGACTTGATGAGGAAAATAACTAAAAGACACAAAGTACTATAGTTGGTTGATGAAGCATCACAGTATACATCGAGAAGTTTAGTGTATAATGAGAATAGTATAAACTGAGCTTGTGTTCACCAATGCATTTCTTTGTTAACCGAGCAGGAGAAAAGAACTAAATGATTAGTTTAGCCGTTAAGGATTGATGAGCTGTAAAGTACATTGTAATTAATGATGGAGATAATATTTGTTATGAAGATCAACAGCTAGCATAATTCAAGGAAGATCTAAAGGATGAAATCAAAATGTGTTACTAGCACGTTAGCCAAGGAAGGTTTAAGCGGCAAAATGGACGAAGGAGAATAAGCCACAAAATCTTATGGAGGAGAAGAAAATGGTTTACTTGTCTATTTAAGAGACTAAGGTTTCGTTATGAAATGTATGCTAGAAGAAGGAGACTACAGAACTATTGCATGAACAAGCTTCATGTATGCCTGATCAAACTAGTTAAGGAGAACCGAACTACAGAGCATACCGAGCATCAAAAAAGCTATTACCAAGCAATAGTAAGTCATTGATTATTGTTGATACAGAATTGATATATTGATTAGAGGATTTGTATGGGCTAAACATAGATCTAATAATTTGTAATTGAAATTGTATTGTAATCAGATCAGCTGTTGTTACATTTTAACCATTGTAAATAAAGAAATCTTTTAACCGACTGGACTTGAAAGTCTTTTATGTATCATTCATATAATGAACATTGTTATCCTATCAACCCCATAGTGAATGCTGGTTGGATGATAACGGTTGGTCTTAAATCCTCTAACAAGGTCAAACCAAACAAGATGTTTGTAACCTTTAATAGGATTGGGTCTTCACTGACCTCACTTCAAAAGAGTGAACATTTTTGGGTTGCCGATCCTAGGTGGTTTTTCCCTTCACAGGGTTTCCATGTTAAATCTTTTGTGTTATGTGTTCATTGTGATGATTGTTTGTTATCATACTTTACATATTACATGTTAGATTTGGTCGGTAATCATTAGTTGTTATTGACTAGTAATGGGTAAAAGCACAGACAGTATAGTATTTTATGTTACCAAGTTGTAGAAGTTTAATTAAATTATTTTGGATTATACATTTTGATTTGGGACTGTGGATAACTAATTCACCCCCCTCTCAGTTATTCTAACAACTATAACCAAACAACTACATTTATACAAGAGTCTATCGAACTGAGTCGGCCTTTAGATCCACAATCAATGGAAGGAATGATTAGATCTAGGACCACACTCTTCCCAATGATTGATTCCAACATTAAATCCACGGCCCATAATAAATGCACAAGTCAACTCAATAGGAACTCAAAAGAAACTACTCGGTAAGAAAGGATGACCGAGAAACAAACAAGCATCATCGAGTGCCAGTGAAACAACCAACCACCCAAGAGATAACCGACCACACTTGTTAACCAAAGGAAACTGACCAACTACCGACCAACTCGGTCAAAGAAGAAACCGAGCAACATAAACAAACTCCAAAATATTTTGGTGACACAAGATTTCCAAGGACCCAAGATTCTCCTGCATCATAGATATAGTGTGTATCTATTAAACAAAAGGTTTCATCATTCACCCCTTTGAGCAGTGTGGTCCTGGACAGTTCGTCCTCACTCCTAACAAGCTTAGTTTTAAAAGACTCCTAACAAGGTCCAAACCTTGACTAGGTCACTATACTTAATGTTGGTAATTTTTCTGAGTTAGATATCTAGATGTTGTCATTATGGCAACATATGGTCTACATGAAGACCGCATATGACAGAGAGTAAGTATGACAGAGCATAGAGAAAAATTGTCTAAGTATGTGCAGTATTTTTCTAGTGTACCCTGAGACAGTTTTGATTGGCGACATGGATTGAAGTAAGTTCAGTTCTTGTGCACTTAAACATAGATACTATGATTCATATTGAAGACTCACTTGAGGATGCAAGTCTATACGGCATCTACGGAATAATTTATTATAGTATTACCAAAGACAGTGTTAAAGTCGACTAGATAGAATTGGTAAAGAGTTAAGGGATTATTTTGCTTATCAAAATAATGTCTTAATAATATAAAGGGATGACATCCTAGATGTTAACCCTTGGGTAAATATGTATTTTATGTAAAGCTTTATATTTTGTAAAGATGATTATAAAATTTATTATTCCTAATAACTTGTATAAATGTAAGGCATATAGAATACGAAGAGAATATATAAATGATATAGCGAAAGATATTGATGTGAAGTTGTGAAAGACAAGCAAGAAGTATAAGGTTATGTACCTTACCCTATTTTTTAATCAATAATCATTGTACATTGCTTGTTTAGGTAGTGGGCTCATCTTTTAATCATTTGTAATCAGCACTACCAACTCTTAGTAGGGTTGAGGCTTCTAACAAGGCCTATAGTCCCTTAATCAGGACTGAGACACTATATATATATATATATATATATATATATATATATATATATATATATATATATATATATATATATATATATATATATATATATATATATATATATATATATATATATATATATATATATATATATATATATATATATATATATAATAGGCTCCTAACAGGGTCAACATCCTTAACAAGATACTTTTGATTAGTGGATCTTTGTGGGTATCATCCCCACCAGGGTTTTCCCTTGGCTAGGGTTTCCTCAAGAACAAATAATGTGTTATGAGTTCATTTTCTTTATTGTTGTGCATGTTCTTTAGTTTACTCTATTATGCAAGCATAAATATCATCTGTTATATCCATAATTGGGAAAAAGTAAAAGTTTGTAGAATACTGATTCAGCCCCCCCCCCCTCAGTATTTCCTATTTTTAACAATTGGTATCAGAGCTTAGTTACTCGAAAAAGAATCATTCAGAAAAATCCTAGCTGCTTGAGTAAGATCTCTATGGATATGGATGAGCTACAGAAGAATCTTGAAGAAGCTCTTGAATAAATTGATATACTTACTAAAGAAAGAGATACTCTGAAAGGAAAATATGATGATGCAAAGAACCTCATTGAGAAGCTGAAAAATAAGCTGGAAGAACTGAAAATAGAAAAGGAATCTATAATTCAGGTTGAAGATTGTGATGATAATCTAGAAAAAGAAAATGAGATCCTTAAACATGAATTAAAGATAGTAAATCTGAAATTGAGTTTGAGAGATGGAAATGGCAAGAATGAAGCAAATCTAAAATCTGAGAATGAAAATTTGAAATCTGAGAAAGAAGATCTGAAATCTAAACTTTGTAAAGTGACATCTAAACTTGAGAAAACCAAATTGCAGTATGTTGAACTTGAAAAGTACAATACAATTCTGAAAGGTGAATTGACTCAGTCTAAGCAACATCTTGAGAAACTATATTCTACTAGTGACAAGATTGATGAACAAATGTCTTATCAAAAGCCATTCTATGATAAAATTGGTCTTCGATTTAACTCATCTAAGGTAAGTAAAGAAAGTAAGGAACCAGATTTGAAAGTTTCTAAAAATATAGAAGAAAAGAAATCTAATGAAGCTAACAAATCTGAGGATATGTCTAAAGAGGAAGAACCACCTAAGCAAGAAGAATCACCTAAAGGTATGCAGAGGGAATTTAAAGGTAAATGTTTTACATGTAACACTTTTGGTCATATGAAGAAAGATTGTACAGGTAAGAAATTTAAACCTCTTAATGGTTATTGTTATAATTTTCATGGTTTTGGACATAGAGCTATTGAATGTAGGAAACCTATATTTAATGAGAATAATAATAGTAGTAGAATGTTTAGAGATACTAACCATGCAGATAAGAAACCTACTGAAGATATGAACAGAAGAAATGCAGTAGTATGTTATAGATGCAACAAGGTTGGACACATTGCTAGGAATTGCAGATCACAAATCAACTAGACTAGACCGAGATATGGAAACAATGGAGTAGTTTGTCAGATATGCAAAAAATTTGGTCATACAGCAAGGTTTTGTAGAATGAACAACATGAGAAACCATAATCCTAGAAGGCATGTAAGGAGAAATGAGAATGCAAGCAATAGTCAAGGAGGTTGCTGTAGTAATTCAAAAGAAGTGAAGTTTATTAAAGCCACAGATCAAGGAGACACATTCAGCACTGAAGGTAATCAAAAAGGTGAATTATCTAATGGTAAGAGTGAAACTCTTCCTAACCCATCTCAAAGTACTTAATTCATGAAAAATATAGTAGAATAGGAACTTAGGATAGTATAGAAGTTAGTATAGGATGAATTGAGTCTTGCGCAGTTAATGCAAGGTATTTTATGATGTAATGATGCTATGGTTAAGAGTGCATGAGCTAATATGATGTTATGCAATATCACAAGAAGTTTTAAGTTTTGCAGGTAAGCAGGAACAACTTTTTGGAAAGAAGCGACAAAAGAATTGAATGTGATGTCAGAATGTTATAAGATTGAAAGGTAAAAAGCTTATGATCAGTATTGTTTGATCATTAAAGTGAATGCAAGTGTTAAGAAGAACAAGAAACAATGATTAAGAGCAATTTTCAAGGATTTGGTGAAGGAATTTCATGTCGGATCTATGCAAAGCCCTAAATCATGGAATTAAGGTATTTCACTAAGAAAATATATCAGTTAGTTAGAGAATTTTCAGAAGATATGGATGTTTCATTGGTTAACAATATAAGAGATAAAATCAAACCTAAGATTAAAAGGGAACTAGTAGAACCTTTGGAAGAAGACCCTAAATTAGCATTGTCATTCGTACCAAATGGAGTTTTACATTTAGAGAATGTTAGAAGCTATTTGGGATGTAAACTTGAAACCCTCAGTGATAGTGATTTTACTAAAGAGTATGAGAAGCTTTACAATCAGGATATGTCATTGAAAGTAGGGTTTGAACATTTGAAGGGTAACGAAATCATAAAGTATTCACTACAATATGAATTTGATGATGAAGAATGCACTAAGATAATTTTGAGCAGAATACATAATGGAAATTTTTGGTTGTTGGAAATTTGGCTAAAGTGAGTACATAGATGTTGTCATTATGGCAACATATGATCCACATTAAGAACGCATAGGTCAGAGAACAAGTATGGCAGATCGCAATGCAAATTTGTCTAAGTGTGAGACAGTGTTTTCATAGTGTACCAGGATACAGTTTTGGTTTGCGACATTGACTGGAGAAAGTTCAGTGCTTTTTCACTTGAACATAGATGCTATGATGGCTACTGATGACCCATCTCAAAGTGCAAGTTAGTACGGAATGTATAAAATTAGTTATGGCATTTTTACCAAAGATAGTGTTAAGCCGACAGGTCAGAATAAGAAGACAGAATTGGTAAAGAGTTAAGGGATTATTTTGTTTACCAAAATAATGACTTAACAATATAAATGGATGACATCCTAGATGTTTACCCTTAGATAAAAATATATGGAAGCCAACCATGTAAAGTTATTAGCCTTAATAACTTGTATATATGTAATTGTAATTGCAAGAAGAAGTAATGAATGAGTAGTGTAATATGGTGATGATATGATATGATGTGAATGTAAGAGTAGTGAAGAAGACATTGATGCAAGAAGTATAAGGTTATGTACCTTAATCCATTTTTGTAATTAGTATACATTGTATATTACTTGTTTGGGCAGTGGGCTCATCTTGTAATCAGATTTTGTATCTACAACTCCTAACAGGGTTGAGGCTTCTAACAATGCCTATAGTCCCTTAACCAGGATTGATACACTATACATATGTAATAGACTCCTAACAGGGTCAACATCCTTAATAGGATACTTTTGATTAGGGGATCTTTGTGGGTACCATCCCCACTGGGGTTTTCCCATGGCCAGGGTTTCCTCAAGAACATATCATGTGTTATGAGTTCTTTATTGTTATGCATATTGTTTAGTTTCTTATGTTATGCATGTATAAAGATAATCTATTATATCCATAATTGGGAAAAAGATAAAGTTTGTAGAATACTGATTCACCCCCCCCCCCCCTCTCAGTATTCCCTATTTCTAACATTGGTTAGATGATAGAGTGATAGAAATCACAGCTGACCTAATTCATGAAGTAACTAGTTTGTCTAAATCTGGAGTCATACCTTGAAATGAAAAGAATGTGAAGAAAATAGTAGTGGACAACACTAAATCATCTTACAATGGCATAGGCATAGTGATTAGAAAGATACAACAAGATGATGTTAGATATTTATGCAAGATCCTAACAGCTAAGTTTTGTGCTAATTCAAGAGATGGCATGGCAGATGGAATGATTCATGTAGCCTATTTGATGTGTGTTGATAAAGTACAAGTAGATATGTGTGGAATCTTGAGAATTCAATTGTTTGAGAACCTAGAAAAGATTAAGAAGACTAAGAATTCCCAATTTAGATTCTCATCATTGATTACATATATGTTTTTCCATTTGATAAGAAGATTTCCATTTACAATTGGAGATGATTGGAATGATGGCAAGACCTCAATGGAAAGAATCAACCAAGTATATAGGAGACACCTTATAGACAAGGTCAATGAGAGTGCAGTTTTAGTGATCAAAACATTTCAGAACTTGATGAAGAACAAATCAAGAATCCTTCAGTCTATTATTGAAAAGTATAAAAATGACATATGCTTTATGGTTGAGACTGACTTTACCTACATTGAAGCAACTGAACCTAGAGTAGAGTTCATAGACCCTCTTAGCTATGAAATTTATGAAGTTGAAGAAGAAGAATATGTAAATAGATTGCTTAAATGTAAGTTGGATGTACATAGCAATAGATTTGGGACTTATGAGGAGAACTTCAACTCCGTAAAGTCTATTCAGGAAGAAAAATAGTCAAAGAAGAGAGTGAAAATTACAATTAAGAAAATTCTAAAGGACATAGGGATGATAAAACAAGAATTTATGATTGAAAAGAATATAGTAGCAACACTTAGAGATATTGGAAAAAAGGAAGTTTTGTTTGTTCCACCCCTATCAGTAGTTGAAACTAGAAATTTGTAGCATGTGGTAAAAGTAGAGAAAGAGGAATAGGAAATAAGGAAGTCTACAAGATCTTCTGCCACTCCATCAAGAAAAAGAGTAAAGGAAATAGCTACAGGACTAGGCAAGAGACAAAAGACAATAGTTGCCCCAGTACAGAGGAAAATAGCAGAGATAAAACATGATGAAGACTTAGAAGTAAAGAAGAAGAAATGGAAGCCTAAAATTGAGAAAGTAAATGATCAAATCATTCATGATGGAGATTTTTCTAAGATGAACAAGTATTATGATCTTTACAACTATTCAGAGAAATTGAACTTGGAAAATGCAGTTGTGAGACATATGATCCTAGCAAATAAGAAGTTTGATACAATTCAAGGAAAGATCCCTGATGATCTATTTGAGAAGCTAGTGAATAGGAAAAAGAGAGCAACTGAAGAAGATAACAAAATCAGAGAAATTTTTTTGAGGAAACTATGTGATATCAAAGATGAAGATCATTTTAAGGAAATCATGAAAGAACTTGGTACTCATCTGAGAACAAAAAGAAGAACCATTTTGATAATGGGAGGTAACTATGAAGAGATAAACAAAGAAACTGAGTAGGCAATAGTAAAGGTAATGACAGCATATGTGGCAGCAGAATAGGCTAAGGAATCTGAGCATCAGAAGAATCCCTCTCTACCATCAATTAACATTGAAGATGAATCAATGCATGTGGGAGGAACTAAGATCACATTGGATAGTGATGATAATCCTTTTAGCAACCTAGAGAATATTGTTGACAATTCGATTCTAGAAGAATAGGACAGATCAATTGAAGAAGGAAAGGAAGAAACAAGGAAAGAAGAAGAAAAGAAAATAGAAAATCAAGCAAGTACAGAGATTCAAGGACAGGAAGAAGCACCTAGCAAAGAGAAAATTAGTCTTACACCTGAGATTGCAGCAAAGAAACCACATTTTGAATCAATTTTTGAAAGCTTTGGGAAAGAAGTTGATGATGATGATCAAATGGAGTTGATCACATCCCTAAACAAGATAATTGGAAAGAACAAGAAGGTAAAAATCCTTGAAGGATCATTGCTAGAATTAACAGAGAAGTTGCAGAGTGTTGTGACTAACTAGATAGCAGAGTTAGACCCACTAGAAAGAGCTAGAGAAGTTATGAAAGCATTTGATAATGAGTTCACTAACTTATCAGATATGGCTATAGTGAAGGTTCAGGCCTATGAGGCCAAAATATTTCATGATATAAGTTAGAATATCAGAAATGATATTAACAATATAGATGTATGTATAAAATATCTTAGAAGGAATTTGGACAGAGGTAAAACTTTGTACATTCAGTGTACAAAATCTGAAAATCATGTTTTAGAAGTGGTTGAGAAGATTAAGGCTAAAGAGGTAGAAATTCAATCAAAGGTAAATCTTTTAGCCAGCCCTAATATGAAATTTTTTTATGTTGAGAAAAGAATCGGCAAAATGTATGATGAAATAAGGATTCTTAAAGATGAAAAAATAAAGAAATTGAGAAGATTCACTCTTCTTAGAGAGCACATTTCAATCAAGATTGGCATAGTTGAAGGACAATTGGAAGAATGTCTTTCATCCAAGACATCTTATGAGAAGTTCAACTTTGAAAACCTTCATGCATGTGAGATTGCATCCTATGGTCTATGTGCACTTCTTAGTGTTTCAGACACAGTAAAGAAAGCATGGGAGAAGGAGATAGAGAACATTAAAGTGAAATTTGCAGATTGCGTTGCAAGCCTACCGGCTCTGCAATTTTGAATCAAGATAAACATTTTTTGAGATCATAGTTTTTGACACCTTTTTGTCATTGTTGTCAAAGGGGGAATGATATAATAGCATAAAATTGATATATATGTTAAGGAATTATATTCTTAGGGGGGTTATAGAATATAGATAAGATATATGGATTTATAAGGACAGCAAAGATATATTTTTGTTATGGCCACAATTTTGAGATTTTGAGTTTTGTGACTTAGCCAATTTTCTCATATGTTTCCACCAATGACAAAGGAGGAGATTGTTGGCAATTTGGATGAGCTAGATATCTATATGTTGTCATTATGGAAACATATGATCTACATGAAGACCACATATGATAGACAGTAAGTATGATAGAGTGTAGAGCAAAATTGTCTAAGTATGTGTAGTATTTTTCTAGTGTACCCTGAGACAGTTTTGATTGGCGACGTTGATTGATGTAAGTTCAGTACTTGCACACTTGAACATAGATACTATGATGCATATTGAAGACTCAACTGAGAGTGCAAGTTTGTACAGCATGTACAAAAGAAGTAAGGGATTATTTTGTTTATCAAAATAATGTCTTAATAATATAAAGGAATGACATCCTAGATGTTAACCCTTGGTTAAATATGTATTTTATGTAAAGCTTTATGTTTTGTAAAGCCGACTATAAAAGTTATGATTCCTAATAACTTGTATAAATGTAAGGCATATGGAATGCGAAGAGAATATATAGATGATATGAGATATGTGAATGAGATAGATGATATAGAAAAATATATTGATGTGAAGTTGTGAAAGAAAAGAAAGCAGTATAAGGTTATGTACCTTACCCTATTTTGTAATCAGTAATCATTGTACATTACTTGTTTGGGTAGTGGGCTCATCTTGTAATCATTTGTAATCAGCACTACCAACTCTTAGCAGGGTTGAGGCTTCTAACAAGGCCTATAGTCCCTTAATCAGGACTGAGACACTATATATATGTAACAGGCTCCTAACAAGATCAACATCCTTAACATGATACTTTTGATTAGTGGATCTTTGTGTGTATCATCCCCACCAGGGTTTTCCCTTGGCCAGGGTTTCCTCGAGAACAAATAATGTGTTATGAGTTCATTTTCTTTATTGTTATGCATGTTCTTTAGTTTACTCTATTATGCAAGCATAAAGATAATCTATTATATCCATAATTGGGAAAAAGTAAAAGTTTGTAGAATACTAATTTACCCCCCCCCCCCCTCAATATTCCCTATTTCTAACACTTAATGCATTGTAAAGATCAACTCCTAACATGGTTGTAATATCTTCTAACAGGGATCATAATACTCTAGTGCAGTTCTTAGTGGGTGTTAATTCCCACCAGGGTTTTTACCTTTTTGGGTTTCCCTGTAACCAAAATTATGGTGTTTTGTTAAGTGTTCTTATATTGTGTTTATGCTTAAAGTTATTATATACTTAATTGGATAAAGAATTTAATCTTGTAGATAACTGATTCACCCCCCCCCCCCCCTCTCAGTTATCTCTTGGGACTATTCCTAACAAATATATATATGATATTATTGCAAATGAATTGACATCATTCCCCAAAGAAAGTAGAACTATAATCATAATGGAGGAAAGAACACGTAAGAGTTATAAAGAAGAATCTTTTCAAAAAATGACATGGAGACCAAAAAGAATCAGTGTTACCAAGTCACAAATCCAAGAAGACTACACAAGGAAATATTTACAAACAATAGCATAGGTACAACATAACATGAAACAACATATAGAAGAGTAAAGATACATATAGAAGAGATATACAATAGAATCAATTCCTTTATCACCTTGCACCAATAGAGTAACAAGGGTTGTATAAAAGAATCTAACATATATTTAGCAAACACATTATGGGAGAAGCACAATACAACAGACAAACACATGAAAAGCTACCATGAAGGACTAGCCAATCAAGTGTGCCACCTAATCTACCCATCTCGTTCTATATCATTTAGGAAAGGTGGATAAATCGCAAGAGGGACTATATCCAACATAGTAGGAATGATAGCCAGTTCCAAACAAGGATCCTCTTGAGAATCATAATGTTCGATACTAGGTGTAAGTATCAATTGTGATAAAATAATATTAGGTAAATCAATGTCAATGTCAATAGTCTCATGTTCATCATTAACATCATTAGTATCATCAAGAGTATCTTCTTCATCTAGATTAATCAAAATAGGATCTAAGATACAAATAGAATCATCATAATCTTGCATCTTAACATCATTATTAGTAGTAACTTCTTCTAACACATCATGCATAGGCTTGTCAAAAGAAGGTAAAGAACTTTGAATAATAGAAGTATAGGATTTAGCTTGAGCACGATGCTTCTTACAACGTTCATTAGTAGATCAATTATTTTTGTCTTGTTTGAAATATGTTGAGAACTAGGACAAACAACTACTAGATCCTTCACAGGTTCTATAGGAGGATTAGTAGGATTCTTAGTAGACTGACAAGCAACAATAGGATCTTGATTAACAGAACTAGAAGCCATAGATAAAGGAGGTATAGAAGGTGTAGGAAAAAGACCATGATTAAGATCCATTAGAGGCATGCTTAATTTGAGAATCTTGCGATGCTTATAGTCTTGATATGAGAGAAAGAGATTATCAGGTCGAGAAGGACATGAATTAGGTATTGAAGGCCAAAAGAAGTCAAGTGTAGCACAATCCCTAGGCATAGAAGGTTGATATAAACTATGGTTAATCATCTTCACTTCTTCATCATGATTGGATTTAAGATACTTATGGATAGGAGAAGAAACAACATGCATGACATTCAACTAGGGATAACCAATCTTCACTTGAAATTGATCAGAAGTAGGGACAACAAAAAAGGCAGTTTCCACCATTTCACCACCAAGTTCAACCAACAAGTTAATAGAACCAAATGATGGATAAATAAAATGATTACAAGTTTGAATCCACACATCAGATGTATCATAAGAATCACGTTGTAATTTTTTCATAAAAAAGATTCTCTTCAATAATAACATTGACTAAGGATGTAGGATCACCAAGAAAACCATGCGTAAGTATCTGATAAATCCTAGCATAAATGTAAATAGGACCATCAGGAGCTTTAATAGTCTCAGAATCATCAAAGATAATCAACAGTTCCCTAGGTCTTTTATTCTTAGGTTGTTTTCAAGGTTTTGGTTGAGGTTTCAATTTAGGTTGATGAGTTGGAACTTGAGGTTGAGTTTGAGGTTGAGGCTGGGGTGGAGACATAGATTGAGACAACACAACATTCTCCACATGGTTAACTATGTGATTAAGATCATCCATCTTTGAATCATAAACAATATCCATAGAAGATGGATGAGCAATAGTATTAGTATCATGTGTAGGTAAAGGATTTGTATAGATTTGAAGATTTTGATTAGGAGGAGAGATAGATTTCTTCCCACTACCATCAAAATTATCAACAAATAAGGCATTATAATTGATTAAGTCTTGAACCTTATGCTTTAAAGAATAACACTTCTCAGTATCATGACCATTTTGATGATGGTATTAACAAAAAGGTTTAGGATCAAAGGATTTAGATGCTATCATAGCAGGTAAAAGAGGTCAAATAGGAGGTAAAGTAATCATATTAGCGGTTAACAACCTATTCATAATGGAATGTAAAGATTCAGAGAGAGGAGTAAACATACGATTCAAATGAAAAGCAGTAGATGTAGAAGTAGCATTGTGGGATGCAATGACAACTTGTTCAACAACTACATTTTCTTGTTTATTTATGTTGACATAGTTGTTAGTTTTTTGAAATTTATATGGATTAGGAGTAGCATCACTCTTATCAACTAGAACAGGAGCCATTGGGGTGTTTCTCTCAAATTGACTCACTTGTAATTGATAATGATGAAGCGATGCACAAAGTTGTTGAAAAGAAGTAAATTTAGTAAGCAGAATCTTATCTCTAATATCCTTTTGTAAATTTGAAATAAACATACGTTGAATAGAAATATCAGGAACAGGATAGGAAATATGAGCATACAAATGCTTAAATCTACCATTTTGTTTATAGTGCATCAAATTAGTTAATGACACTTGCGAACCAATGTTATTCTAAAATTGTTGAAAAAAAGCATTAGCAAGTTTTGGAAAAGAGTCAATAGAATAAGGAGGTGAGGAACAATACCATTGCAAGGCCTTATCATGAAAAGTTCTAGAAAACAACTTGGCTAAAATCCTATGGTCATGAGAATATTCACTACAAAGGATTTGAAATGTTTTAACATGAGTAACAGGGTCTCCCTTACCATTGTAATTCTCAAGATGAGGCATATCGGCTTCCTAAGGAATAGGAGCATGAATGATGTCTAGGGATAAAGGACTTCCCATGTCACATGTAGGATTGCTAAACTTGTTTTGAGTCAAGGATGCAAGTTGTTGTTGTAAAGATGACAAAGTTTGAGCCAAACTGATGATTTTTGAATCATTAGAGGAAATAGGATGCATAGCAACATTAGAAACACTAGGTAAAGTGCATGAAGCGGCAGGAATGAAAGACAACACTGGAGGAACACTTGGAACCACAGTTAGAAGAGGATTAGAATAAGTAAAAGGAACATTATGGTAAGAAAGTTGTGATGTAGGAAGGGATATAGGAGGAACACTCATAGAAAGAGAATGAACTGTTGGAGTCACCAAAGGAGGAGTATAAGTAGGAATACTAGGTAAAGGAATGGAAGAAGGTTCCACACTAGTAACTGTAGGAGTAAATCCTAAATCTTGAGCTTCTTGAGCTAAAGGTTTAACATTTGAATTCACGAGGTGAGTAATACGATGTGGGAGATTAACACCTTGATCATTATTAGAAAGGACTTTATTAAGAGCCTCTATAGCTTGAATAGAATCTTGATTATGGATTTCTTGAACAAGCTAATTATCCATTTTATCAAGTTCAGTTGAATGTTTTTGGACTTGTTCAGGAGGAACTATTAAAGAATTATCCTCATCATGAGATGAGTGAGAAGAGTTTTTCTCCATAGTAGGGTTGCAATCATGAATAATCAAATTGTCATCTGGGATCCTAAGGAAAGGAGAGGAAGACTCGGGATAAAAGGCACCCATAATTCTATGACTTCTTCTAATTGGAATATTATAGGTAGGACTATAGGTAGTAAAGCTCATATACCAATGCAATATAAATGAACTAAACTAGGAAAACACAAAGAATGAAAAAATGAATGTTTTTGTATTTTTATTATATATGAGATGCAAACACATAAAAGAAGTCTAATATATGCAAGATCTAACACCATAAAAGAAAGAGTTGTCTATCATGGGTTCACTAAAATGTAAGATGGGAAAAGGGGGGGGAATGTAAAATCCACTTCTTAATCCAAATTCCCAAAGGAAATATCCAAATTGATCAACCAAAACGGAATGGTTAATGCACAAATGAATAAATTGATGAAAAATATGAAGAAAGGAGACAACCTTATATTATGTTATAGAAAGTATTCATTAAAATATTGATTGAATTGAAGGTAAATACTAACCTCAAAATAGGACTGATCTGGAAAATGTTGTTTACTGGTGTCTGTGTTCAGTTTTGGGAAATTTTGCAACTGCATCTGGCCTAGAAATACAGAAATAGAGAAAAACTAGAAACCTTTTGCTTTTTTGAGCAAGTTCGACCTTGACCCAAGACATGGGTAAGATCTTACCCCATGGCACAATCTTACCCCAAAAATTTGACCTTGACCTGCACTACTCTGATGGAAATTCTGTTTGTGGATCCTGAAAGTTCACCGAAATGGGTACTCAGATCTGCATTGATATTCAATGTCCCACACATGTACCTGCAAGAAAAAGGGTTTTTTTTTGTTGGATGAGGGGTTTTCCTTGGTCAAACCTTAGTTTTGAATCAACCTTGAAATGTAATTTAAATTGCAATATATAAATAAATTAAATGGAACTATTCACCTTGCTTATGTTGAAATCCTTGTGGAGGATTTGAATCCTTGAATCCACAAGTATGGATGCTCCAAATGAATGTAGAATTATATGTAGGATGTCTCAAATCAATTTCATTAGATATTCAAAACCAATCTTGAATGGATCTTGGAATAGGAAGAAGCTTGAATGAATGTGTATGGAGAAATATTCAACAAGAGGGATCCAAAGAGATTGAATCCTTTAATGGCTATCAATAGATCTCCTTGATGAATTAGATCATGAATGCTTGAGGATGAATGAATGCTTGAATTCTTTCCTTCTCCTTCTTTATTTCTTGATCGCTTGATTTCACTTATGCTTAAATTCAATGGAAGGTAGATGCTTGATCATGAAAAGTAGATGATTGTGGATGTGAAAATGAAAGAGGAAGGCTTCCTTTTATACTAGTCTAGGGAAAAAACTTCTAAAGATGTCGACATAGGAGGATTAAATTCCCATTTAAACCTTAATCCCTAGAAATGGTCCTAGATTAAATACAATTTAAGAGTTTACCATTCTAAAATCCGAAACAGCTGACCCGAAAATGGGAAATAAAACTTTCCAAAGTTTGACATCCCGAAACCTCTAGAATCTAAATTTTAGACCCAAGTTCAGGGTCGAGGTCGACTCTAACCTAGGTTAGGGTTGAGGTTGACCTTAACCCAAAATTTCAACCTTGACCCTGGGGTCAAAGATCTAAAATCCTCAAGATAAGGTGCTAGAAAAAGGTTGGAAACAAGTGGAGAGAGATGTAGAATAGGGGGGAAAAGCCAGATCCAATCAAAGACCCACTCAAGGCACTTGACATGACCCTAGACCACTTACTTGGAGGGATAAACCAATCCTAAATGGAAGTGTTTCCATTTTCTGATGATACAATAAGGTTTTCTCCTTTCTTCATATTCTACATTAATTGATTCATTTGTGCATTCATCATTTCCTTGTGGTTAATCAATTTGGATCTTTCCTTTGGGAATTTGGGTTAAGAAGTAGATATTTCATTCCCCCCTTTCAAAACACACACATCCACACCACATCCAATTTTATATATTACATTTTGGTGAACCCATGATAGACAACTCTTTCTTTTATGGTGTTAGATCTTGCATGTATTATATTTCTTTTATGTATTTGCATTTTATATAAAGCAAAAATACAAAAACATTTATTTGTTCATGCTTTGTGTTTTCCTAGTTTAATTCATTTGCATTGCATTGGTACATAAGCTTTACTACCTCTAGTCCTACTTATAATATTCCAGTTAGAAGAAGCCATAGACTTATGGGTGCCTTTGATCTTGACTATTCCTCTCTTTTCCTTAGGATCTCAGATGACAATTTGATTATTCATGATTCCAATCCTACTATGGAGCATAAATATTCTCACTCATCTTATTATGTGGATGATGCTTTAAGAGTTCCTCCTAAACAAGTGCAAAAACTTTCAACTGAACTTGATAAAATGGGAGATTGGCTTAGTCAAGAAAACCATAATCAATATTTTATTCAAGCTATCGATGCTCTTAAGAAGGTCCTTCATGATAGTGATCAAGGTTTTAATCTCTTGCATGGTATTACTCATCTTGTCCATTTAAATTTTAAACCTTTAGCTCAAGAAGCTCAATATTTAGGATTCACTCCTCCTGTCACTAGTGTGGAACCTTCTTCCATTCCTTTACCTAGTATTCCTAGCTATACTCCTCCTTTAGTGACCACGACAGTTCCATCTCTTCTTATGAGTGTTCCTCATGTGTCCCTCCCTACTTCACAACCTTCTTATATAGTGTTCCTTTTACTTATTCCAATCCTCTTCCAATTGTGTCTTCCATTCCTACCGCTTCATACACTTTATCTAGTGCTTCTAGTGTGTCTATGCCTCCTATTTCATCTAATGATTCAACAATCATCAGTTCGGCTCATACTATATCATCTTTACAACAAAAACTTGCATCTTTAACTCAATCCAAGTTTAGTATTCCTAAATGTGACATGGGAATTCCTTTATCCCTAGACATGATTTGTTCTCCTATTCCTCAGCAAGACGATATGCCTCATCTTGAGAATTATAATGGTAAGGGAGACGGTGTTACTCATGTTAAAACATCCAAAATCCTTTGTAGTGACTATGCTCATGACCATAGGATTTTAGCCAAGTTGTTTGCTATAAATTTTTTTGATAAGGCCTTGCAATGGTATTGTTCCTTACCTCCTTATTCTATTCATTATTTTCCAAAACTTTCCAATGCCTTTATTCAACAATTTCAAAATAACATTGGTCCGCAAGTGTCCTTAACTGATTTGATGCATTGTAAATAGAATACTAAAGAAAAATTGACTGAATTCATTGGTAGATTTAAGAATTTGCATGCACATATTTCTTATCATGTTCCTGATATTGATATTCAACATATTTTTATTTCAAATTTGCAAAAGGATATTAGACATAAGATTATGCTTACTGAATTTATCTCTTTTCAACAACTTTGTGTAATGCTTCATCATTATCAATTACAAGTGAGTCAATTTGAGAGAAACACTCCAATGGCTCCTATTCTAGTTGATAAGAGTGATGTTGCTCCTAATCCAAGCAAATTTCAAAAACCTAACAACTATGTCAAGATAAATAAACAAGTGAATGCAATTACTGATCAAGTCAATGCCACTTATGCATCCACTGCTTTTCATTTGAATCATATGCTTACTCCTCTTTATGAATCTTTGCATTCTATTATGAATAAGTTGTTAACTACTAATATGATTACTTTACCTCCTATTCAACCTCTTTTACTTGCTACAGTGGCATCCAAATCCTTTGATTCCAAAGTCTTTTGTCAATACCATCATCATAATGGCCATGATACCAAGAAGTTTTATTCTTTAAAACATAAGATTCAAGACTTAATCGATTCTAATGCTTTATCTATTGATAATTTTGATGGTAGTGGGAAAAAATCTATCTCTCCTCCTAATCAAATCTCCAAATCTATATGAATCCTTTGCCTACACATGATACTAATATCATTGTTCAGCCATCTTCTATGGATATTGTTTATGATTCAAAGATGGATGATCTTAATCACATTGTTAACCATGTGGAGCATGTTGTCTTGTCTCAATCTCCACCTCAACTTCAATCTCAACCTCAACCTCAAGTTCCACCTTAACCTAAGCCTAAACTAAAACCTCAACTTAAACCTCAAAAACAACCTAAGAATAAAAGACCTAGGGAACTCTTGATTACTTTTGATTATTATGAAACTATTAAAGCTCCTAACAGTCCTCGTTACATTTATGCTAGGATTTCTAAGATACCTACACATGGTTGTCTCATTGATCCTACATCCTTAGTCAATGTTATTATTAAAGAAAATATTTTTATGAAGAACTTACAATGTGATTCTTATGATACATCTGATGTATGGATCCAAACTTGTAATGGTTTTCTTTATCCATCATTCGATTCTATTAGGTTTCTTGTTGAACTTAGTGGTAAAATTGTGGACATTACCTTTGTTTTTGTTTCTACTTCTAATCAATTTAAAGTTAAGTTAGGTTTTCCTTGGTTGAAATCCATGCATTTCATTGCTTCTCCTATCCATAAGTGTCTTAAATTCATTCATGATGAAGAAGTCAAGATGATTAATCATAGTTTATATCAACCTTCTAGGTCCAGAGATTGTGCTACATTTGACTTCTTTTGGCCTTCATTATCTAATTCATGTCCTTCTTGACCTGATAATATTTTTTGCTCATATCAAGCCTATAAGCATCACAAGATTCTTGAGTTAAGCATACCTCAGATGGATCATAACCGTGGTCTTTTTCCTGTGCCTTCCATAACTCCTTTATCTATGGCTTCTAGTTCTATTAATCAAGCTCCTAGTGTTGCTTTTCAACCTACTAAGAACTCTACTAACCCTCCTATAGAACCTATGAAGGAACCGGTTGTTGTCCCTCCTAGTTCTCAACATATTTCAAGCAAGACAAAAATGTAACCGATCTGTTAATGAACACTGTAAGAAGTGTCAAGCTCAAGCTAAGGAACGTGCCTCTATTTTTCTAAGTTCTTTACCTTCTTTTGACCAGCCTATGCATGATGTGTTAGAAGAAGTTAATACTAATAATTATGTTAAGATGAATGATTATGATGATCCTATTCGTATCTTAGATTCTATTTCAATTAATCTGGATGAAGAAGATGTTGGAAACTACAATTGAAGCAATTTTTGTATTGTCATTGATGTCAAACCTTAATTGGTAAGACTATTGCTATTTAAGAAAGTACTATATCTATTTGAATGTTCCTAAGGGGATAGGCAAGGTTGGTAACAATAGCACCTAAGGAAAGGTTGAGTTATCTTGATACTTCAATGAGTACTTGATTATGTGGCACAATGATAAGACAATGCATTATTTATCTTAGTAAGAATAAAGACTAAACTGGTAGGCTTAACTGAGCATAAGTGAAGAAATATAGTTTAAGTCAAGTGTTGTTTGTGTCAACCAAGCTAGTGAATGCTGAGTAAAAATAGTGTTGACCAAACACTAGTTAATTGCTGAGGAAGACAGTGTTAGCCGAGGGAACAGTTTATGTGGTGACCAAGCTTTCTAGAGAAGACCAAGAAGTTGGACACAGTATTGACCGAGCATCAATATTTTGCATTTGCTGAAGAATTCATATTTCCAGCCAACATCATTAAATTCTTGAATTATGTAAAATGTGTTGACTTTATTTATTGATTGTATGAAAGCGTTTAATGCACTATAAAATGTTTTATTGTAAATCTTTAAGAGATTTGAGATATTTCAAAGATAAGTTGAAGAACATAATGTAGGATGGATTCAATGAATTTGACCTAACCCTAAGATCTACGAAGGAGATTAAGCAGCAAAAGATGTATTGACCTAATAGAGGTAGTATTAAGGAAACCTAAGCAAGAGGTTGAACAAAGAGAGAGAGAGAGAGGGAAAGAAGTGAATGCTGGAAGTATTTTTATTGACTGTCTAAGCATAAAAGGCTGAAGGGGAAGTGTTGTGATTTCTTGAAGGGTTCCGAATAGATGAGTGATGGAGATGGAAAAGGTTCACAGTTAGTAAGCCAGCATATGTGTACGGAATTGGATCTGATATTTTCAAAGTGAGTTGTATGTTTCTCATATCAATATTACTACTACTTTCTAACCATTGTAATAGTCAAAATCCCTTTAACAGAGATTGGCCTAATAGTCATAGGTATAAATCCTTTGAACAAGGTTGCATTCTAATGGAGTGTATGTAAGTCCTCTAACAAGGTGCACTTTTAACAGAGTGGTTGAAATCCTTTAACCGGGTCACACCTGACAGTGTGTTTGTAACCTTTGACAGGGTTGACTTTTCACCAAGCTCACTTCAAAAGAGTGAACATAATAGTAACATGTTACAAAGTGGTTTTTCCCAAATTGGGTTTCCACTATAAATCCTAGTGTTGATACTTGTGTGAATGTTTTGGTTTGAACATTTCTATGTTTTACAAGTTAGATGCCATTGGATTAGTGGACTGCACTATTATATGTTTCTGTTATGCAATCAGTAATGACTGAGTAGGTGTTGGTTATTAGATCTGATTTGTTGAAGAGTTTAAAAGATTGTTTTATACATCTGGACCTGAGAACAACTGATTCACCCCCCCTCTCTGTTGTTCTAAATCATATTAACAAAAGATACTCTTGATGATACTAATGATGTTAATGATGATTATGAAACTATTGACATTGATATTGATTTACCTAATATTCTTTCATCATAATTGATAATTATACCTAGTCTCAAACATTATGATTCTCAAGAGGATCCTTGTTTGGAACTGGTTATCATTCCTACTGTGTTGGATATAGTACCTCTTGCGAGTTTCCCACCTTCCTGATATGATATAGAATGAGATGGGGAGAGTAGGCGATGTGCTTGATTGGCTTGTCCTTCATGGTATCTTTTTATGTGTTTGCCTATTGTATTGTGCTTCTCTTGTAATGTATTTGCTAAATGTTTGTTAGATTCTTTTATATGACCCTTGTTACTTTGTTGGTGCAAAGTGATAAAGAAATCGAACCTATTGTACAATTCCTCTATATGTATCTTTACTCTTCTATATGTTGTTTTCATGTTATGTTGTGCCTATTCTATTGGTTGCAAATGTTTCCTTATGTAGTCTGCTTGGAATTGTGACTTGGTAGCACTAATTCTTTTTGGTCTCCATGTTGTGGTCTGAAAAGACTCTTCTTTGTAACTCTTATGTGTTCTTTCCTCCATTATTATTTTAGTTCTACATTCTTTGGGGAATGATGTCAATTCATTTGCAATAATATCATATATAAATATTATCTTATGATCATGCTGACCCCACGGTAGGTAGATCCCCTCTGTGTTCTCTATATGTTTTTGTGGTATTTCCCTTGATTTGTCTTTTCTTGGGGCCATCTCATAGTGGAAACTTAATTAGTGGAGTTGTTTATGTTTCCGTTCAATCCATTACTCCTGTTAAAGTGTTAGCAATGACTTTAACATTGGGGCATACGCTCTACTCACTTTTTGTACACACACACTTTCAATACATATAATTTTCAAGGCACTTTTCTCCCTTTATGGATTAGTGACTAATCCTTAAAGCATGGATTTTTATCTTGTAGGGTCTCTTGATCCCTCCAATTTCAAAATTTTAAAAATTTTGTCCCTTAAGGTCAGAGGTATCCTTAAGACTAGATCTCTTTTGTTTTTGGCTATTCTCTTATGGAATAGAATATTCCTAAGGGTGAATCCTTGATGATTTGACTAGTAAGTAGCCACATTCACTAGGTGGTTCAATTCCATCTTTCCAGTTGCATTGTTTCCTTGTGTGGTTCACAATGGGACATAAGTTCTCATTGGGTGAGGAAGTCACACCCTCTTCTCTCTCTTTTCTAGATATGTCTCTCTTATTGTAATCTTGGAGTTGACAAAGACTTGAGTCCCTAGGGGCTTGAGGATTCCTTTGTCCCTTTGATTTCAATAAGATTATCTTTTTTGTTGTGATCTCCTTTACCAAGAGTTTGCATCGATTCCATACTCTTGCTAAGGTGGGGGATAAATGTATCATCAGAAAATGCAAGAACTTCCATTTAGGACCAATTTATCCCTCCGAGTAAGTGGTTTGTGGTCATGTTAAATGCCTTGAATGGGTCTTTGACTGGGATGTAGCTTTTTCCCCCTATTTTCTCTTTCCACCTTTTTCTAGCCTATTTCTGGCACCTTATCCTAAGGATCTGAGATTCTTGACCTTAGGTTCAAGGTCAACCTTCTGGGTCAAGGTCAACCTAGACCCTGACCTAGGTCAGAGTCAACCTTGACCCTGACCCTAGGTCAATATTTCAAGTCCCAGAAGTTTTTGAATGCTGGGTTTTGAAAAGTTTATTTTCTCACTTCCGAGTCAACTGTTTTGGGCTTCGAAATGGTAAACTCTTAAATGATATTTAAATTGGGTCCACTTCCAAGAGTAAAGCCTTAAATTGGAATTTAATTCTCCTATGTCAGTCTCTCTAGAATTTTGTGCCCTAACTTGTATAAAAGGAAGCCTTCCTCTCTCATTTCCATCATCAAAAAATTATCTCTCAATCGAATTCAAAAAAGCAAGAAGAAGGAAAGAATTCAAGCATTCATTCATCCTCAAGCATTCAAGCATTCAAGATCTAATTCATCAAGGAGATCCATTGGTGCCATTGAAGGATTCAATCTCTATGGAGCCCCTTTGTTGAACATTTCTCCATCCACATTCATTCAAGCTTCTTCCTATTCTAAGATCCATTCAAGATTGATGTTGAAGATCTAATGTAATTGATTTGAGACATCCTACATACAATTCTACATTCATTTTGAGAATCCATAGTTGTGGATTCAAGGATTCGAATCCTCCACAAGGGTTTCAACATAAGCAAGGTGAATTGTTCCATTTACTTTGTTTATTGCTACAAATTCAATTATATTTCAAGGTTAATTCCAAAACTAGGGTTTGACCAAGGCAAACCCCTCATCCAACAAACAAAACCCTTTTCTTGTAGGTATAGGTGTAGAACAACGAATTGCAATTCAGATCTGAGTACCCTTTTCGGCAAACTTTCAGGATCTGCAAATAGAATTTTCATTGAAGAAGTGCATGTCAAGGTCAACTTTTAGGGGTAAGATTGTGCCTAGGGGTAAGATCTTGCCCCTATCTTGGGTCAAGGTTGACCTTGCTCAGAAAAGAAAAAGGTTTATAGGTTTTCTCTATTTCTGTGTTTCTAGGCCTGATTCGGATGCAAAAATTCCCAAAACTGAGTACAGACACCATAAAAACAACATTTTCCAGATCTGTCATATTTTGAGGTTAGTATTTGTCTTCAATTAAATTAATATTTTAATACATACTTTCTATAATGGAATATAAGGTTTTCTACTTTCTTCATATTCTCCATCGATTAATTCATTTGTGCATTAATCATTTCCTTGTGTTTAATCAATTTGGATCTTTCCTTTGGGAATTTGGGTTAAGAAGTAGATCTTACATTCCCCCTTTCAAAATACACACATCCCCACCACATCCAATTTTATATTTTACAGTAATGTATTTGAATTAAATACATCTAGAGCCTCTTGTTTTTTTGTAAAAGTAGATGACATTTGGTTATGGCACAGAAGGTTTTGTCATGTTAACTTCAACAATATTGTGAAGGCAAGTTTGACTAAGGTAGTAAGAGATCTACCAAATATTGTGAAACCATCTAACATTGTATGCAGAGAATGTGTTATGGGAAAACTGACTAGAAGTAGTTACAAAAGTAAATCATATACATCAAAAGAAAAGTTGGAGCTGGTACATACAAACCTATGTGGCCCTACAAGGACAAAATCATACTATGGTAAAAGGTATTGCATACTTTTTGTTGATGACTTTTCTAGAATGATGTGGGTTACTTAAAAGAAAAATCAGAAGCATTTGATAAATTCAAGATAGTCAAGGCAAAAGTAGAGAATGAATCAGACTTAAAGATAAAATGTTTAAGATCAGATAGAGGTGGAGAGTTTACTTTAGATTTATTCAATTCATACTACAAAGAGCATGGAATACAAAGACAAACATCTTCTCCTAGGACTCCACAACAGAATGGGATAACTGAGCGAAGAAACAAGACTAGACTTGATGCTGCTAGGATAATGTTGCTTGAAGGAAATGTATCTCATGTGCATTGGAGAGAGGTTGTTGGGATAGCCACTAGTAGAATTTAGCAAATAAATGACTACGTGACTAAAAATTTTAGTCACGTAACTAAAAGTTTTAGTCACATGACCAAAACTAATCATATTTGGCAAATAAATGACTACGTGACTAAAAATTTTAGTCACATGACCAAAACTGATCATATTCTACTAATTGTTTGCAATTCACAATTATAAATAACTAAATAAATGACAAATTTGGCCATCAGGTAAATGTTATACACTAATTTTTGCACCCTATTCAAGCTCTCGTAGTCTTGATAACCTAGTATAACATGGGAATCATCTCCAGGTTGTGGGACCTATGCTAACTAAGATGAGACCTCCAGGTTCTAGGCTGGTTCCTCTTGGACAATCACCTTAATTTTCTTTTGACAAGAAAGTAAACTCTTGAAGGGAAAGGGATAGAATGAATGTTGAAAGGGAAATGACTAAAAATCAAACTACCTACTAGGTGATACATCAAAATGAAATGAACATAATATATCGACCAAATTATCATGAAAGCTCTCAGATCTAATGGAACACAATCCTTCTAAACAGGCTTGCATAAGTGTTTCACAGAGAGGCCTGAACAAAAGACATAGACTGTGACCTGCAAGCAAACATTCTCTTCAGCAAAAGGGGACAGGAATGAGACAAGATAGTTAGGGGATGAACAAAATCCACAAAACTACCTAAATCAGATCAGACACAATAGTATACAAATAAGCTGAAGGAAAGAAGGGCTCTAGAACTCCAAGATTTCTCTAATAAAGCCAGTATATCATACCCAATAAGAGAAATACAGACAAGGGAAAGACCTAAGGGCAAAATAAATGCCATGGAAGGCCTCTATTAAGTCTGATAGATCAATGAAAGATTACAAACTATAAGAGCTAGAGGGCAGAACAAATGCCACGGATAACTCCTGAAGAAAGAAAACCTCCCCTTTACAATTGTAAACTTTGAGCTCTAAAAGCTCCAAAATAATAATATATACATCTCCCTTTCGCACGCAAGCAGGAGTCAAAACATTTAGGGTTACATAGATTTTTCATAGAATAACAGAAACCCTAACTCTGTTGCTTCTGATCATAAATGCCTCCTTGAAATATCCTAGCTAATTAGATATATGTCTGCATGTCTTTCCCATTACCATAACTATCTGCAGACAAGACACCTCGATTCATCTACTTTGCTGCAAGCTGAAAACTTCACACCACTGCATGACTTTATCTCTGTAACTCGGATTCACCATGAACGTTCAAATCTGATCTTCGCAAATATTTTCTACCTATAACTATCATAGAAAAAAATCTCTAAGCTACCCCCTTGTCGTTCATAGTTCACAGTAACAAATTGACATAGAACCTTGCAAAAAGATTCAAATTCAGGCTCCAACGGCCACCTGGTTCTATTTTAAAACATGGTCATCGATCAGTTTCCTTCCCGACAGATCGAACAGTCCTCAAAATTCACCATCACATTCAACAAGCCAACATGACACATCATGGTCTCTCGGCCAATGAGAAATGTGCATGTCAGCACAACTTGGCAACTGGACCCACTTGTCAGAAGTGTTGTGTTGTAAGGAAGATCGATGGTTGTCACATGATCACAAGGAATGGGATTAAGCTTTACAAACATGCGACAACTATCCGATTAAAAGGAGATTAACCTTCTTAATCAGATGCTGAAACATTAGAAAAATTAACCATTTAGGACCTTTAGAAACTAGGCCCACCATGGTAGATGACAACTGGTTGCAGGTGCACGGATAAGAAATGTTGACGTCGATGAAGATCTGCGAAGACGTGAAGAAGTAGAAAACATCCCAAGTTTTATACTTAGACAATTTTTGAAACCCTGTGACATAAAACAAGCTATTTCTTACGGATATTAAAATAACCATAACTCCTTGGTGGTAACATTTCAAAACATGCAGCTTTAACCAGACCTTGGAAACTCAAAGAACTATCATATGCTAAGGGCGCAAGCCATGAAAAATCAAAAATTTAGCTCACAGACCAAAATTGTGTCACAACTAGGGCAGGGTATTTCACTTGGATTTTTGCATATTAGACCATGCGCCCTAAATGGAAGCATACTGACATGGAAAACCACTTGAGGTTAAGGGCGCAAGCCATGAAACATTGTGGATTTTGGGTGCAAGCCAAAACATGTTGTAGCAGTGGGGGACGACCTCACAGAATCACTACAAGGAAATAGGCCTTTTCATAGGATTTTACTATGATAGAAAATAGCCCAACATGCTGGGCTCAACCCTTGTGGGAGCCTCATTTCACTCCACCTGTGGCCAAAAAATTGTATGATAGGAAATTTTTGGGTAACAGTAAACTCACAAGGTCAAACAATTCAAATGACTAAATAAATGACCAAATAAATGACTAAACAATTAGTCACTAATAATTAGTCACTCAAATAAAAATGACTAAATAATTAGTCATCCAAACAAAAATGACTAAATAAATTATTATTACTCCTTTATAATAGCATTTGATAATATCATAGACTTATATTATACCTAGAAGTTCTATTTCACCAATAATGTGTGTTCATCAAATGACTAATTTGGTCATCAGGCAAAATCAAAACTAAATAATTGGTTAGACAAATAAAAATGACTAATTAAAGGACTAAATAAATGACTATTATTCCTCTATTCTTATTTCTTTCAAATTTGATCATAGTCCATAGAGATTAAGCTCTCCTCATGGGACCCTACCTAAGACTGAGGTGTTAAACCTCCTTCAACAACTCTAGCAGAAATAACTTGAGTCTATTGCAAAAAAATGGCAATAAAGATTTATTCAATTAAACCATCTACTAAAACAAATTACATTAAATTAAATATGCACATTAAATTAAAGGGAATGGCTAGCCATGTCTAGATCACTTAGAGGGTGTCAAGGCATCCCATGACTGCCCCTGTCATTTTTTTGGCACACTCTCAACTGATGTGTAACTAAAAATGAACTCAACTACACCCCAAACTGCACAAAAACTGAAAAAAGGCCCCTCCTATTACCTCTCAACTTCTAAAAACAACTCCCTCCATAAGCATGTAAGGATATCCAATCTCCTCCAAATTGACCATGTAATCTATTATTTTTCATTTAAGATCAACACTTATTAAATGACTTATAAAACACCATTAAATAAATATTGATTACATTTATTTATGTAAAAAAATAATTTTTATTTATTTAATTTCCTTTGTATTTAAATTAATGATTATTAAGTAATAAGAGATCTATTACTTAATAACTATTCATTTAAATTAATAAATGAAAGGAATTAAATAAAAAAATACTAAGGCTTTTGATATGGAAAAGACCCTAATTAAAAATAATAATTTTCGGTCACGGCTTTCCTATTTTTTATTTGTTCTTTTCATTTCATAGTGACTTCCCTTTCGTGCGACTTTTGAGGATCTCAAATTTTGAAGGTCATGGATTCATTGGTTTTCTGTGAGAGATAATTCTAAAGGCTTCATATTTTCCTCTGTTGCATATGAACATGTAAGTCACATTGAGACACCCAATTCATTCTCATGGAAGATTAATGTTTATTGACCTATTAGGGCTTTTACAGCTACAAACTATGGCTTTTCCAACACTTTTCCTTAATCTCTAAAATGCTACATTCTTGTGGGTGGCATTTTCATCTCTCTAGAATTAACCCTACGACTCTATAATGTAATTACTTTTAGTGTTCCAAGTCTACAAACTATTACGACTGTGACTACATATGGAAACCCTTTTTCTTTTTCTTTTTTATTGTTTTCTTCTTATTTTGTCTTCAAGGTATTTCTTGGACACAACTACATTCCTTGAAAAGAACTTGTATGAAGATACCAAGCCCTATCTACAACATCTTTGTACTCCTCTCTCATAACTTATCAAAACTCTAAAGGTTTTGATACCTCTATTTATTTGAAGAAAAAAGAGAAAAGTATTCAATTTCCTATTTTGTATCTGTTCTTTCTCGATAATATATGAGGGCTTAATGTCTATCTTCATATGTATCATATATATGTTGATCTTCTCCATCCATGTATCCTATAGCATATGAATGATTGATAGACACATGCACAATTTTACCATGTTGTTTCCAACTAAATGAAAATATGACACAACTATCTAGACTTTTTACCCACAATCATAATGTTCAAAGGTAGGGTAAGACTAAGAAGCTTCATTCAGAATGACCTGTGTGTTTTCAAGGAAATATTACACTTAAGATCATATCTTAAACTTATCTCCATCCTTGAAAAGGAAAATACTTCCATGATCTATTTAAGAGTTAAGAATTTTCTATTTATATTTGACTTCTACAAGTATTTGACCTCTTGCCAAGACATATTTTATCAAAGATGTTAACATATTGAGTTTACAAGCATTTGGTAGTCTCCTTATAAATTTTATGAGGAAGTTATAATGTGTCAAAAAAAACTTAGTATGAATGTTATCATCCACAGCATTGGTCATCTCCTTGGCTACCTCGTTTATTGACCTTAGTGTAGAGTAATCAATGACATTGGTAGTTTGGAGATATGAATGATGAAAGTAAGATATATCTCAATAAAAATGTAGTAAACACAGTGTTTCCTGAAATCTATGTCCCCAATATCATATCATGCAATATGCATGTTTCATAATATATCTATAAATTTATTTCGTGATGTGTGGAAATATAATATCTTTTTAATATGTTGTAACTTATACTATTTGTAGTATGCAGTTGGAAGCACTGGGGGATGTTCAAAATCAATAATTTAATGTCCTTTTATATCACATCTAGATGTGGCAACAATGTATCCTAATATTATTCTCACAAATCAACTTCAGGTATTGATGATTTTTTTTCCATTATCTTTACCTCTTGAATCTTTTTTTTAGCATGAGAAGTTTACTATTTAGTTTTATAATTATCTCAACAATTCTGAAGTAATGTTAAATCAAGGCTTCTAAGTCATGTTGTAAAGGTATGATTGAAATGAATTTTTTTAATAAAATCCACAAGATCAAACAGCCTATGGAACCCCACAATAAAAAACTATGAAGCAGTGTACATTATCCCCACCAGCAGGTTGTACTAATTATGTATGATTGGCTTATATTACTTTTTTAATCATCTTTCTTATGCTATGAATTTTGATCAAATAGTCAACTGCTTCTATTAGCCTTTCCTTTTCAAACAAGGTGGTCAAGGAGTCAACATTTAAACTATCAATGTAATTGATCCAGATGTCCTTGTAAGATGGACATTTTATTCTACAAATATTAAAAAATGCAAAACCAATATATTTGATCTTCTCACTCTTCTTTAGGCATT
Organism: Chamaecyparis obtusa; assembly: GCA_027943335.1. Taxonomy (NCBI): domain Eukaryota; kingdom Viridiplantae; phylum Streptophyta; class Pinopsida; order Cupressales; family Cupressaceae; genus Chamaecyparis; species Chamaecyparis obtusa. The sequence goes on from BSBK01000847.1 coordinate 501,566, forward strand.
GCTCGTCTTCGAGTCTCATAACTAATATAATGTGAGCTAGTTCTCAGCTAAGCTATTTACATTTTTTCTCTCCATTTTATTTCTTCTCCTATTCTATATAATCATTTTGCTTGTGGTCACATTTATATTAAATTTTTTGACCTAGTATTCTCTTTTTCTCCCAAATTGCAGCTTTGACATTTATTGAATTATTTGACATAATATTTTCTTTATTTGATTGATATACAATTGAACTTGGATGTTGAATGAAAAAAATAGATTTCTTGGCCTTACTCTTCTCTTTCAAAGAGAAGCCTTAGTTTGTGAGAAACCAGAACTTGCAATGCAATATGAAATCAAATTAAATGATCTTCATAACCAAATTACTCATATATCACTATTACCAACTTTGGTTGGATTTTTGGAACACTAATGCTGAAGCATCAAGGACACTCTAAGGAACCATGACTATTTTTGGTCAAATCCATGCAATAAGTCCATTATGATGTCATTACTTTTCTTTTTGGGTTAAATAAGATCTTAGTATGTATTCGAAACAATTTTGTAAGGCCATTGAACCATCTAGTAGCCTTTAAGCCAATTAGGCCCTTGGTCAATGCTGGTCAAAACTACTAGTAGTGGTCAAAGGAGAGAAAAATGATGGAATTCAATTTTTTATCCCATATTTGACATCTTGGAAAAGTTATAGGTAAAGATGGGGTCATTTGGCCATAAATTGTAAAAATTACAAAAAAATTGCCAAAAGTTGCTTGACAACTTTTGCAATTTGTGCAAAAAAGTTGTCATTATGTTTCCTAAATAACTAGCTAGTTTAAAATTTGGTTGAAGACTATTAAATAAGGTTTTAATGGCTATTTAAATTCCCTTTGGATCGGGGATTACACAACAGTTGTGTTTGGAAGGAGAAAATTAATAAAATTTCTGATTTTTGCAATGTTAGTTTGTGTCTTTTGTTGCTCAAATGTTTGGATCTCATTACCAGATTGATCTTCACTCCAAACCTAAAAGGAAATTAAGAACGACTAGGTCACTTCATTCTTGAAGTGGTTGGAGCATTGGAAATGCCTTATGCAAATAGATTGAATACATTCTTTCAAATCAGCCACAAAACCCTCTTTACCAAGGGTTTAGAAACAAATTGTATTATTTATCATATGATCCACCATTGGAAAATTCTATAACTCTGAGGTTTGATAGTATTTTTAATTCTCTTTCAAATTGTGAGGTTTGATAGGCATGAAGTTGTGTCTCTTGATAATAATTTGATGACCTAGTAGAGACTTTCATATGATTTCTATGACTGTAACAATAGTAAAGAACTTTTTTGTTATTTTCAGATATGCATGGGGATTCCAATGATAAAATGAATTGAAGTAGATTATATATTATCTAAAATATCTCCTTCCCAAATATAATTCAAAGAATATTTATTTTTGTTGGCCTCTATTCATGTAGTTTGTTGTCCATGCAGTCTTAAAATAGGGACAGTCATATGTTAGGTTGATTCCCTTTGCATTTGAAGTTGCTTCTTCATCTTTTAATCACTTTGGAGCTCATAATACATTATCATATTGCATATAAACCTTGTTCCAAGATGCATTTAATTAGTATCAATAGGAATGGCATTATAAGATCCTTACAAGTTTGTACTCACAGTGAATCCTAAAAGTCTGATTTTTGACAATAAACTAATTAAACCTGATTCCTGTCAAGGTTGTGGTTCTTCATTGCTTGTAAAGGGATGTGTGACTATTGTTCAAGTTTATATTGGTATCCTTGAATTTTCTTTGGAGTTCTAATGTGATCCAAGTCAAAGGTGATCAGACGTAGTGAGTATATAAAAGTGTTTGAAAGTCTGATTTTCTACAGTGAGTAGCCAAGGTTGATTTGGTATTATTCCAAACAAATTTGTATTAATGTGAACATCAAAAGGAATTCAGATTCTTGGAGTTTTCAAAGGGACAGTTCTAGATACAAGAGAGTTATAGGTTGTCTCATGTTTTATAAGGTAACATAGGGTGGTGAAATTCCCTTGGAGATTTTTTGTCTGTGTTTGATGCTTTGCATCAAACACTTTTTCTTGAAACCTTATAGGGTATGATATTATCAATGGAAAGCTACATCAATGATTTTTCACCTTGGTTTTCACTACTTATACATTTAATCTATGTAAAATAAGAAATATTTGTTTTACCTAGAAGTGTTTCTCATGTTGAAAATAATAGTTTTTTTTAATGCATGTCATGGAACATTTGTAATTCATATTATTTACCTAGGAACCATTTCCTTTTTGGAGTAGGGAAAGGCATGCTAATGATCAGCTTTTGAGCTGGGTCGCAACCTGTAATCAGTTGAATTGAGAATATTTATTTATTTAAATAGGATCATCTTTTCAGCTTGAGCTTAATTTTGTATATTGAATTAATACTTGGTTTTCTATTTTTCTTTTATCATCAATTCCTGATAACAACTACACTTCTATATTCTTTTAGCTAGGATTGCTATATTTCTTTAATCAATCAATATATGGAAATTGCAGTCATTGATTCTTTATATATTTTGACAAATAGAAACCTGTGGCTAGGCTCATTCTTTGAATGACATATGCCACAACTTCAGATTCTTGGTTCTGACAAGTATAAAATGGAGGCTAAGTATAACTGGAAGGACCTCATACCAAGCCTTAAGATTTATGCTCTCTACTACTTAAAACCTTTGTTGAGCTTGTGCAATACATATTTATTACTAATGTTATTTGAATGTTAAATAAATTCTTTACTAGTAGGATGAATGGAAATCTATAATAACTTATTGTTGTAACTTGTATTTTCTATTAGTGATTGGTTAAAAGAGAAAAGATAATATTTCTTTCATATGCCCCATGCAAGCATGGCAGATACAACATTGCTATGCTTCTTGTATTAGTAATCCATTGCTGATTAAAATTAATGTCTTCCTATACTTTGTAAAAGTGGCTTTTATTTGATTTATGGCTAGTGCCCAACTTGAGAAACTTTTAACCTTTGCATATTCAAAGGTATAATAAAATATTTCATGAAATAGAATTAGTGTTTGTGGTCTGATTTTATGGATGTCATTCCATTGCAAGAAAAAACCACTGTATTGTCTAAGGTGGTTACACCTTTTTTAATAAATGCATAAATTAGTGTGGGGGGTTTTCTGTGCTATAATGCTTTCGGGGAATGGCTGAATTATGTAACTGGTTATCCCATTTTGAGTTAAGCTTTTGACACAAAAATCAAATTCATATCTTGCTAAGGCTTTGTGGGATTGTTTTTTTCTTTCTTTGTGTGTAGGGCATGTATCCTCTTCTATCCCAGAGTGGTTACAAATTTAAAGGAGAGAATTAGTAAGCCATCTTCCTCCATTTTCCATCCACATATTTTTCTACTTTTTCTTTTCTAAAAAGGAGTTTAATTTGTCTAAAAATTATTTTGCATTTAATATTTTAGCTTTTATAGTTCACCCTAGAGAATGTGTTTGGTAAGTAAGACTAAAAATGGAAAAAGATTTTCTCTACAGATGTTTTTCTTTCAAAAAAAAATATTTTCCTATTTTAAGATCAATGTGCTCTTGGAACTGAAAAGGTGTCTTTAGAGTTTTTTTATAATTAAAAAAGCTATTCCTGATGCCTTCTAATAGAAGCAAGAAGAAATATTAATTAATTTTCCACAAACTTTAGTGTGTGTAAAATTATATATATACACACACACACATAAATATACATACACACACATGTAAAATTTTACAACCATACCCACTTGTACTGAATGGAGGATTTTTTTTTACCATACTAGAAAACCTAAATTCTTGACCCATGCCAGAACTGGTAGCACATGATTTTCTCATTAAACAGTTGTCTTAATGTCTAGGTTGTTTATGTAATAGAATAAATTGGTCTGGCCTAATTATTTTGTACTGATTATATTGATTTTCTTCTCCCTCTCATGCTTTTCCTACAGATCCCTTAGCTCATTCATTTGACCCTCCACAACATAAACAGTCAAAACATTGGATAAATTATTGCAAAATCAATATCAAATCACAAATTGGCATAGAATTGCTTAAGTTAGCAATGTAAGATCGGTTTTCTTTGTACCTAGGGAGCCCACATGCATAGACTTGCACATCAGATCATTCCTTAGTTTGTCATGTTGGCGATTAGTGTCTTCCAAGGATATCCATGCCTCATTAAATTATTTCTTCTTCAATTTGAAATCTCTATTAATCTCTTCAAACTTTCTTTTGTACTCTAGTGTCATTTTACAAGCTCTTCTTCTACACTGAAAAAAATATAAACGCACATTTTGTAGTTCTTGATAAAAAGTATCTCTATTGTACCCTAACACTATTAAGTCAGGAGGAAAACCAAGGATCCTTGAATAAAATAGAACTCTACTAGCTGTGAAAAATATCCTTGTAATTTTATCTACTATGAGATGACCAAAAATAAGGGCTATCTATCTCATCATTACCTTCTTATTATAGTCCTCTTCACTTACTATCAATTCCTAGACTTGGTCTATTTTCCTTGAGTCTTCTTCTCTAACATGGGACTAAACTTTTATTTTTCCACCTACAGCTTACTTATGTCAGCAACATATCAAGGCTTATATCAAGTGCACCAGGTTAACATGTGTGATTTTCATATTAAGGCTTATATCAAGTGCACCAGGTTAACATGTCCTTCATCTGAACTCAGTTTGGAGTCTAGTAATGGCTAATATTTTCTAGAAGTATAAATTGTTTCTCTTATTTTCTCCTGTAGTTTTTCTATATGTTTGGATAAAGTATTGACATCACTTGCTATTTAACATTCATCAAGTTTCTCATCTCATCACCTTTAGTTGATCCACTTTTCTTTAGACTAGTCAATGGCCCTTGCTATATAATCCTAGTAAGCCCTTAAAACAAATTGTTGTCATTTTAAATCCCTTGATAGGGATCAACCTAATAAATTTTTTTATATTTAATTTGCATTGCCTAGGTTTTTATTTATTTATTTAGATTGCAATCTTAGGGGCATGACACATCCATTGAACTTATATAATTAGAAGTAAACTAAAATAAAAACCAAATCCCATGGAGAGAAATATTGTAATGAAACATGTGACAAATTAAATTATTTGCCCCTTTCATTGGCAAACCTATTTTCCAAACATGATTGTCATCTAAATTCTAAATAGATTTAGATCACAATTCAACACACGGCCATAAAAATCAGAGTCTAAAAAACAACTAGGACTTTTACCACATTCTATCTACATAGATGCAAGTCATCATCTTTTTAATCAAAACATCAATTAAGGATCAATAAAATCAAGAACTAGAATTCTTTACCAAACAATATATCCACTAGTTTATTCAACATGGAAATGTCATCAAAATCCTATTTTAAATTTCAATCAAGTTAAAAAGACTAAAATGAAGAAATAGGATCAAAAGAATAAAGAGTTTATTATTTTCTATCTGCAATTCATAATTTTTCAATCAAAGGTTTTGTGTGAATCCATAAAATCAAAAAAATTTACTCTTTTCTTCTATCTTTTCCACATCTAGAGGTTCCTTCTGGATATCAAAATGTACATTATTAGATACTTCTTGGAGAAGGAAGATTAATAAGTTGTAACAAAATAGAAAACCAAGAATAAAATTTATTGTCTAATATTTCTCTCTTCTACCAGTCTATTATTCTCAAAAGTCACAACTTAGATTAAATCATTCCTGTGATTGAAATTTGATCATTTCATAACTCTTCAATAGATCCAATGGATTATGTCACATGCAATTGGGATTATTCAAGTATGGTAAAAGTGGCCCATTCTAACTAAATGTGACCAGACTTTGAAAAAATAGCTTTTAGAAACACAATGTAGTCCACTATCCAACCACATGAGCCAAAAAATTGTGCAGTCTAAAAAGATCAAATTTAGAAACGTGGAGTAGGATCTATAATGAAATATCTCATAGTTCTCCATAGTTTTACCAAAATCTGCTAGAACTTCTCATTGATTCAATTGTTGTGCACAAAATATCCATTTTCCTCCCAATGACACATTTCAGCCTTAGAAATATTGTTGTTGTATGTACATTGAATCTCTTTACTCATAGCCTGGTAGAAAAGATTTTGAGCACATTGCTAGTATCCATGTTGGACCAGGGATAGACCTGCTCTTGTTTTAGTAGTAATTTTTTGGATTTTCAGAATCAAATCTGATTGTCTTTAGCCACTTTATTTGACTTTATTTTTGATAAAGTTTTAAGTCTGATATTTTGAATGGACTTTGAAATATAAGTTCAAATCAGATTTGGGGGAAATTAAATTTCTTCTTCAGACTTCTTCTTTCTTCCTTGGACTTCCATTTCTTCTTTTTAGACAACAAGTTTTATATAAAGGGAATGAATATCTTTATTCTTCCACAGTGAGAATGAATGTAATTTCTCTTTTATATGCAATAGCAAATAGATTAAGTTTTTGAATACTCTATTTTTATCAGAGATGTGAATGATTATTCTGTTAAGCAGTGATTGCTTCAGATAATCTTGTAAGAGCTTTGTGAAGCTCATAGATGTTTGTATGCAGCCACAGTAGTTGCAAGTTTATTTCTTATTGTAGAAGTGTTTTTAGTTTGAATAAAAGCAAGAAGAATCTTGCATATTTCTCAAGATGTTGTGTCTGCCCTATTTTGGGGATATTGAATTTGTTCATTACTGAATCAGAGCATCTTCTTGTGTGTTTTCGAAATATAGTCTTTCTCTATATTCTTTACATGGTATCAGAGCTTATTGGCCTTTAATCCTTGTGATTTTGGGCTTTTTTTTTTCTGGGTATTTGTTTATCTTGCATAGGAGACATGGCTAGAGATGTAGGAAAGAGTTGGCAGTAGCCACCATCCTTCAATGGACAAAATTATGATGTTTGGGAAAAGAAGATGAGGACTGTTATGATAGCAAATGACTTGTGGGAGCTTGTGGTCAATGGATTTATGGATATAATTGACCCAGTTCAATTTGTTGGCCTCACAAATAATCAAAAGACCCAGTTGAAGGAGTCAAGGAGGAAAGATGCAAAAGCCTTGAGCTTGATAGAAACTGCTTTGACAGAGGCAATCTTTCCCAGAATAGCAGTAGCTAATTATTCTAAAGAAGCTTGGGATATTCTTCATACAAGTTTTAAAGGGACTGAAAAAGTTCAGTTAGTGAAGCTCAAAATGTTTCGAAGAGAGTTTGAGACTCTTGTCATGAAGGACAATTAGTCCATTTCAGATTTTAGCTCAAGACTCTCTGGTTTGATAAACCAGTTGAGAACCAATGGAGAAACCATGGAGGAGCAAAGAATAGTAGAAAAAGTTTTGAGAAGTCTGCCCTCAAAATTTGATAATCTAGTAATTGTCATAGAAGAGGCAAAGGATCTCTCAGTTATGACTATTGATGAGTTAATGGGTTATTTCCAAACCCATGAGCATCGGATTAATAGGTCTGCAAATTCCTCTCAAGAACAAGCTTTCAGAGCTCAAAACAATGCAAGAGGTAGGGGAAGAGGAAGAAACAATTCTGGAAGAGGTTCAAGAGGCAGAGGTCATGGTAACTCTGGACAACAAAATGTTGGAGGAGAAATCTTAGAACGAGCAGTGACAAATGAGGGAGCTAGCAGCTCTCAAAATAATTCCAGAGGAGGTAAGAAGAAATATACCTCAAACAAGAGTATATTGAATGTTATTATTGTCATAAATTTGGGCATTATGCTACTGAATGCTGGAAAAAGAAAAGTAATCAATCAAAGCCAAGTGCAAATATTGCTAATATGAAAGTGGGTGATGGAAATAATCCCACAGCCTTCATCATGTGCAATGTAGGTGAAGAAGGCAGCCCCAAAGTCTAGTATTTAGATAGCAGTTGTAGTAACCACATGAGTGGTAATGAAAGTCTTTTTTCTTTCATTGATAAAAATGTAAAGTCTGAAATTAGAATGGGGAACAATGGAGTTGTTCCAGTTGTGGGAAAAGGATCTATTATGATCCACACCAAGCAAGGTGAGAAACAAGAAATTTAGAATGTTTATTTTGCCCCAAGTATAAAGTACAATTTGATGAGTGTTGGACAGCTCACTCAAAATGGTTATAAAGTGCTGATTGAAAATGACCAATGTGTCATTTATGAGAAGGATGGGAGTAAGAAAATAGTTGCAGTAGTTCAAATGACAAAGAATCAAATGTTTCCTTTGAAGGTAGAGAAGTGTTTCTCTTCACAATCAGTAACTACATCTCCCAAGAAATAATGTACAGTGGTACAACAATCAACCTTCAAGAGTATGATTGAAGACCCCTCCAAGCTATGGCATTTAAGGTATGGACATCTTGGCTATGTTGGTTTAAATTTATTGTCCAAGAAAAGAATGGTAGATGATTTGCCATGTATTAAAGATTTCAATAGCAAGTGTGAGGCTTGTATTTTGGGTAAGCAACATAGGCTACCCTTTAATTCTAGAAACCCTAGAAGGGCAAGAGCGCCATTAAAGCTGGTGCATACTGATTTAGTTAGACCTATGAAAATCACTTCCATTGGGGGGAGTACTTATTTTATGACCTTCATAGATGATTTCAATCGTAGAACATGGGTTTATTTTATGAAAAATAAATTTGAAGCTTTTGATAAGTTTTTAGAATTTAAAGTCCAGGCTGAAAATGAAAGTGGACAAAATCTTAAAGTCCTAAGGTTAGATAGAGGGGGGAATATACCTCCAATATTTTTGTAAAGTTTTGCAGGTAGAATGGCATAAAAAAAGAGCTAACAGCCAATTATACTCCATAGCAAAATGGAGTGGCTGAAAGAAAAAATAGAACCATCGTTGGGATGGCAAGAAGCATGATGAAAGAAAAAAGACTCCTAATTGAATATTGGGGAGAAGTTGTAGCAACAGCAGTCTATTTAATAAATAGAAGTCCTACAAAAGCAGTATGTGACAAGATTCCAATGGAAGCATAGACAAAGCATAGATGGATGGTTGAACACTTGAGAGTGTTTGGGTGTGTAGCATATGCACACGTGCCAAAAGAGCAAAGGCAAAAGATGGATGACAAAGGAGTAAAGTGTGTCTTTACTGGTTATAGTCTAGAATCCAAGGCATATAGATTATATGATCTAGTTGGTAAGAAGATCATCACTTCAAGAGATGTGGAGCTCATTGAGAATGAGTCATGGGATGGCTCGGTGGACACATCTTCAAGCACCTCAAGTGAACTGCCTATTGTAATACCCCAAAAATGGGCTATAAGTTCATTAATCTCCTACATCTACAAATCGAATGAAATCGACATCAAAGTCCTAATCTAAGGCACATCTAAACATCATCGAATCATAATTGATTATCTTAAATTTTGCATCGGGGAATATTCTTAGTAATATTTCTAATCATCATAATTATCTTTAATTTTATAATTATTTGGCAATAAATCACATTTATCTTAAAATTTGATTAATTAAATATTTTACATATTTAATTAATTAGATTTAATATTTGCCACTTAATTGTGTAATTAAATTTAATTATATCTATTATTAATTATATTATTTAAATTTTGACAATAAATCCAAAATCTTATGAATAATTGATTAAATTCTTATTTAATTAATTAAAGCAAGTTGTCATTATTTAATAATATAATTTTTAATAAAAGTTTGATTAAATAATTGATTAACCCATAAATCAATTGTTTTATTTTTAAAATCAGTTAAGTTGGAAATAAATCACTTTATTATTAAATTAATTCATAAATAAAACATGCACAATCATAAAAGCAGACAACTATCAATTATCAATTAAAGCTAAACTCTATTTTGAGTTAAAACTTAGCTTTTGCATGTTTTTGTGAGTTAATTATCCTTTATTTAAAAATAATTCAAAAATCAACCTGAGTTATTTGAGTGATTTATGGCTTTTTTTCATGCACCTCCAAAGCCCTGGATTTCTATAAAAACAAGGCTCAGCTCTTCATAATTCATCTCTCAAATTTGCATCCATAGGATCTCATAATTTTGCAAGCTTACTTTGCCAAAGTCATCTACGAATTGCACAACTATTTTGAAGAATTGGAATTGAAGAATCAAAGCTCTTGCGAATCGACATCTTTGTGAGATCAATCTTATTTTTGCATTCATATTGCATATCATTGTTAGATTAGCATTGCATATCAATTTTCAATAGCATTCATAGTATATCAGTTTATCATTCTTATTGCATAGAAAATATGTAAAAAATAGAATAATTTCATTCCATCTCATATCTAGATCAATTGCATTCAAATCCTTCATTTAGGTGTCATCTAGGTCACTGATCTCGATTACAATCTAAGAACATCAATCTCACACCTATTAGAAGGCAGTAAATCGCTTGGTTAGATTAGATTTCAATTTTGCACGATTTTGATTATCACTAACCTCTAATGTTTTACTGAGTGTTGTGTCTACAGATCAGGTACAATTTTCACATACACATTTCTGGCGCCCACCATGGGGCAACCCACCTTTGCATGCTGGTTTTGATTTTTTGGGAGCTAAAACCCCAAAGTTTCAAAGATTTAATTTTATCTCTCAAACGGCTTGGATTTTTGGTCCAAAATTTTTTTTATAGGTTGGTGACATATCAGAGAAGTTACATTAAAAAATATAGAATTTTCTGAGATGTGTTGAATTTTTAATAATTTTTTCTTCAAATTCTGGAAAAAATTAATATCTGATGCAAATTAGCATATTTTTCAGAAATTTTTATATTTTCGGAAAGCTCTTTAAATTCTACAAGGGGTCCATTCTTTTTGTTTTAAATTTGGACATGATATAATAGCTCAAATAGTCAATTTTCAAAAATAGGTCTCTAGGGCACAAATGAAGAGATTTTTCTAAAATTTTTACATTTTTGGAAAGCTCTCTATTTTTTAGCAAGGGTCTCTATTCTGAATTTCTATTTTTGTGGCCAAAATCATATCAAAAAAATTAGATCTTGTTGACTAGGTCAAATGTAGTGCAAAAAAATTAAAATTTTATGATGGGTATGCACTTATTTTTCATATGATTCAATGCATGATATGAGTTGTCATTTGGATTAATTTATGGTTATTATTTCTCCTAACAATTGATTTTTAGAGCTAACCCTATGGTTTTCATAAGTTGAATATATTTTGCATATCTTGTTTGCTTGTTTGCTTGTTGGAGAGTTCATCACTTGCTTGCATGGAAAAGCTCAACAAAAATTGCTAAAAATCAGGTAGAATCTACTAAGCACGTTGCAAGGATCATGAGGTATTCTCCTTGTTCTGAAAATATTTTGATTTGGACTTAAAATAAATCTCTTATGTGTCAAGCTTGTGTGCATCTTTTCATGCTTTTGATCTATTTCTACACACTTGCATAATTTGATACTAGGTTGTGATCCCTTAAGGATTCATTAAGTAGTCTTAGAATACTTGTGATTGATCTTGATTGCTATCTTGGGTTATTGGACTTGCTAATCCACCGGCCGCTCATTTCCACCCCGTGGTTGCAATCTCAGCGCCATAAAGGGGAGGGGTCAACAGGACAGAAGCGTTAAGTGTTCCACTTGGCAACCCTTTTGTGCTTTTAAGAACTCACTTGTTTTCTAAGTTGTGGACTCATTTTCAGCTTGTGTGAGGTGTTAAGTGTTCCACCTTATGGACTCATCTCATATTTTCTTTAAGCGTTAAGTGTTCCTCTTTCTACTTTTTGGATACTTTTGGTAGATTTGCTTTCGGAAATATATTTGTGCTCACATAGTAATTAGGCCCTATGAACACTATTCGTGATTCTTGAGAGATTGGATTCCTAGAGAAATCTTTCTTGATGACAGAATCCTTGTAGGTAGGGAGGATACTTAGTGCATTTCACATTCAAATTGGTTAGTGCGTCTTCTCTTATTGATCGATACATTCTCTCTCTGGAGAGGTTGATAGATCACGTAGGGTTGATATCACGAGCTTTGGTGAATCAAAATTGGTTAGTGCATCTTCTCTTATTGATTGATACATTCTCTCCCCAGAGAGGTTGATAGATCACGTGGAGTTGACATCACAGACCTTGGTGGAACAAAACTTTGTCTTAGCGTGTCGGATTAATCTGCTTGCTTTGTTTGGGTTAAAAGTGAAGAGGTGTCAAAACCTTGAATCTGGAGCCAAGTCCCCTTGTGGTATAAATCTGTGAGTCACCTTTAGAGAGGGTTAATCGTAGCGGACAATCCCTTCATAGGGAAAACTGCGTTGATGAAACCTCAAGCGGTAATAGCCATTTTCGCCATGGTAGTGATAGCCGCTATATAAATGTCCTTGTGGAAGAAATCTCCATGGGTATGGTTCATTGTTGGGTTGTCAGATCTCCCTAGCAGCTCTTGAAGATTAAGTTCTCGGACTGTGTCAAAACCTTGGTGTGTCGGGATTGGAGTTCACCCCTTTGAATCATAAAAGTTGCAGAGTCAAACCATTACTAAAAACCCTAGAGAGGCCAATTTTTTTCACTTTCAGGTATATGTGTGTCATTGCAAAACTTTTCAGAACATACACAATTAGTACTCTCAGGGATTAGCACAATTTGGTCACTTGATTGTTCATGTGCAAGGTTGCTTTTGCCCTTGTTCATTGTTTTCAGATGTGCTTGGAATCACTTGCTTGCTGTTCTGCATGCTTGTCTATCTACTTGGCTATTAAAAATGATCAAATCTAGTATAACCTTCAAAATTTGGACAGTACAATTTGCAAACAATCCAAAATTGAAGACTTTAAATTTTGCAAAAATTGACGTAAAATCTTTTCTGGAGTCAAAAGTCATTTCAGAAAGTCAAAAGTCGTATAAGTTTTGTCAAGTGTCATTTCAGTATTGCCCATCTGTTGTACGATTGAGAACCCAGTGTCGTACGAGTTTTCAAACCAGCAAATTTAAGAAAGTCAAAACCCTATTAGCAACTGTCATATGAGTTTTGTCAATTGTTGTTTCATTGCTACCCAACTATCGTACGAGTTTAGCAACTGTCATTTCATAGACTACCCAGTGTTGTACGAGTCTGTAGAGGGTCATTTGAAAAAATTTGAGAGAGTTGTCAGAAATTGTCAAATTGCAAGATATCCAATGTTTCTAGCCTAGTTCCAGAATCTGTCAAAAATATCATTGTGTCAAGAACAAATCAGTAGCTATTGAAAATCAGTACACATGTCTCAAAGAATCAGTACACATGAGGAAGAAATTATGATCACCGCTATGATGAAGCAACTACAAGCTATGCAAGTTGAACTTAACAGTCTTAAGAAAGAAAAGGAATCTAAAGAGTTCTCCATGGAATCTCTATCCTCTTTTCCATTTGATAAAGACTTCTACATGTCACTGTGCCCCCAGACAAAATTTGAGCAATATGATACCTCTTCCACAGAGAGTGACACATCTAGCTTTGGAGACTATGATGACTATGATGACAGAAAATGTAATGATACCTATGACACCTCTGTTCCTAAGAGTCCTCCTCATCGTTCATTCCTGCTTACTACAAATGGGCCGTCACATTGGATAGATCGTGATGGTGATCCATATGATTCTGATTTTGAAAGAGACTTTGATGGCTTTTGTGGACAATACCTTGATGATGATCCATCTACTACTGCTGAGGACTATAAAATACATCGTGCTAGCTTGAAATGTCAATATTATAAGAATCCTTCTCCTAAGAACTCTCCAGCTGAAAATAAAGATTACACTCTCAAGCAAGATCATGTTAATGTTGAACCTTTTTCTGGTGATGGTTCCCTTCCATCCCCTACTTCCTCCAATTTCCATACAATCCCAACATGCTTCCTTGTCCTTAGAAGTGGCTCCATGTCAAGAGGACTCTAAAAATGATGAAGAAAATAATATAAAAAAAGATCAAGATCAAGAACTCTCCATGTCATCCACTCCTTTTTCCGATGTCTCTTATCTGCCTCAGGGTTCTTTTGATCCTGTACCCCCTTTTTCATGCATTTCACCATGTCTTAAGTCTTCGCCTAAGCAAGATCAAGCTACTACTTACATTGTTGAGCTTATTGACAATCAAAATAACCTTACTACACTTGCATTTTCCAAAGATGATACTTCCATTAAGGTTGCTAAAAATAGTGTTGTTCCTTCCAATGTTAAGCCTATTGAAAAATAAGAGAAAAATTATGCGCTTATGCTATCTGAAGATCCTTTTCAAGATCAAAGTCTTTCATCTTCTTGTTCTACCACTCCATGTTCATTTCCACTTTCTACTCTTCCTAAGTCTTTGCAAGCTTTGAACAATCCTATCAAAGAAGGTGCTCATATTCAAGATGTCCATGATTCTATTGAAAATTCTAATGCTCACTCTAAAGATGCTGATATCCTTGGTTGTCATATAGATGCTGATGAACTTATTGATTATCCTTTTGCATCTTCCACTTCCATCCTTGGACCTCTTCCACCACTACTAAAGGCTTCACATCTACCTTCCATCTTAGGTCCTTATGTCCTTTCACTTTCCCCTCCTAACTCTCATAATTTTCCATCCATCTTGGGTCCTTACATCCCTCCATCTCCTATCTTTCCTCAAGATCAACATAGATGCATACCCTTGAATCTTTTTCATCCACCCACCCATCTAAACCAGTCATATCCTCCTTCTTCCACAAGTCCCAAGTCTTTTGGAAGTAACTTAAATGTTCAATACAAGAAAAAGAAGAAATACAAGAATCCATCAAAAAAAGAAGATCACCATGTCTCCTCTAATCGACATGGAAGCATAAAGTCAAAAGAGATATTTAAGAAAAAAACTACAAGACAAGTATGGGTTCCAAAATCTATCATTGAAGATATTCTCTCTAGATCATCAAAAGGAAATAAAAAGCCTACGGATATATGGATTCTAAAATCTCTCTTGAAAGAGTCTGGTGTTGAGCAAAAAGTTAAATTGACATTCAAGCTTCCAAAGGCTTCCACTTCATCTCCCTCCAAAAATATTCTTCCATTTCATGCACCTAAACCCCAACCTCTACTATCCATTTGCCATATTTCTTCACGTATTCCTTCATTCATGATTCCTCCATCCTCTCACCATCCTTCAAGATATGTGCTTATGTTGATCTTGCCTTCCTTTCCATCTACCCTTTCACAATCCTTCCATTCATTATCCTTCTACCTTCTATCCTTTTTCTTCATTTGCCTATTCCTCCTATCTTCCAACCTCACTTGCTTTACATAGAACCTTATCCTCCATTTCTCTCTTCCATAATCCTTTCCCTATCAGCATCTTTGAGCATATCATTTTGAATCCTTGGCATATCATGGTTTATTCTTTCAAGGAGCACTATCTAAAAAGCTTGCCTTCTTCCAAAAATTCAAAAAGAAATGAAAAAAATAAAAAAATTGAAAATGTGCTTTGGTGAAAACTTGGAAACAGGCGCCTTGGTAGCAAAAGTAAAGAGAAATAAATTCATCCTATGGTGAAAACCACTCCCTTGTGGCGCCTTGGATAAGTACCATGATGAAAACCTGGAAATCAAGTGTCATGTGTAGTTCTTCTACATATTTCATCCATTCCATCTTCTCTCTGTGATCTTGACAATGTTGATCTATACATGAACACTTGGCTATTTTGTGAGCTATCTTACGATGATCTTGTTTTCATTCCCTTCCTATTTAGCCTTCATGTCTATTTTGCTCCATTCATTTTCACCTATCGCTATCCTTTTCCCATTTGGTCTTGATCTAATAAAAGAAAGAAAGAGTAAAACACGATGCTATGAAGCCTCTTGACATGTCTACTCCTTTGGAATGCATCCTTTCCTGCTCTTCCATTACGCTTTTATGACTTATCCTATGTTGGCCTTTCATTGCTTGTCCAAATGCACTTTACAGGACAATTTTTCCCTAGCTTGGGTATTCTTGAGGAGTTTGCCCTTGAGGATTTCTTCCCTTCATTGTCCTTTATTCTCTTGTCTTCCATCTCTTCCACCAACTTGCTAATCCCTCTTGTTCTCCACCTTGCTAGACATTGGGACTGTACGATATGATCTTGCTTGGGAGTTTGCAATGGAAAAAGAGCTACCAATATTAGAACTAGTATCAAAACCAGTATCAAAACTAGTATTAGAATCAGTATCAGAACAAGTATCAAAACAAATATTAGAATAAGCATTCGAACTATTATCAGAATCAATATCAGTACCAGTATCAGAACAAGTATCAGAACCAATATCAGCATAAGTATCAGAATAAGTATTAGACCAAGTATCAGAACCAGTATCAGAACCAGTATCAGAACATGTATCAGAACTAGTATCAGAACCAATATCAGAACTAGTATCAGAACAAGTATCAGAATGAGTATTAGAACTAGTATCAAAACAAGTATCAAATCAAGTATCAGAACTCCCACTAGGGCTACACCTTTCACTTGAGTTTATGGGTCTGAAGCAGTACTGCCTATTGAGGTTGAAATCTCATCACTCAGAATTAGAATGCATGGACTTGTCACTGATGAAGACTATAGAGTGTCTAGGTTACAAGAACTTGAATTACTAGATGAGCGCAGGCAAGCAGCGTATGATCATCTCAAAGTATATCAGAAGAGAATGTCTAGAGGCTACAACAAGAAAGTCAGAAATAGAGAATTTCAGGTTGGTGATCTAGTCTTGAGAGAAAATCCTAAAAATTAATCCCATCGAGAACGCAAGGGGAAGTTCGAACCCAATTGGTTGGGTCCCTTTGTTATCACTGCTACTTTTGGCTCTAGTGCCTATCAACTCTCAACGACTGAAGGAGAATAGCTCTGAGAACCAATCAATGTTCTCCATCTGAAGAAATTCTACGCCTAAGGCATTCAGTGCTTGGTAAATGTCCTGAAAAAAATCTTAAAAATCAGAAAAAGTCCTAAAAAAATGAACATCTTGGTGAAAACCTAGCAATAGGCACCTTGATGATTCGCAAAAAAATGAAAAAATATCAAAAGTACAAAAAAATTGAAAAAATGAAAAATATTAAAAAAAAATGAAAAAGAAGAAAAAGTGCCTTGGTGAAAACCTGGAAACAGGCACCTTGGTAGCAAAAATAGAATCTCTACCAAGATGGTGAAAACCTGGCAAACAGGCGCCACTTGTTCCAAATACTCCATCTATCAACACAATCTTGGTCTTTCCTAGCTTTCAGTCTTGCTTTAGTTTGTACATATCTCCCGGTTTGTTTCTGCATTTCCAATTTTCAATAAGTCAGTCTGTACACCAACCAGCTCAAGCGTTTGTATCCTATCAATGTTTAACACTTGAGGGCAATCAATGTCATATCCTATGGTCTCCAATATATCTTAGACATATCATATCCAGTCAGAGTCCTTTGAAGCTTCATTTGAGTCAATCAAGTCTGTCTTGTCTCCAGAAAGGATTTTCCATCTACAACCACGCAATTAAACACAAACTAAAAACAATCTATGCTTCATACTTTTATCTCCTTGTATGCTTACTGATTCACATTGAGATTTTTACATATTGTGTCCCTTCGAGCTCCTCAATGATGTCCTTTACAGGATTTAGAGAGTGATGACTGGGGGCATAATCTTTTCTTGGTTTTCTGCTTGTATGTGAAATCTAATAACTTTGGAAATTCTGGATTGAAATAGTGTCTGACTGTAAGAGCCTCTATCTCAAATTGGATGGCCATGCGTACCTCGACCATTGATACCCGGAAAATTCAAAGAATGTTTGATCTAACTATTATCTTTTTGAAGTGAATTCTTTCTCCTACTGTGAAACGCGATCTTGCCTAAGGATGTGAATGATAAAGGGTCACTACAGGTAATTCACACTGGATTTAGAATGATCTTTTGATTGTTTAATGTGTTTGTAATGCAAGGCATACTCAGGTCATCATGACATTTATGTTTTGATGCTTGTACAAATTGCTATATCAAAATGGACATGATATTCAGGTCATCTTGGCGTTTGTGCCTTGGTGCTTATATCTAATCCAACATTCTGAAAACAAATCAATATTCATATGTCCATGGTTGTATAACCAGTGGGTGTTGTATTGATTCTTGCGCATACAAATTGATATTCATATGTCTATGGTTTCATGGCTAGTAGGCATTGTATTGATTTATCCGGTTACCTAAAAGTTCAATGATGATAACAAATTGACACATGATCAATAACTAGGTCCTAGGTCTTAGGTTGCATTTCATTTTGCATGTCTCTTTGCATTTTGCATGTTGCATGATCTCACAATGGCTAAATGAACTTCAAAGCTTAAACAATTCTCCACTCGCATCTTCAAATCTAACAGGAGCTGAATCTCACATGAAGGTTCCTCCAATGAAGCAGCAAGTAGAATCCTTTTTCGGGATCAAAATTCAAATCTGAGATCATTCATATTATTAACTACTTGCATAATCAACCTTCAATCATCACAGAAATCCAGTATTCAACTTAACTGATTATCTTACATCAAACTATCAAAATTTCAACTTGGTCAACCATGCTCAACTCATGGTCAAACCTAGTCAAACTTAGTCTCCAGAACCTCTAAACGATGCAGAATGCATTCACCAAATGTGTTTAACCACTTCTCAAATCAATTAACATGCTTCTAAACTCTCAACACTGACTTTTCTTGTCAGATTTCAATTTTAATCCCGAAGGGGGCATGGTATTGCACATCATTCAAAGTCTGTCAATCAAGTCTATCAATATCTTTCATCAGTGATCAAGACAACAATCACATCTAGTCGCTGATTCATCAAAATTCCTCATCGCTCGGGGCAAATCTATCATCACTTGGGGCATATCAGATTCATCGATCCATATCAATCTGGTATTCTCGTAATCTTGTAATCTGTATCAGTTTTTGCAACCATCAGATCATAGTGTTCTTTCCTTGGTTCTTTGGCAACTGAAGGGTTTGGATGTGATACCTGCTAGTTCTGCTAAGACAATCGAGTCTAGAATGGGTCACTCACTTCTTATCAATCCTAAGGTTTGGAATCAGGCATTTTGACACTTTTTCGCAATCATCGATTCATTGCTACTATAGTAAACATTATCTCTGGTCATTCAGGACCTCCTATCTCAATATCTTTCAATCAGTTTCTATCTTGAGATCAGTTTATCTTTTGAATCAGTTTCATATCTCTATCAAACACAGACTTTCTTTGAACCACTGCACTTCGCACAGTAATTCAAAGAGGGGCAAAATGTAATACCCCAAAAATGGGCTATAAGTCCATTAATCTCCTACATCTACAAATCGAATGAAATCGACATCAAAGTCCTAATCTAAGGCACATCTAAACATCATCGAATCATAATTGATTATCTTAAATTTTGCATCGGGGAATATTCTTAGTAATATTTCTAATCATCATAATTATCTTTAATTTTATAATTATTTGGCAATAAATCACATTTATCCTAAAATTTGATTAATTAAATATTTTGCATATTTAATTAATTAGATTTAATATTTGCCACTTAATTGTGTAATTAAATTTAATTATATCTATTATTAATTATATTATTTAAATTTTGACAATAAATCCAAAATCTTATGAATAATTGATTAAATTCTTATTTAATTAATTAAAGCAAGTTGTCATTATTTAATAATATCGTTTTTAATAAAAGTTTGATTAAATAATTGATTAACCCATAAATCAATTGTTTTATTTTTAAAATCAGTTAAGTTGGAAATAAATCACTTTATTATTAAATTAATTCATAAATAAAACATGCACAATCATAAAAGCAGACAACTATCAATTATCAATTAAAGCTAAACTCTATTTTGAGTTAAAACTTAGCTTTTGCATGTTTTTGTGAGTTAATTATCCTTTATTTAAAAATAACTCAAAAATCAACCTGAGTTATTTGAGTGATTTATGGCTTTTTTTCATGCACCTCCAAAGCCCTGGATTTCTATAAAAATAAGGCTCAGCTCTTCATAATTCATCTCTCAAATTTGCATCCACAGGATCTCATAATTTTGCAAGCTTACTTTGCCAAAGTCATCTACGAATTGCACAACTATTTTGAAGAATTGGAATTGAAGAATCAAAGCTCTTGCGAATCGACATCTTTGTGAGATCAATCTTATTTTTGCATTCATATTGCATATCATTGTTAGATTAGCATTGCATATCAATTTTCAATAGCATTCATAGCATATCAGTTTATCATTCTTATTGCATAGAAAATATGTAAAAAATAGAATAATTTCATTCCATCTCATATCTAGATCAATTGCATTCAAATCCTTCATTTAGGTGTCGTCTAGGTCACTGATCTCGATTACAATCTGAGAACATCAATCTCGCACCTATTAGAAGGCAGTAAATCGCTTGGTTAGATTAGATTTCAATTTTGCACAATTTTGATTATCACTAACCTCTAATGTTTTACTGAGTGTTGTGTCTACAGATCAGGTACAATTTTCACACACACACCTATTATTGATGAAGATGGTGAAGTTACTGATCAGCAAAATGATATAACAGCAGATATAGAAGGCTCTAGAAGGCTGAAAATTGGCCCCATAGAGTAGCAACAGCAATACTGAGAGCTATGATCCCACTCTCATCTCCCTAGTGCCAAGAAAGACCAAGACTCTAAGGGAGATATACCAAGATGAAAGGTATGAAAATGAACTTGATAAAAATATCAATTTTGCATTATTTTCTCATAGTGATCCAATTTATTTTAAGGATGCGATGAAGGGTGCTCCCCTTAATACCACAAATGCATAACAAAAATAGAGAAACAACAACAATTTGCAAGAACAGAAAATGGGCTTCTTATTATCTCCACAAATGTGGAATTACAAAATTTCAGAATTACAATATGCAAAGCCACATGGGCATTCCCTTACAATATTCTATAGGACAAAGCCTCGAATCAATACCCATATCTACTACCCAGAACTGTCATGACTACCTAAGACAACTCTATAGCCTTCCTTATATAAGCAATTTTCCACCGCCTAGGAAGGTTCCAAAATTTTAGCCTTTTAGGGCCGACCAAACTTAGAATTATTTTATTTTACAATTTATTACATGAAAGCCAACTCAAAATAACTTTTGAAACCCAAACAAAAATTTTGAAGGAAAAATCATTTTCTGCCATTTCAGGTGACCCAACTTCTGAAGACCATTAGTCATCACCAGTTGACCTGATTGACTATTATGACCCCAATTCAGAAAGGGTGGGAGGAACTCTACAACGCTTGAATTAAGTAAGCTTCATTCAGCTGAAAATTCGACCTCATCCGGGGCCTCTAAAGCCTTCAAAACTGAGTTCAAAGTTTCTGTACCTTGTTTCCAAAACCAAAAATTTTCAATATCTTCAAAACCAGACTTGATCTAGCAATGCAACTTTATTGGCAGGTTGATATGACTAAGATGAACCTCCACATGTGAAATCAAAACATTCTGAGATCGTATGACCAACTTACTAAAAATAGCAAGTTTCCATAAATAGCAGCTTTGCACAAGATAGCCCTTATTGAATACAAAAATAGAAATATTTTTGGGTGATGCAAGATTGCTCTTACACCCAGGATGCTCCTGCATTAAGATGCTAAAAAAGAAGAAAAATGGTGTAAGGCCATGGATGAGGAAATGGATGCAATAAAAAGAAATGAAACTTGGGAGCTCACTAATTTACCTCCAAACAAGAAAATTATTGGAGTTAAATGGGTTTACAAGACCAAGAGCAATGATGAAGGAAAAATAGATAGGCATAAGGTTTGATTGGTGGTTAAGGGATATAAATAGCAGTTTGGTAGAGATTATGATGAGACTTATGCCCCTGTTGCTAGAATGGAAACCGTACGTGTTGTCATAGCAATTGCAGCCCATCACAAATGGAATGTTTATCAAATGGATGTGAAGTCCACCTTCTTGAATGGAGTATATAAAGAAGAGGTTTATGTGGAGCAGCCACCTAGTTATGAAGTTTTAGGCCATGAAAATAAAGTGTATAGAGTGAAGAAGGCTCTTTATGGGCTTAAGAAAGCTCCACGGGCATGGTATAGCAGAATTGACTCATATTTGATGAGCAATGGCTTTTGCAAAAGCGATGGTGAGCCCACTCTTTACATCAAGGTAGCTAATGGTAATATTTTAATTGTTGTCTTGTATGTTGATGATTTAATCTTTACTGGGGATAATGATTTCCTCATTGCTGATTTTAAAGAGGCCATGAAAAGTGAGTTTGAAATGTCAGACAGGTCTCTTGAGATATTTTTTAGGCATAGAAGTAAAACAAATGCATGATGGTATTTTTATCTCTCAAGAAATATATGCAAATCAAATCTTGGAGAGATTTAAAAAGTAAAGTAGCAAGCCTACTCCAACACCAACTTCTGTAGGTTTAAAGTTAAGCAAGCAAGATTGCAATAGCAATGTGGATCCAACTTTATATAAAAGTTTAGTTGGAAGTTTGATGTATTTAACAGCTACTAGGCCAGACACTATGCATGCAGTAAGTTTGATTTCCAAATTTATGGAAACTCCAAAGGACTCCCATTCGAAAATGGGAAAGAGAATCCTAAGGTATGTGAAAGGCACCAAGGGATATGGTATTTTGTATACTGCAGCAAATGCTTTTGATCTTATTGGCTACACAAATAGTGATTGGGCAGCGAGTTTGGATGATAGGAAGAGCACTTCCAGATATGTCTTTCACATGGGTTCAGGTGTAATCTCATGGGCTTCTAAGAAGCAACCCATAGTTTCTCAATCTACAGTAGAGGCTGAATACATAGCAACAAATGCAGCAGCATGTCAAGCTATTTGGCTAAGAAGAATCTTGGTAGATTTGAAGCAAGAACAAGAGGATGGAACCACAATATTTTGCGACAATATTTCCTCAATAGCTTTGTCAAAGAATCCAGTGTTTCATGGAAGAAGCAAGCACATTGAAATCAAATATCATTTCATTAGAGAATTAGTTGAGAATGGTGAAATAAAAATGGAGTTTTGTAGGTTAGAGTAGTAGCTAGCAGACATTTTCACCAAGCCATTGGGCATTGCAAGTTTTGAGCACCTAAGGAGAAATTCGGGTGTAGTTAGTTTGGATCAAGCATGATCTTGTTTATCAGCTCAAGACAATGGGGGAGTGTTGGATTTTAAGAATCAAATCTGATTGTCTTTAGCCTCTTTATTTGACTTTATTTTTTATAAAGTTTTAAGTCTGATATTTTGAATGGACTTTGAAATATAAGTTCAAATCAAATTTGGGGGAAATCAGATTTCTTCTTCAGACTTCTTCTTTCTTTCTTCCTTGGACTTCCAATTTCTTCTTTTTGGACAACAAGTTTTATATAAAGGGAATGAATATCTTTATTCTTCCACAGTGAGAATGAATGTAATTTCTCTTTTGTATGCAGTAGCAAATAGATTAATTTTTTGAATACTCTATTTTTATCAGAGATGTGAATGATTATTCTATTAAGCAGTGATTGCTTCAGATAATCTTGTAAGAGCTTTGTGAAGCTCGTAGATGTTTGTCTGTAGCCACAGTAGTTGCAAGTTTATTTCTTATTGTAGAAGTATTTTTAGTTTGAATAGAAGCAAGAAGAATCTTGCATATTTCTCAAGCTCTTGTGTCTACCCTGTTTTGGGGATTTTGAATTTGTTCATTGTTGAATCAGAGCATCTTCTTGTGTGTTTCCAAAATATAGTCTTTCTCTATATTCTTTACATAATTGGCCTTCTTTTTCATAAACCATAATGTACATCTTCATCATTCAGCATACGATATAGTTCGACTAGAGCTTCTAAGCACCGTGTTTCATGAGGAAATAGCATGAAATGGCTTTCCAACAAAGAAATAACTATGTGCCATGCATTGTATGTTTTACCAAGAAACTTGATAATCTCACTTGGTATTTTAGGCTGAGTCTGACTCGATGACAAGCCTTCTAGTAGTTCTTGTACTACATTTGGCCTCATGTCTTATTGTTTGCTATGATAATCCTTTGACAATAGGGTAATCATTGGTTTAGCTAGTTGAACTTTCTCTTATTTTTCTATGGTATCCCATACAATTGGAAATACTAACACCCACATATGATATGCAACATTTTCATCTATGTGAGCAAGTTCTCTTAAAGGAGTCACAAGATCAATAACCTAAAATAATATATCTTATTAGAGACCATGTCACAAATAAGTTAAATCCACAATCAGGGAACTCACAATCAAAAAAATTCATAGACATGTATTTTCTATAACACTTGTATGCATGGATAACTTCATAATCAAAGAAACTAAGAAACAAACCTGAAGCTTTCTTATCTCAATCAAAAATTTAGATTGCCTGGTCATAAGACTATTAAAAGTAAGAGGATTCCCATCTAGATCTTATGGAGTATCACCTAATTGTTGTTGTTCCACAACACATTCTAGAACACTACTTGAAGCTATTAGGGGAGGCACCTGTGCCGAATTTGGAGCAAGTGTAGTTGGCTCATGCTCTACTAAGATTGCTAGAAGAATATCTAAACCCTATTTCAGCCAAAAGCAATCACTCAAAGCTTCCCATTCCTAGGTTTGTATAATATATTGTAATCTTGTGAAAAATGTCTTCCCAAGAGAATCATGATAAAGCGCAAAGAAATTTTGTCACATCTGAGGATCTCTTTCTTGTAAACCCAACATATACCACCTTTCCAATTTTTGAAATACTTCCTGCCATAGAGGCAGTGGGTACCTTAAAAGAGAACCAAGTGTATCAGAAAAATAACTTATTATGTTCTCCATTTTATGAAAGGCATACAATGTAAGGAAGAAATACATCATTCACTCACTTGGTCGAGTCTGAACAAAATTGATAAAGAAAATGGACATATTTCCCATCCCACTCTTCCACAAATGTTGGGGCAAGATAATATCTATCTACTTGTGACAGCTTTTGAAGATACATGATTATGTCATTGTTATGTACATCATTAGGAGTTCTAGAACTAGATGACTTGAAGTCATTTTCAATCCAATATTTTATTATATCAAATATTGCAAGGAGGACACTAGCATTTGTGCCTTTCTCAGATAGTATAGCTTGCAATATCTACATAGTCAAGTGCTTGTATTCAAGTACAAGCATTACTCTTCCACTGATGAGTTTAAGTATTGACTTCAAATTTGATGTAACAGCACCAAGTTCATTCATCAAACTTGTAGTTGCAATTGTAGATTTTGTATCCATCCTTTGACCCTATAGTTACACAAGAAACAATATTAATTTTTAAGGCAAAAATAGATGAAAAATAACAAATTATAGAGTATTTTTTTTCAAAAAAAATGGTAATTTTTCTACCCACATGACATGGCACATAAATAAGGTGCAGAAGAGTTTATTTTCAAAAGAGATAGTAGCCAAAAGGAAGTAAGTGAAAATGTATCAAGAACACTAAACAATAATTAATTATATAGGAAAATTCAAAATAGATGATGGTACATCACTTGGGCCACTTCACAAGAGTCGTAAGGCACATGCCATAGAGCAAGTGTAATAAAAAAACAAAAGCAATATTTCAATAAATAATGTTGCATCACTTAGGCCAGCTCATACAACTAAAAGCATTAAGGAAAGAGTAAGCATACATGTTTTTCAATGGTGCTAGTAATTGTTCCCATCTCCCTCATGAAGCATTAAAGAACACGAACTAAAGGTATCATAAAAGGGTCTATAAAAAAATTTTGCCCCTCAAAAAGTGTCTTTACAACAAAAAGTGCAAAACTTATCATTGAATTTTCTGAGCTTATCTCAAGTGATATTTCAAGTGGCAAGAATGTATGCATCTTATTTTGATACTAGAGTTGGGCACATTCAAGGATAAATTTTCAACACAGTTTGTACTTCAAGAATGTTTGGTTGGTGAGAATGTGGGTATCAACTTATTTCCTTATAATTTATGATTTTTGAATTAACACAGACTGTCCTTATCTGATTTTATGTATGTAAGAAAACACAATGTGGCAAATGTTGTTGCTAGTATGACCAAACATTTGGACCAGTTTTCAGATCTCTTGCAGTAATATTAAAATTATTTTTTTGTGTGTTTCTTTAATATGATATATTTCTCTACAAATTTATGCTTTAGTTTTGATGTTTGGGAGAGTGGAGTTACTGGTTTCTTTGTTCAGGCAACAAAGCGGCACTTAACCTAGAGGATTGAAAACATAGATGAGAAGATGGACGAATAGAAGGAACTATCTAAATTGATCAAGCATGAGGTCTCAACTTGAAATGTGATTCTTGATTTAAAAGAAAAATTAGCAACATAAAATTTGTTTCCAAGTCTACCGTTAAATTTACATGTAGTTTAGGCATGACCGAGTGTGTAGAGACAAAGTCTTGGGGGTTTATCAAAGTGACAAGGTTCCACCTGGTAACAAAGGAAAAAGAAATAGAAACATTCATCTATAATAAAAATATTAATGGACCAAGTTTATTAAAATATCTACTTAATACAAATATTCATTAGAATAAGCAACATAAATAATATCAAAGTATTTTTTAAACATCATATCTTGAATAACCATAGCTAAATTGTGACTTGACCGTTAAAGCACCTAGTTAGATAGAACAATATTACTATTGCCAAAACCATGATCAGACTCTGCTAGACTGTTAGAGTTGGGCTTTCCACAAAAGAAATGAAAGGTAGCCAACGCCATGAGAATCAACACATATTTGGCCACAACTCTCAGAAAAGAAATGCAACCCCATGACGACATCACCATGAATCTTTTAACATAGGAAGGGGCTGTGATTGACATTGAATTGGGCATTATTCACCTATTAACAATGCGAATTCTACTTCTACTCATTTTTTCTCTAATAAATCTACTTCTCATCTATGCCCAATTATTTTGTACTACTAATTGTGACACAACAATCTAATAGCAATGTTATACCAAAATGGATCTATTTCCAGAGTTTGAATAGGAATATTGAAAAAATCAATTGAATATAAGCCAAGGGGGGAAACGGGTCCTAACTTAATGAGTACAAAGCCCGGATGAGTTATGGTTTCTACCCACAAGGGCTACACTAGTATGATATAAAAAAATTTAGAGTTTTTATATTTCTATCACAATGAATTTGATGATTCACTAACCATATAATTGATATTTCATCCATAAATTACCTTTTCATATTATAATTCAATATATGTGTAACTATTGTGATGTTTTAGGAGAAGATTTTTCCATGTTATATTTGCATCCTATTTTAAATTGCCAACAAATATGTTTTGCCTTATAGGCAGCTTAGCATTGGAATTTTTCTTTGCAGTCATTGAAACTTGATAAGGTAAGGATAGAACCATCAATCATGTCTGTAATTGATTTTGGAAGGATGTTGAATTATTGCAAATTGATACAAAAGTAGAGATGTTACCTCTATTTTCTATGAGAAGATGATCTCTCAAATCTGGCACCTCTATTTTTGTTGAAGTAATAAACGAGGTTTCAGAAAATAATATGAAGATATCAAAAGCATATAAATACTAAATTGGACCATATTCCTAACCAAGTAACCAACCATGCGAGAATGTATCCATTTGGAAAATCAGGTTGTTTTTCACTTTAACACAATCTGTTAAAAAATCAATCATTTGTGCCAGGCCAATCCTTCGCCTTGTGTCATTTGGTCTTTAAAATACATGCAAAACTATGAATAAATATACTTAATTTTTTTTATGCAATTCTCCATTAATCTAATTCTAACCATTTTTTTTTTATATTTTTTCTTTTTGATCATGTGTTCTAGGAATGGAAGGTAGCCCAATTTTTAGTGATCGGGGTAATCTCATTGGGTTCCTCACTAGACCTCTTTGGTAGAGAGGTGATGGTACAAAATTTTAGGTAACTCTAATCCTTTTCTTTGGTGGTATCCTAAGGAATAAAATATATAATATATGGGCCAATTCTAAGCAAGAAAAATAAAATTATAACTTAGTGTTTATCTTACTTATAACTTTGTTTTATAGCATACATTTATTATACCATTCAACTATTGTGTATTGTTTGAGGCGCTAGGGTTTTGACTCATGCAAGGAGAGGAGGGAGATGATGGCTCTAAGAAATATCACCTCCCTAAACTTTTATTATTTGAGGCACCAGGGTTTTGAATCATTGTATTGAGGGTGAATGTGGTGAACGCGACAATGAAGTGGAGGTAAACATAGAGAAGTGCAATGGTGCATGCTAGTTTTTATTGTAACTATAGGAGAAATGTAGTCTATATACAAATATCTTTACCAAGACTAGTTTTTTGTGTATTGTATTATAGATGGAAAGACGTTCAAGAAGCCAAGACGACCATAGGAGGAGGAGTGGTTGGATGCAAAGCTGAAGCTGCTAGGAGAGTACAGGCTTAGAAACAAGAGAGAGTTGTATCAGGTTCAATACGCGCTTATCCTATAAAACATAAGTACATTTTACTAATTAATTCTGCATTTAAAAATATGACATTACAAGCCATGAAACATAAGGAAACTTTATTAGTTAATTATGCATTTAGAATATAATAGTACAAGCTGTGAAACATAACTAGGTTTTACTAGTTAATTTTACATTTAAAGATAGAATTGTACAAGCTGCTGCCATTTGGCTTATTAAAAACCCTTGTGGGAATTGCAAATTACAAACTTTCAGTCTCCACACTCACAGAAGCACTGGTGGCTATCCAACCATATTTTCGAACACATAAACTTAAAGTGATGGTTCTGTGAAGTAATTTGTTATCCAAAGTTTGATAATTTTAACTTTGTCATATTGGTATAGTTTGTTAGTGTTGTTGGAAGATCTTAATTAATTAATACAAATTTAAAATCATAAAGAAAGTTGCCCATTCAGTGATCCATATTTATAAAGAGGAAAATGAGAATACCCAATTGCTGAGAAATATTTAGTTCCATTGTACAAATATCTACATACATCAAGCATAGATGCACATAATAAGATTAAATATACAATGGACAATCAGATTGAGATATGGATTATGTTGGCATAGTTGATCAAGAGATGGATTATTTTGGCACTGCTAGTATACCAGCATTAGCAAGGGAAATTTACAAAATTTGCAGTAAGACTCAAACTTAAGAATGAATTCTACCACCAAAATGATTGTTAAAATCATCAAATCAATCATGATCTATTTGATCATACCAATGAGAATTTGTTAAACGTCAGACCTTGCAACTGAAGCTTGCAAGCTGGGTTAGACATCTGAATAACATTGAGTGTAACCAAAAATCCCTTGAAGCTTTGCCAAACTCATTTTAGGAATTCTAATTAAGATTGAATTGAAATACACAATGAATTCATGTTAGGTTGAATTGAAACCTCCTAGTAACCCTAGATGAAATTGAAACTCTCAACTGTGTTAGACAGTTCTAGCAAATAATAAGTTTGAAAACATTCTCCAGCATCTTGCAAATGCTCTTCCATCTTATAAACCATTCCCAGACTCAACCATGTTTTATGATTGGTTTTGTCTAGCTTATGAGCAACTGTCAATAATGTTCTGGCAACAAGTAATTATTTAACCTCACTTTTTTGTCTTTGGATTTATGATGTAGATATCATGCTTGTTACATGTTCAAGATAAATTTTTATGCCATGTGAAAAGGAATTCAATGCCTGGTTGAGTAGCTTATGTGCCTGACATAAGCACATATAAAATAAAACAATTAAATTGCTATGGATTGATACATTATCTACCAAAAGTTAATTATATGTGTTGAGTGGATTTTTTATCCCTGTACAGTGTAAGGTTGAGTGCTTAAGTCCATAAATCCATTGTAATGTCAAATGTATATTGTGTACTTGTCACCATGGCATTTAGCTATACACAATAGGTGACTCTTTCTGTGTCTTTTATTATTATGTCCAATATCATGGCATAGTAGCTTGTCAATACTATCTAAACAAGTTGGGAGGTGAAGTGTATGCTAATGATAACTCAATTTTTTCCTCCAATAATTCACAAGTATAAATAATTTGAAGTGTATGAGTGATATTATGTTCTAATGCTAAACATTATGTTTCCAATAAACCATTGTTATTGCAAATCTATATAAGATTCCTAGAATAGATAATTCCCTTCAGTTAGATTCCTAGAATATAATTCCCTTTGGTTAGAATCTAATTCCCTTCTATTATTCCCTGATTACCAATAATTTTCTAGCTTTGAAAAGAAATTTGGGTATTCTTTATCATCTGGTATCTTCACATTTTATTTTCAATCCAAGAAGTGCAATCTAATATTTTTTCTCATGTACTTCTAAGATAGGGAATGATTATTCCTTATGCATATATTATATAATTTATGCTATTGTATGCCTCACCAATATAGCCTCTTTACAGACTTTGTCATCTTTTTTAGGGTTTTGGGAATGTTAGTTCTTGGGCAGCTGAAATTATACATGAAAAGGGAGGGAAAGTGGTAGGACTAAGTGATATTATGAGAGCTATTCAGAACATAAATGACCTTGACATTCCAGCTTTAATTAAACATGTAAAGTGTAAGAATTGTACTATAATTCCTACAAGCTTTCTAATGTTGAAAACTGTAATAGCCCCTAGCTGCAATGAGTGATACATTTATGTATTTGATCTTTGTCTGTAGTTTGTGATACAATTTTGATATCTATATGTAAAATATAGGAGAGACATTCAAATGAGGGATTAAACAACAAGTTAATGGTTTATAATATTATCCCAAATAGTAGGGATTGAAACATGCATATAATAACACTGCTATAGCCATAACTTGCAATAGAAATTTCTGGTATACAGTCAAGTATGGGTTTACAATAATAGTGTAGGGATATTTTCCCTTTAAAACTTTAGTGTCAAGAAATTATTTAGCTATTTATTTCTCTTGGTTGAAATCTATAAATAAAGGATAATTTATAATCATTAATAAATGTAAAGAGAAATTTATAGTTATAGTCTACAATAAAATTATGAGAGAAACTTGACAATTACTATTATCACCACAAACCTGATATGTATTCCTTGGTGATTGATTGTGGTGAGGAAAGGATATAACTTATAAGTCTGGTAGAAACACCCAAAATGGTGAAAGGCCCTATTTTTACAAAAATCACATTCATCTTAACCAAACCATTAATATTAAACAACTTGCCACATTTAATAAAGACAACATTTACATCCCTAGAACTAGTGTCCTCATAAATGCCTGTAACATGAATTGACTAGCTATACTAATCAGCTTTAGCTAACTGTAATTTTGGGAACAAACATTGACACCAAGCTCCTCCACCTATTTCTCTACCGTTGTTAGGAGGAAAAGAGTACTGCATAATTTCAGAGAATGTAGGCCATAGAATAAGTTTTGAAGCCCACAAATAATTAGTGACTAAGGAGATTAGTGCTTTGCATGTAGTGAGAGGTGGCCATCATCAGTGAGCTCTAGGGATTAAAAAGGAGGAAATCTTACCATGTTTTTAATTTTTTTATCAGCAAGTATGGTGGTGGGGAGATCTGTACTATAATTTTTCTTAAATCTGTGATATAAATTTCCTTGCCTATGATTATGCAATATGCCCTTCCAAAAATACTGAAAGTCCTTTGATAGAACTAGCAAATTATTCATACATGAAAACTTATGGGATCGATCAAAATATAATTTCTGCTAATAAGCATCTGAGCATATTTATTGCATGTGGAAGTTTTGATGATGCACACTTTATTTTTGACAAGGTAGAAACAAGAGATATTATCATATGGAATGTAATGGTTAGAGGATACATAAGTTTTAGACTATCTAAAAAGGCTTTGGCACTTTATTACCAGATACAAAATGAAGGTTCAAAGCCCGGTCGTTTCATGTTTCCTTATATTCTGAAATATTTTAATACCTAGATTTATTAACTATTTATTTTAGCATGAGCATTGTTTGTATATATACTAATCATTGCTATTATAAGTGTATTAGTGTCCCTTAACATTGATTGCTACCTTCTATGGATTTTAAAATTGTGATGTCTTATAAATAAGATAATTTTCTATCAATTGATGCTAAGGTAATACTATTACTTAGTTGGAGGCATGATAGTTATGCACTTGGGTGCTGTACTGGGGTTTGTCTTGATTTCATTCTGATTATGGGATTAAGTATTTTATCTAGTCCGCTAGGGTATCTTCAACTATATCCATGACATCCACCTCACTCTCCATGACATCCATGACATCCACCTCATAATCTAGTATTAGTATAAGTGATTTCAAATAGAGGAACAACTTAGCCTATATGTTACTATAGTTTAGCATTGCAAGATTGAATAAATCCACTGCAAGTTGGTAGAACAGGTCATATAAATCATTATTTTTGAATCCTCTAATGAAGTGAAAATAGGAGAGAAGCTAAAACATTTCATCTAAGAATCTTAATCTGCATCTCTATGGTGGGACAACTGTGTTATATGTGAGAAGAAAAATGATGTCTTGTTTAATGAAAACCTGGCCAAGATTCAACCATTGGAGGGAAAATCACCTCAAAAAAAGGGGAAGAGGCATGGAAGAAGTGGGTTACACAATTGAGATATGTTGTCAAATAGTTCACGTGCCTTTTCTATGTTTCCACATTTTGCATACATGTCTACCAAAGCACTTGCAATTGCAAAATTTAATAAAAACCAACCACATTTTGCATACATGTCTACCAGAGCACTTGCAACCACAAAATATGA
The DNA here is from genome assembly GCA_027943335.1 of Chamaecyparis obtusa. Lineage (NCBI taxonomy): Eukaryota > Viridiplantae > Streptophyta > Pinopsida > Cupressales > Cupressaceae > Chamaecyparis > Chamaecyparis obtusa. The sequence continues at coordinate 534,350 of BSBK01000847.1, forward strand.
TAAAAACCAACCTTCTATTACGCTTTGATAGATATCCACACCCTACTTCAAAGCTCCCATTTTGGGGCAGGCTAGAGTGAGACCACAACTCTTTGAGGCAGTCTATCAAAAATTTCAAGTGCCTTGCCTATGCTTCAACATTTTACATAGATGACTACCAGGGCACCTGTAGTTACAACTTCTAACTGAAATCCCCTTTTAAATTTGATTTCATGGATGGTTGTTCCCAATTCCAAAGCTCCAATTTGAGCACAGCTAGGTAGTATGCTAGCAAAGTTTGAGGATTATGGCTTTGTATCCACTAGTTGCATTTGCAAAAAAAATTTAAAGCCTTTTCAACAAACCTATTCTGAGCATATCCACCAAGCATAATAATCCATGAGACAACATCTCTTTGACACATTCTATCAAACTTGGGATAAAATTTTAGTTCATTATAATGCAAAAATGTCTTTACCCTTTTGGTCGAGACAAAATTAACTAGCTGCAAATTTCCTTCTTATTATTCTTTACCTTCACAAATTAGAAAATCACAAATATATATGGTGAGGTGTACATGGTATGATTATTCTTTAAAGGGTACTAGTATACATGGTATGATTATTATTTAAAGGGTACTAGCTCAATGGAAGAGCACCTACTTTACAAGTAGGAGGATGATGGTTCGATTCCATCGTGCCCTAATATGACTAAGTATATGACTAAATTAATGACTAAATCTATGACTAAATTAAGGACCAAATAAACAACCAAATAAATGACAAAATATCTGACCAAATAAATGACCAAATAAATGATTAAATAAATGACCAAATAAATGACCAAATCAATGACCAAATAAACAACCAAATCAATCACTAAAATAGTTTAGTCATAAATTTGGTCACTAGATAAATGACCGGCAATAAACTACTAATGGTCACATGACCAAAATTAGTCATTTATCTACAGTTTTTAGTAGTTTATTTAGTCATATATTGTTGTTTTTGTACTAGTGAGCAATGTACACATTGAACAGAGTTCAAATCAAAGAAGGTACAAATAAGACCCCTTGTGAATTATGGTTTATTCATACTCCTGTAAAGTATTTTAGAATAGTTGGTAGTAAGTTCTATATCAAGAGATGTGATGAGATAGGGAAGTTTGATGCTAGAAGTGATGAAGAAATATTCCTTGGTTACTCTACTAAGAGCAAGGCTTACAAATGTTTCAAGCTGAGATTAAGAAAAATGATTGAAAGTAACAATGTGAAGATATATGAAAGTTTTCGTATACAAGAAAGAATGTATGACTGTAATCAGGTTACAGAAATCAAAGAGGTTGCTGGTGCAGAAGAAGAAGAAATTGTTGAGACTGAATGCGAAAAAGAGATCTATGATATTGACATAGATGAGGCTACTGAGGCTCCTAAAACTCTTAGGTATGTAAAGAACAATCATCCTAAAAATCAAATTATCGGCAATACTAATCAAGGAGTATTAACTAGATCAAAGGTTAGAGAAGAGATCTATTTAATTTCTCAAGTTGAATCAAAGAATATAGATGAAGCTTGCAGAGATGAATCTTGGATAAATGCTATGAAAGAAGAGTTAGATCAGATAAAGAAGAATAACACTTGGGAATTGGTTATGTTGGCAAGTTGACTATACTATTGTATATGACTAGATATAGTGTTTTCATTATGGCAACAAAGTCATATAGAATTTTGGAGTTAGCGCACATTATCATAAGGTCAAAATATGGCTAAGTATAGAAGACTGGACAGTTAGCAGAGCACTAGAAGATCAGAGCATCAGCGCACATTCATATGACCTAGTTATGGTATGCGCCCTTGAACTTAAGATGGTAAGTGTGTATTCATGCTCTGTCTAAGAGTGCATGATCAGATGAGACAGTATGATGAAGATACAGACAGTTGAAGTGGTACAAACAGTGAATGCCAGAACAAAACAAAGTATGTAGCCAAATTTTAGTAATTTTATTTATGGTTATAATAATGTTTTGTAAAGGCTATTCACCTATTGTAATTAGGTTGTAGACATGTAAACATCTTTGTTTGTAAACACACTTGGGCCAATTTACTTGGAAGCATTGTATGTAATCGGTTATAGGCTGACCTAGTTAATTGTTTTGTTAGCACATATAAATATAAGATGTGCCTTTGTAATAAAGCATGTAAGTGGATATAGAGGCAAGATAAGTAGAGAAGAGACATGAAAAGTGAAGATAGAATGAGTTAGAGCTTTATAAGGGGCTAAATCATCAGCATACAAAAGGAACTGATCAGACAAGTAGTGTCACAACACCAGTTCATCCAACAAATATAGTGTGTATCTGAGATCAGAAGGTTGTAGTCTTCACCATTTGAGCAGTGATCTCTAGGATAGTGTGTCCCCACCCCTAACAGGGTTATTGTAAAAGACTCCTAACAGGGTCTGACCTTTGACCAGGTCACTATACTAAAAACATTGTAAAGAATAACTCCTAACAGGGTTGCAAATCTTCTAACAAGGATCATAAAACACTAGTGCAATTCTTAGTGGGTGTCAATTCCCACCAAGGTTTTTACCTATTTGGGTTTCCCCGTAACCATATTGGTGTTATGTGTTATGATTGTTTATCTTGTTTACATTGATGTTTATTTTAGTACTTAAGCAATCAAGTTAAGTTTCAAGAGTAAAGTAAAAAGAATAAAATATAGTGAACATTGATTCACCCCCCCCCCCCCCTCTCAGTTTTCCCATTCCTAACAATTGGTATCAGAGCTCTGGTCCTCTGAAGAGAAGTTTAACCACTTGAGGAGATCAATGGGTTCAGAAGAAGCAAAACATATGAAGAAGAATCTTATGGCAACTCTTGAAGACCTTGACAGATCTGAGAAAGAAGTTGAAGAACTAAAATTGAAAGTCATTGGCACACAAGTATTCATCAAGAAACTAAGAAAATGTTTGAAAGATTGTTCAAACAGTGATTTAGGGAAAATGGTCAAAAAGCTAAATGAAGACAACATATATTTGAAAGATTGGATTGAAGAGTTGGATGAAAAGTTAACTAACAATCAAGAATTTTATGATGAATAGATCAAAGAGAACCTTCAACTAAATGAAGAATTGAGGCAAGAAAACATGGAAATCTTAGAGCTAAGAAATAGCAAAGAAAATTTGGAATCTGAGTTGAAAGAGGCAAAGAATCACATTAAAAATTTACACACCAATTTTGATTTGATAGAGTCAAAGTTATATGAATGGAAGCTTAAAGGAGATACCAGCAGTATTGGATTCAATGAAGCATAAAATTAGATTGATGACATGCGAGAAAAGATGAAAGCACCAGAAGATACTATAGATGCTAAGGAAACCGAAAATCAAACTAAATACAATGTTGAACCATCTAAGGATGAGCACAAGCCAATAGACCAAACTTGTTATGCCTATAACAAGCATGGACATATTGCAAGGGATTGTAAAGAGGTGAGAACTTTCAATGGCCATTGTTATTCATGCAATAAATTTGGTCATAGAGCTATGAATTGTAAAACAAGTCAGAAGAACAAGACTCAGCATAATTAGAGAAATCAGAATCAACCAAATGCAAGAAGTTCTCAGAGTATTACATGTTAGATATGTAATTATAATGGTCACTCAACTAGACAGCGTAAAATGGTAACCCATATCAATGCACCAAGGAATTTAAGGCATCCAATTATTTTTCACTCTTGTAACAAGGTTGGACACATCTTAAAGTTTTGTAGATCAAGAACAAAAAGTCAGGAAAGCCCTAAAAGCTAGCAATATCAATATTGAATGAAGAAGGAGAAGTCAAGTTTGTGAAATCTATAGAGGATGTGAGCTTGATTTGGATAGAGGTGAAGAAGGATAAGGTTGATGAGTATGTATTGGATGCATCCGTAATGGACACACCCTCTACATCTGGATGAATGACCCTGAGGGTCATAGGGGAGCTAATTTAGTTTTAGACCCCTACGCAGCTGGTATACTCACCCTCAGAGTATGCACCTTTGGATTTAACATTTTGGAGACTATTTGATGCTATGTGCAAGATCACACTACCTGATTGATTGTAGGATGGAAGTTAGAAATTCTCAGTCAAATTCTAGTTTATGCGGCAAGCATTAATGGCATAAATTTCACTTTATAGTCTATGAAAACTTACAAATCACTCATTACATTCAAGTTTGAGCAATTGGAAACCACATGAGCCCTAGCAGTTGAATTGTGAAGTGTTGGAGCTTGATTTACCAGTGAAGAAGTGTGATTGAGTAGTTGTGAAGCCCTAGTCCGACGTGACGATTCAAAAGCCTTTGAAAATTGATTTAAAGTGTTAACCAAGTAAGTCATGGCTACACCTATTGTATTTGATGTCGTAGAAAGGAAGAGATATTTTTTTAAGAGACACCCTTTTAAGTCAACCCTAGATGACCTCGAAGGTGTATTTTCAAGAACCCCTATCGGCGATATGCGTGTTGAAGACATTCATGCATATATATACTGTAAGAAGGAACTAATTGGACTTTATAGGATAAGGTCACACCTTGAGTCCATGATGAAACAAGACAAAACATTCCTAGATGAGTTCGCACATTTGGAAAACCATCCCATTATTGATTATGCTACGACATATGAGTTTTATGAATATGAGTGGATCATGATATTACTAAGTAGGATTCATGATGACCTATTATGGATAGGTGAAGTGCTAGTTAGAATCACAAGGGAACTCATTCATGAAATGATAGGCCTCTCTAAGATAGGCCCCATTCTTCTAGTGGGCAAGGATGTGAGGAAATTAGTTGAATAGGCATGTAAGTCCAGAAGTGATAGGCATGGTATGATAATTGATCCTATTGAAGAGAAAGACATCAAATTGATGTCTATGATACTAGGTTACAAGTTTCGGCACACCAACAGGGTGAATAGTGTGTCCATAGCCACTATTCTAGCAGCAATCAGACTTGTTAAAGAAAATGGAGAGTCCAATCTGTGTGAGATCTTGTGCACATAATTTATTGATAACATTAGAGCCATCAAGCATGATAAGGCAAAAATATTCAGGTTTGGGTCTCTAATCATTTACATGTACTTCCATATACTTGGAAAGGTCTCAGATTTGTACTTAGACAAAAGTATGCCTACAATGCCTTAAATATCTCTTAACGCATCTACTAAGAGCACATTGAAGGATTACATGGAGCTAGAATTGAAGATATTTAGGATCAAAATGTAGATGAGGTACAGGATACCAAAAAGTATTGTTGAGAAATACAAAGACATCATTTGTTTTATGGTAGAAAATGACATAACATGTATGGAAGTAGTTGAGCCAAGAACAAAGTGGATCTATCCACTTGGTTATGAGGTAGAGGAACCAATCTTGGAAGGATATGCACAAGTATTACTATCAGTTCCTAAGGACCCTAATGAACCTAGATGGGGAACTTATGAAAAAAAGACAAGAGAAGTTGATACAGTTCTGAACAGTACAACAACTAAGAGGAAAGCCTCTAAGATTACATTTGAGATACTCAAAATTCATGGTGTAAAATAGGCAGACCTAGACAAAGCAAGAGAAGAAAAGATATCATTGGAGATTGAGAGCGCATCCACAGTGGAAGCTAAGAAAGATGATCCTAAAATGAAGAAAGTCAAGATTGAGAAGACTGGTGATCCAAAGGATAAACAAGGTAAAACATATGTTATCCCTCCTGTGCCCAAAGAAATAATTGATCTGGGTACCACATCACCTCCAAAATATAAAAGAATGCCAAAGAGGAAGAAGGAAACTAGCGCAAGTCATCCATCCTCCAAGACTACCAGAAGTTTGAGGAAGAATTCTCAAGCACCTCCTGAGGTAGGTTTCAGACCTAGTCTTCAAGTTTTGAGAACAAGGATTATTGATGAAGGCAGACTAGATCAGATAGGAAAATTCTCTGAGAAATATAGTGAGATTGATAAATCAAAAATCCATGGAATGGTAATAAAACACATGCTCAAGTTCAAGAAGATAGTCTTAGAACTTAAGACAGTAATTTCGGATAATGTGTGGAACATCTTGGAATTCTTGAAAAGACGGGCTATTGAGGAGGATCTAAGAATAAGAGAAAATATTCTAGATGAAAGCCTCCATGTATGTTCCATAGAAGAGAAAACATTATTGTTAGATCTGGTGAAGCCACACCTAAGAACCAAGTCAAGAAATCTGCACATAATGGATAAGAACTATGAGTTGATAGCTAAAGAGATAGAGAAAGCTTTTGAGAAAGTATTTCTAGATAGGCACATGTACCCACCTATTGCGCTCACAACTCAAGTGCCCTCTAAGGAAGCCAAGGAGTTAGAGACAAAAAAATGTACTAGTAATAGGTCCTCAGGATTTGGCACCTACAATGGTAACACCTACAAAGGAAGTGAAGTATGTGCCCATGACTGAGACACAAAAAGATGACACAATCTTTATTGATAATGTAGAGATAGCAATGGCGGCCATGGATAAAGACTTGGATAAATTTGAGGAAGCCTTTGTGAGCACACATGAGGTTGAAATTCTATGTGGTGAAAATTCACCTAAGCTACAAGAAGAAGTGTTAATAGAGGATCTAACAGGTGAAGAAGAAGAAAAGAAGATAGAAAAAGAGATAGAAAAATAAAAAGAAAAGGTAGAAGAGGAGAAAGGGAAAGACAGTGAACCAATAGATGAGTCATCTATTGAAATTCCTATAAAGATAAAGTAAGAAGTAATGGACAACACTCCTATCACTCCCTTACCCTCAACATCATTGTTGTCAAGTTTGACACCAAACACCACTAGCTTGGACTCTTGGGGAGAAGAAGACCTGATTAAGATCAGTGTCCTTGCTATGGAGAAAGAAAAAGAGAAGAAAGTGATGAGGAACCCTCTATTTGTTGAATCAGTCAACATTCTAAATAGCCTTCTACCTTCAAACAAGAAAGTCTCTAAGGTTCATTCAGTTGATGATGTCAGTACCATATTGACAAACTTCAAAGAAAACTTTTCTAGCTTGGAAGAATCTGCATCCCAAGTTATAGAAGAGAAATATATGAAGAAGAGATTGAGTGAACTAGATGGAAACTTTTTACTTGACCTCAGTTCATTGAAGGTCGGTCAAGCATCCTTAAAAGATTTTGTAGCTAAGGGAAGGAAGATCATAGCTGATTGTATGAATCGGGATAAGTTGACTACTAATCACTTCAAGAAAATTTAGGAAGTAGAAGCAATGATAGACCAAATAAGGAGATCAATGGAAGATCCCTCCACCAATGTGAACATGTGTAACAATGTGTACTAGGGGAAAATAGACAAAATAGAAAAGGCTGAGAAAGAGATGTCTAAGATAAGGGCAAGGCAAACACAGCTCAAAAATTCTCTTGCGCCCACTCTAGATGTACTTAATCAAAACATCAAGGAGATCAATGCCACTATGGTGACATATGATCAAGGTCTGAGTATAGACTTGGAAAAGATGGAGAAGCTACAATATTCCTTATGTGCCCATCTACAAACTATCAATGCATTGATAGCATTTTGGAAACAAGAGATCCAAAACTTGTAGATTGCTTATCTAGATGTACTTTCTTTGTAAGTACTTGTAGATACACTTTTTTGAGCACCTTTGTCATTAATGTCAAAGGGGGATTATTGTATGTAGAATATGGAGTATTATATATGATGTAAAGAAGAAGTATAGTACAAAGTATAAGGGAGATATAAGTTAGAGTATATATTAAAGAAGTTTTTATAAGGGTACAATTAGTAACTTCGCCATATTCCTTTGTTATCATTTATGACAAAGGGGGAGATTGTTGGCAAGTTGACTATACTATTGTATCTGACTAGATATAGTGTTTTCATTATGGCAACAAAGTCATATAGAGTTTTGGAGTCAGCGCACCTTATCATAAGGTTAGAATATGGCTAAGTATAGAAGACTAGAGAGTTAGCAGAGCACCAAAAGATCAAAGCATCAATGCACATGCGTATGACTGAGTTATGGTATGCACCCTTGAATTTAAGATGTTAAGTGTGTATTCATGCTCTATCTAAGAGCACATGATCAGATGAGATAGTATGATGAAGATATAGACAGTTGAAGTGGTACAGACAATGAATGCCAAAACAAAAGAAAGTATGCAGCCAACTTTTAGTAATTTGATTTGTGGTTATAATAATGTTTTGTAAAGGATATGTACATATTGTAATTAGGTTGTAGACATGTAAACATCTTTGTTTGTAAACATGCTTGAGCCAATTCACTTGGAAGCATTGTATGTAATCGATTATAGGCCAACCTAGTTAATTATTTTGTTAGCACATATAAATATAAGATGTGCCTTTGTAATAAAGCATGTAAGTGGATATAGAGGCAAGATAAGCAGAGAAGAGACATGCAAAGTGAAGATAGAATGAGTTAGATCTTTACAAGGGGCTAAAGCATTAGCGCACAAAAGGAACTGATCAGACAAGTAGTGTCACAACACCAGTTCATCTAGCTGATATAGTGTGTATATGAGATCAGAAGGTTGTAGCCTTCACCACTTGAGTAGTGAGCTCTAGGACAGTGTGTGCCCACCCCTATCAGGGTTATTGTAAAATACTCCTAACAGGGTCTAACCTTTGACCAGGTCACTGTACTAAAAACATTGTAAATAACAACTCCTAATAGGGTTGCAAATCTTCTAACAAGGATCATAAAACACTAGTGCAATTCTTAGTGGGTGTTAATTCCCACCAGGCTTTTTACCTATTTGGGTTTCTCCATAACCATATTGGTGTTATGTGTTGTGATTATTTATCTTGTTTGCATTGATGTTTATTTCAGTACTTAAGAAATCAAGTTAAGTTTCAAGAGTAAAGTAAAAAGAATAAAATATAGTGAACACGGATTCACCCCCCCTCCCCCCTCTCAGTGTTCCCATTCCTAATAGGTTCCTAGAACTAAGAACAAAAATGTGATAGGAACTAAATGGTTTTTTAGAAATAAAATGAACGAAGGAGTTGTAGTAAGAAACAAAGAAAGATTGGTATGTAAAGGCTACTCACAAAAAGAAGGTATAGACTTTGAAGAAACATTTGCTCCTGATGCTAGAATAGAAGCTGTGAGATTATTCTTGGCTTATGCTACACACAAACAATTCAAAGTGTATCAGATGGATGTGAAATCTACATTCTTGAATGGGGATCTTGAAGAAGAAGTATATATAGAACAACCTGATGGATTTTCTTTATGTGAAGATGGAGACATGGTATGCAAGTTGAAGAAAGAACTATATGGGCTAAAGAAAGCTCTAAGGGCTTGGTATGAAAGGTCAGACAAATACCTACTTCAGCTTGGATTTAGAAAAGGTAATGCTGACAGTAATTTGTATTTAAGAACTAGTGAAGATGGATTTTTGATAATAGAAGTCTTTGTTGATGATATTATCTTTGGAGGTAATGATGATCTATGTGAGAAATTTTCTAAAGAAATGGAAAATGAATTTGAGATGTCCATGATTGGTGAAATGAAATTATTTCTTGTACTACAAATAAATAAGAGAAAAGATGTCATTTTTATTTCTCAAACTAAATATCTTAAAGAAATATTGAAAAAGTTTGGAATAGAGGACTGTCAACCAGTTGGTACTCCCATGGTAACTAGTAATAAGATGATAGTTGATGATGAACTAAAGTGTGGTTTTCAGACCAAGTATAGATCAATGGTTGGAGGATTACAATATATGACTCACACCAGACTAGATATTGCTAATGTTGTTGGAATTGTGGCTAGATATCAGGCAAAACCCAAAGAAACACACCTAGCTATTTTGAAAAGGATACTAAGATATCTAAAAGGAACAATAGACTATGGCTTATGGTATGATAGAAATGATATCTTTGAACTTCATGCTTATACTGATGCTGATTGGGTAGGAAACATTGATGACAGAAAAAGTACTAGTGGTGGTGCATTTTTCCTTGGGAAAAAGTTGGTTTCATGGCTAAGCAAGAAGCAAGATTGTATTGTTAGAAAGTAAAGTCCACCAAGATAATTGAGAGAAGGAGGTTGAATCAATTATCAGATAAATACAAATTTTATCACCTTTAACAGATTTTAACCATGTAAGCAATGTAATCAACAACCATAGAAAGATATACATACACAATAACACAAGATATGTTGACTAGGGAACCTCTTGATTAAAGAGTAAACCCCGGTGGGAATGATGCCCACAAAAGATGCACTAATATGAAAGTTCCTTGTGAGAGGATGGACTCTATTAGGAGTCTTATGAAATACATTCAATACATATCAGTCCCTGCTAGGAAACTTTGAATCCCTGCTAAAAGATTCTAACTCTCTTAGGAGTTATGGAAGACAGAAGAACCCACTGTCCAAACAGCTTCTGTAGACACCTAAAAATCCTTTAGAAAATAAAGTATTTTTATTTTCTGAAAAATCCCTGATGACATCATCATTTATTAATTAATTAATTATTTAATTAATTTATTTATTTTTATGTCATTAAATCCCTTTTTCTTAATTAAAAATATTTAATTAAGAAATCCCTCCCAAAAATGTTTAAATCTTATTTAAACATTAATCCCCTATTTATTAATTATTTTAATTAATAAATTGACCAAAAATCCCCCAAAAAAATAATTAATTTATTTTTTGACCAAAACTTGGCCAATTTTCTTAAGACCACTAACCTCTTCCAAAATCTTCTAATCCCTTCTTAATTTCGATTAAAAGGCTAATCCCATCTTTTCTAACCCTAATCTCAACTCAAAATATTTAATTAAGATTAAATATTTAATTTTCATATTTATTGAAAATATTTCAATAAATTTTTCCAAATTTAAGCTTTTGGAATGAATAAACTTTTATTCCATAAAATCTAGGAGAATTCTAGACTCTTCTAAAAACTTCTCAACCCAACCTCTTCACCCATCCTAATCCTAAAATCCCCTAATCCTAATCCTAATCCCCTTTCTAATCTTGTCACATTCTATTAGCAAAAGGTTTACCAAAACTTATGCTAACCTCCTCTTAGTCATCCTCCTTAGTCAACAAAGATGGCCACCTCTTGGCCACCTCTTGCAAATGCATTTAAGGATGCATTTAAGCCTTCCTTATCTTTCTTACATGCATTCATTATGCATTTAAGACCTTCTTATCCCTTCCTTGCCACCTCTTGGCCTTGGGCACATTTACCAAATTGTGCACATGCCCTCAAACTTTCAACTCAATCCTCCCTTGACACTTGTCAGGACACTTGTCCTTGACTCAACCCTAACCTTAGCCCTAACTCTGACTCATCCTTTTTAACCAAGCCCTTCCCTTTTCCTATAAATACCCTCACTTCCTAAGGCAAATCATCTTTCAACTCTCAAACTCAATAGCAAAGTTATAATGCCATTTTCAATCTAGCATAAGCATAAACTCATCATTTTAGATCATTTTCAAGCTTAAATCACATTTAAATTAGCTTAATTGGATTAACATAGATTCATTTCTTGTTTAATCAATCTTAGTTCATCTTTTAGCTTTGCATATTTGTGTGTTCTTAAGGCCTTTGAGGCAAAATAGGTTCCTCATACCTATTTTGTGTCATTTTGGGTCTTCTTGATCCTCAAATCATCTTATTTGCATGCTCCAAGTGCTTGAGTTTGTACACCCACATCCATTTATATCCAAGCATATCAAACGGTGCATGGGCGCATCCGTTTTAGGCTTAAACTGAGGTGGATTTGATTTTAGTTTGTTTACCATTAAATTTGATTTGATAATATGCTATGACGTTTGTTTGTCTTTGGCCTTCAAAAAAGGTTTAGGTGCACGCTCAAATCCTAGTCTACATTCTGGCATGCCCGGTGGGACCCACTTCACGGGTTCTTTGCAAATATTCTGATGAGTTTTAGACCATTTTCAGATTTTTCAAAGCTTATAGGTGGACGTAGCACTTAGATCCATTCTTCTTCTTCTTGTCTATATTCTTCTTCCTCTTCTTGTCTATATTCTTCTTCTATTCCATCTCCTTTCTTCTTCTTCTTCTAGCAAGGAGGTCATGGCCATTTTTTTTCAAAAATAATAATAAAATCCATAAGGAAGCAAAATCATACACACCTTATTTTAGTGCTTAAAATGAACCCCCAAATCATTCTTGAATGCATTAAGGACTAAAATTTGCAAAATTTGTTCTAACAAACAAAACAAAAAAATTAATCAAGGCATTTGCATCCTTGCAACATCAAGGATTTTTAACAATGCATTCATGCAAAGTAGGAATGATCATATCTTTTTGGGCATAAAAAGAACATCAAATCTGCATTCAAACGAGTCAAAACAAAATCTTGAATGAAGCTAAAAGGAAGAACTTAGGTCCTAAAGCGTCATTTTCCATTTGAAAAGCAAACACAATCTTGAATGCCTTAAAGATCAAAACAAAGCTTTTTTAAAAAGTTCTTAATCAACACGCACACTCAATCTTGAATGCCCAAGTCAAAAAACTTGCAAACGCTTGATTTACTTTTTGGAGAAAGGAACAAATCAAAATCTAATCATGAGTGTCTTCATTTCAAAGTTCAAACATCACTTAATCAAATTTGGGAAAATGAACAAAATCTGCTTGATGTGCATGTAGGAGTTTTTCAATTCTTGCATAATCCTTGTTAGAGTAAGCAACGTGGAACATTTGAACTTGGACAAGTTCACCTGTTCTACTTTTAGCGAGGCCTGTCCAAGGAGAAGCGCTTCCTCCTCGGAGAACGACCTCAAACCGGTATCCCCTCTGGCCGGTATACAAATAAGTGAAGTCCAAAAGAATCCCTTATATCTCCTAATCGCCGGGCGTTCGTGCCAAACACGTGTCTGGGGATGGTAAACATTCCTCTCCCCCAGCATTATTGGCAAGGCTCTTAAGTGAGTCACGGATGATCAGAAAAACTGGGTATGGAGACACCACGAAACTATTAAAAACCTGATAAAATAGAGGCTACCCTATCTACATCCGAAAGTATCAAAATACTTGTGCAAGGACCGATTCCAAGGGGTTTACCGGGTCGGCTCAAGATTACTCACCATTTGTATTCCCTTCTGGGAGATACCAAGCTGTGGGCAAGTGATTTTGATACTCACCTTCCTTAGGTAGATCTGTTTGAAGTGCTTGATAGTCAAAGACTCCGTGAAAACACTTGTTGAAACGTACACTTTCAAAGCTTTATCAGAGTCAGTTGTCTTTGTTTGTATCCCGCAGGGTTTCTTTGTCCCTTGCGGAGATTGCTTTGACTTTAACTTTTGCCATTGGAAACCTTTGCCTCAAAATCAAAAGCCTCTTTTCCAAAGTGATGCCCAGCAAGAGCAAACATCCTAAAGCGAAGTTGCCCAAATCCCAAGCCTATCAAGAGCGAAAAGTTGCCAAGAAGAACACCAAGACCTATCAATCCATTATCCAAGCAACCCAAGTAGAGGAAAAATCCCAAGCCAGACTTGAGAACATTGCCCATAATGCCCGCATCAAACAGTTCACCTTCCGTTTCCGAGTTAACCATCACTTTGTCAACCTTGAGCCAGAAGATTAGCCAAATCTTTGTTCATGTCTTGTTCCATCTTCAGATCTTGAAATCTTGTCTCAAACAGCCTTGCATCTTAGTTTCATTCTAGCTTTCATCTTTGCATCATTAATCAAAACCTTAGTTGCATTTGCATTCATCCTCCTACCAGCATTTTAGAATCAGTCCTTGTCATTTGCACTTGCATCATCCTTCTAGAGCATTATCCCTTCACCCTTCAAAACCTTTTCCACCAGCATTCCCCCCATCAGCTTTCCATATCTTTCCAGCAGATCCATCATCTTTTGTTCCAAATCTAGAGATCCACCAACACTTAGTGTTCTACCTTTTGAGTTGTTCCTATCCTATATCCAAGATCAGAGACCATCATCCTCTTTTTTGACACAACGTGTTGTCATAAAGAAATCAAACCTTGTCCTTGCATAGCCATCATCTCGAGCAAGAGATTGGAGTGCATTGATAAGAAACTTGTTGACCGAAGATCATCAGTCTATCTTAGGTTGACCCCATCATATCTCTGATCCTCCATTTGGGAAAAATAGCAGCTCATTTGTTGACCGCTCAGTAATCTTTCACCAGCTTTCCACCAGCAACCTATCTTTCCTCCACCGTCTTGATCCATATCCATTCCATCCAGCTTCCATCATCGCCATCTTGATCCCTATCTTTGCATTTGCATCTTAGAAGTCATCATCTTTAGAAGTTCATCAACTTTGCATCCATCAACATCTTTTAGCCAAACATCTTGCATACATTTAGCACTTGCATCTCCATGCCTGTTGAGACCAGATCTCGAAAAAGAAGAAGCATGAATCCTTATCCACCAACAACCTCATCTGATCCCAACCTTTTCACCAACGCCATGATGACCTACAATCCCCAGATCCAAGCCAATAACCCATGTGAAGATCCAAACACCCCTTCATCCCCGTTGGCAATCCAAGCATTTGCAAATCCTCCAGAAAACCCACCAGCGACCAATGCCCTTGTACCGCAACATCAGCAAAGCACGTTTGCCCACTATCTGTCAGAAAGTACCTCCATCCCACCATCTCTCTATCCACGCATCCTCATCAAAACAATCCAAGTTCCAGCACAAGCATATTCTCTGTTTGACCAATCATTCCCTGATCCTATCATGCAAACACCCCAAGAGCTTTCCACCATTCCCCTTTTCTTGCAAGGAAGCCTCGCCAGTCCCACAACACAAGCTGCAGCGCCATCCGCTCCATCTCCTACCCCTTTTGCTTCATCATCTGCTATGGCTGCCCAAGCCCAAATCCAAACCCAAAGTCAGCTTCCACCTCTCACACAAGCTTTTACACCGCCACCATCCGCAAGTCAAGCAACGCCTTTCACCATCAAAGGAGCACCGTCACCCTTCACCCCCCAAGCACCTGTACCTTCTTCTTTGGGGTTAGCACAATCGCTTCCCATTCCAACCTCATCTTTCTCTTGGGTGTTTCCTTCATTTTCCTCCTCACAAGCATCCGCTCAACCACAACCTCAACAAGCTCCTTTCTCTCAAACATCATTCATGTCCCAAGCTCCCGTTGCTCCTACCATTCCATCATCCGCTGCAGTGCACCCTAACACAAGCTCTCAGTGGGGCCTTACACAAAAAGAAATGAAGGCATGGGGGATCCCATCTCAATCCCCTACATCTATGGTTGCAAGTCAACAAACCGCCTTCGCCCAAGCAGCACAACAGCAACTACCCCAACCACCACCGGCTTCAAGCTATTCGTCCCAAATCCCAAATACCTTCCAGCAAGTTCCACCACCTCAACAGCCAACTTTCCCCAGCTATCTTACCCCATCACCATTTGCTTCTAGCTTCCCCACATCTGTTCCACCTCTAAGTAACGCAGGCATGCACCCAGCTTATATCAGCCAAACCCAAAGCCAACCTTAGCAACTACCACCATCATACCCGCAAGCAGCATCATTCCAATAGCCTCCCCCACAGCAACCACATGTCCCCTTTCAGCAAACAACCATCATTCCTCAACAACAGCAAGTCCCTTGCTATCAGCCTCAGCAACAAAACCCTATCATCCCCCAGCAACAACAAGTTCCCACCCATCAGTTACAACAGCAAGTTCTAAATGTCCAATATCAGCAAGCAGTCCCACAACAACCGCCAGTTCAACAACAGCAAGCAGCCCAACAACATCAAGCGGTTCCATATCATTTACCACAATATCCCCCTATGCCACACCAGCAATATCCCTAGCAACCATTGCCCCAAAATCAGTTCCAACCCATTTATCCACAGCAAGCGCCATATCCAGTTCCACAACTTCCATCACAAGCAGAAGTCCCAGTTCCCTCGCCACTCAATCCTGAGTGGGAAGCAATGAAAAATGCTCTAAAGGAGCTACAAAGCGGAACAGAGAATAAAACATACAAGTTCGAAAAGGTGTGCTCATATCCCTTCGATCGGTCCATAGCAACTATCCCTTTCACCAAGCATTTTGAGATGCCCAAGTTCGACAAGTATCGGGGGAAAGGAGATCCAGTAAATCATATCAAAGAGTTCTACATGGCATGCCAAGAAGTGGCTTACAGTGATAACTATCTCCTGCGCCTGTTTCCCAAGAGCTTGGGAGGAACTGCTGTTGAGTGGTTTTACAAAATACCACATGGGACAATAAAAACCTTTGTTGAACTCTCTGAGAAGTTCATCACACACTATGCCCATAATGTGGAGAATGAGTTGTCCTTGCTAGACCTATGCAACTCAAAGCAAAAAGACGGAGAAAGCCTTGCAGAATACTTGCAAAGATGGCAGAATCTTACAACCAGGTTATCATATCAGCCGCCAGAGAAGCATCTAACAAAGATCTTCATTGATAACCTGCATCCAAAGCTATCCCATCACATGCGAATGAACTGTCTCCAGACATACCAAGACATCAAGAGCAAAGGCATAGGCATCGAGAAAGCTCTCCTAGACGAAGGCACTATTCGTCACTTCAAGGATGATTCCAAGAACAAACCCAACAATGATAAATCCCGTTACTGGAATCATAACAAGAATGTTGTTACAAATGGAGCCACTGACACTAAGAATGTACAATTCATTGTGGCTAGTCCTACACCAGCTCAAACATACCAACCGCTACAAGCACCCATCTATCAGCAACCACCAGCTCCTGCATATCAAGCACCTATTTATCAGCAGCCTCCTCAAGCTCATCAGCCACCTGTGCAACAGTATCAGCAGCAATACCAACAGCAACAATCAGCACATCAAGGCAATCCTGTTAACACAGTTAACGTTGCCCCAAGGCAGAACAAGCCCAACAATCAGAACAATCCAAAGAGGACTTTCACACCTTTGGGTGAGCCTCTGGATCAGATCTTTTATCGGCTAGCCAAAGCAAATATGATCACATATCCGCCCATCCCACAGAAGGATGACAACGCACCAAAGTCTGATTGGTATAAAGAAAATGAATACTGTGATTACCATCGTGTGAAGGGGCACACAACATTGAAGTGCATGCGGCTTAAGAACTACATCCAGGATCTCATTGATCGCAAGGAGATCCAGGTCGATGCACCAGCTCAAGCTTCACCTAATGCTAGTTTGCAAATATATCAAAATGTGTTCCCTCAACATGATGCCGGGAAGAATCAAGCCAGCGCCAATCAGCCCCAAAATCGTGGCAAAGGCAAGCAAGAAGATCACACAGCGGCCTACATCAACTATGACAAGTATGTCGGATGCATAACTCAAGTTGAGCCCATCCAAGATGAGCCCACCATCAATACCATCCACGTCAGAGGGCCGGATTGACAATGTGCTGCAACTACCCGCAGTGGTAGGATAACTGTTGCCGGTGCTCCTCCGAGATCAGCTACTCCTCCAAGGCCAATGTCTACTGCATCCACAGCACAGTCTAACACTAGGCCAGCATCAAATGCACGCGCAACACAGCATAATGCACCAAGTGCACAATACAATATCATAGAGCATCTTGGGAACATGCCAGCCCAAATATCTATCTTGGATTTGCTCCGCACATCACCCATCCATCAGGAGATCCTGGACAAAGCTCTAAAAGAAGGCCATGTCCCCACGGACATTAACACAACTCAGTTTGAAACTCTTGTGGGACACCTATCAGCAGCATGTGCCTTATCCTTCAAAGAATCTGATATACCAGATGTCGCTCCTGACCATACTCTCCCTCTCCGCATTGTCGTCATGGTCAGAGACTTTGCCATCAAATGGGTTTTAATAGATAATGGCTCAGCCCTCAACTTGTGCACATTAAAATTCATCAAGAAGATCGGGTTCACGGAGGCTGACATACAACATGAGATGATCACCATCAAAGCATATGATAACTTGGAGCGTACCTTTGAAGGTACTATCACCTTGCCTATCCAGCTAGGCCCAGCAACGCAAGATACTGTCTGCCACGTTGTTGATCTTGACCTACCATTTAATATCCTTCTCAGCTGCCCATGGATCCATTCCATTAGGGCTGTACCATCTACTTACCATCAGTGCATCAAGTTTCCACATCAAGGCACTGAGGTTACCATCCACACTGATCCTAACCCCTTCGCATACTGTCGTGCGATGGAAGCATCTTTCCCTCATTCTACTCATTGTCCTGGAACCGATATTGGTACTTCTATTGCTAGTTCATCCCGATCCCATCGCGATCCAGAGACCATCCTCTCTTCCACCTTATCATCCGTCAAGATCAACAACCAGGGTTGTGGCGAATACAGCCTCAGTGATGCATTTGCTGTAGGGGCTCTTCCACGTGATCCACATACTCAAGGGTGCCCAAGTTGTCAAAACAAGCCTGTTGAGGAACATTATAAGCTCAAGCAAATCAGAAACATGACTTTTGAGTCTCATGGTACCATCAACAGCAAAGAAATGGATCCAGATATTAACAAATGGTTATACAAAGATCCCCCATCACGTGACACACAACTTCTTGAGTACTTCAAAGAGAAATATCCAATCCCCTACAAAAATGTCACAGAACACTATAACTATCAAGGTGGTGGTCTAGGACCACAAGAGGACAGAAATTTGTTTCCTATCATACCATCCCAGAATCCAGAATAGCAAGGACTTGGCTTTAATACCCCTCGCCTGCTTGAACAAGAGCCCAATACCACAACTGCGGGTACTAACATGACCAACATGAACTTTTTGAATAGCCAGGATGACCTTGTGAAAATCAAAGACATCCCCGAAGAGAAAGACATCCGATCCTACGATGATATCTTTGCTGACGACACCCTCCTGGGGACTTCTGTTCTCCAACAACTCTCCATTAACCTCATAGATCTTCCCCTCACAAACCCCGACCTCATAGATTGGGACCAACCAAGCATCACACACATCGATGAGTTCCAAAGCGCACAAGCACTCCTAGAATTCATGGGGGCATCAGATCCAGCAAGCAAACAGGATCCAACATCAACCTCTGTCTATCAACTTCACCCAGAAGGATATTTTGGGGAAGAGGCAAGCTTTAGTCACAAAAATGAAATAGCAAGAGAACATCATGATTCTTTATGTGAAAACCCCCTTGGGGCACATTCTGATTCCAAAATAGTAAAAATAAAGGGCGTATCTTCTAGTGAAAACCTGGCAATTCAGGCGCTAGAAGATGAAGCCTTGCCTCTTCCCCCTATCCAAGATTATAGACCAGAGCAGTCGCCGATCATCATAGAGGAAACCAAGCCAATCAACTTGGGAACAGAAGAATGTCCAAGGATCACCTACATTGCAGTCAACCTAACAGAAGGAGAAGAAATGGCTCTCAGTGCCTTGCTCAAGGAATCCATCATCAACTTTGCATGGTCATACGCCCACATGCCTGGGCTTGATCCAAACCTTGTTGTTCATCATCTATCAGTAGATCCAAACATCAAGCCAGTGAAGCAGAAGCTAAGGAAAATGCATCCAAAGGTAGCATTGCTCGTCAAAGCAGAGCTTGAGAAGCTCCTCCAAGCTAATATCATCAGAGCAATAGATTATTCAGAGTGGATCTCTAACATGGTGCCAGTCACAAAGCCTTCTGGCGACATCAGAATCTGTACTAATTTTAGGGACTTGAACAAGGCATGTCCTAAAGATGATTTCCCGCTACCTAACATAGACATGATCGTAGACCTTACAGCGGGTCACGAAATGCTATCACTCATGGATGGATTTTCAGGCTACAATCAGATTCATATAGCAGAAGCAGATCAACATAAAACAGCATTCACAACCCCATGGGGTACCTTCTGCTACAACATGATGCCATTTGGGCTAAAGAATGCAGGGGCCACATATCAGAGAGTAATGACAGCAATCTTCCATGACATGATCCACAAGATCCTTGAGGACTATGTGGATGATATCCTTGCAAAATCCAAAACAAGAGATGAGCACCTCAACATCCTAGAGCGTGTATTTGATCGTCTGAATCATTATGGCTTAAAGTTAAATCCTAAGAAATGTGTCTTTGGCGTAACATCTGGCAAGCTTCTAGGCTTCATCATCTCTAGACGAGGCATAGAGATCGATCCTAAAAAGGTAAAAGCAATAACAGAGATGCCTCCACCAAGAAATCTCAAACAGCTCAGAAGCCTACAGGGCAAGCTTCAATCAGTTCGGTGGTTCATCTCGCAACTAGCAAACAAGTGCCAACCCTTCTCACATCTCTTATGCAAAGACACCAACTTCAAGTGGGATCCCATATGTCAAAGAAGCTTTGATAAGCTCAAGGAGTATCTAGCTAACGCTCCAATCCTAGTACCACCAGTTCCAGGATGCCCACTCATCCTTTACATCTCAACAACAGCTACAGCACTAGGGGCACTCCTAGCATAGCATGATGATGAAAACAGAGAACGAGCTATCTACTACATCAGTCGCACTCTTGTGGGCTATGAGCTTAACTATTCACCCATGGAGAAAGCATGCCTAGCAGTGGTCTTTTCCACTCAAAAACTTAGACATTACATGCTTAGCCACACAATCAAGCTCATATCAAAGGTGGATCCTCTTAAGTATCTGTTATCAAGGACAACCCTCACAGGCCGTATGGAAAAATGGGTCATGTTAATCAGTGAATTTGACATTCAGTAAATAGATCACAAAGCAATCAAAGGGCAAGTCATTGCCGATCAGCTAGCAGAAGCACCACTGGTGGATGCCTATCCACTAATCATGGAATTCCCCGATGAACACTTATGCATGATTGAAGAGCAGCCCATGTGGAAACTATACTTTGATGGTTCCAACACATCCCATAGCTCTGGCGCAGGAATCCTATTCGTCACACCTCAAAGTGACTATATTCTAAAATCATTCAAGTTGGGATTCCCATGTACCAATAACATTGCAGAATATGAGGCACTCATCTCAGGTCTCAGAACAGCTATCCAATGGAACATCACAGAACTACAAGTCTTTGGAGATTCACAGCTCATTATCAAGCAAGTCCTTGATGAGTATCAGACAAAGGATGACAAATTGCTACCCTACAAGCAACTGGTCGATAAATTGAAAGAGCATTTCCTACATCTACAATTCAATCAGATCCCAAGGATTCAAAACAAAGTATCAGATGCAATGGCAACCATCGGATCCTTATTGGAAATCCCACGTGACGCAACACAATATGAATTTCTAGTCGAGCAGCTACACTTGCCAGCTTATGAGAACACCGATGCAAACATGGTGTGTGTCTTGGTTGGTCCCCAATCCCCATGGTACCACGACATCCATGCATATCTAAAAAATGGTATCATATCTCCCCATCTCACCAATAACCAACGCCAAAACCTTATTCGCAGAGCTTCCCGCTACACTCTTGTAGCCAACACCCTATATCGTCGCGGGTATCATAATGTCCTATCTAGATGTTTAGACTCAAACGAGGCCATCCTGGCCTTACAAGAAGTTCACGCTAGAATTTGCGGTGCCCACACGAGTGGCATGGTTCTAGCAAAGCAGCTGCTTAGAGTTGGATATTATTGGCCAACAATGGAACATGATGCGTGTGAATTTGTCAAGAAATGTCTCCCATGTCAACAGCATGCCAATTTGATACATGCACCAGCACAGGATCTACAGCCTATTGCACCACCATGGCCTTTTTCATGTTGGGGCCTTGACCTTGTTGGCTTGATCACCCCCCTCTCTTCGGATGGACACAAGTATATCATAACAGCCACAGAGTACTTTACCAAATGGGTTGAAGCGATTCCACTCACCCTAACCACTAGCATCCAAATATCCAAGTTCATCCTTTACCACATCATTTGCCGCTTCGGCATACCATCTACCATTTTCACAGACCATGGCACACCTTTTGAAAACCAGCATGTGGATGATCTATGTGCCAGACTCCACATCCATCACCGTTTCTCCAGTCCATATTTCCCTCAAGGAAATGGCCAAGCTGAGGCAACTAACAAAACTATCTTGAAAATCCTCAAGAAGGTTGTCAATGATTCTGGTCGTGACTGGCACCTCCAAATCAATCCCGCCCTTTGGGCCTACCGTACTTCTTATCGCACTCCCACAGGCACCACCCCATACTCTCTTGTATATGGTGCTGAAGCCGTTCTACCGATCGAGGTTGAGCTCCCATCCTTGCGCGTCTCCATGAAGAACTATACAACTGATGAAGACTATCGTGTGGCCCGGCTCACACAGCTAGATCTGCTAGATGAAAAGAGACAGCAAGCTTACGATCACCTGGTGGCATACCAAAATCGACTCAAAAGGAGTTATAACAAAAAGGTCCATCCTAGACAATTCCAGGTCGGTGACATGGTCCTTAAAGAAAATCAGAAGGTCCTAGCAAATAGAGAAAAGAAAGGCAAGTTTGAGCCTACTTGGTTGGGCCCCTATGTTGTCACCGCATCCTTCGGCTCGGGAGCCTATCAGCTATCAACACCAGAAGGTGAGCCCTTGAATGATCCTATCAACATCATCCATCTGAAGAGGTTCTATGCCTGAACCTGATCCTGCATATATCAAAAAATCCAAAAACATTCAAAAAAGCAAAAAAAGCAAAAAAGCAAAAAGCAAAAAAGCAAAAAAGAAAAGAGAAAGAGAAAATAATCGTCCAAATAGTGAAAACTTGGCAATTCAAGCGCCTTGGACAAGTATGTTCGTGAAAACCTGGTAAACAGGTGCCAACATAGTAAACTGGGCTATTTATCTATTCAGTTGTCCTTTCAGCTACCATCCTCTTCCTCCATCCATAACAGATCTCCCAGCAGTTCCATCTCCCCTATCCTCCAAGCATTCGGCTTCCATCTTCCTCCAACCCATCTGCAATCTATATCCTATTCCAAAGCTTTGTACCATATCTTGTACCATATCCCTTTCCCTTTCCTGTACAGTGCTTTCCTCCCTGTATTTATCCTTCTTGTCTCCGTCCTAGTGAGAGTCCCGCCGAGTGTGATCTTCCTATCCCCAATCCTGAGCTTCTGTACATATCCCTTGTGCATATCGTTCCTCCTTATTATACATAACCTTTGTCCATCCTGCAGCAGCATTTGATCAAATATCTTGTCCCATCCCCAGCCTCAGAAAATTTGTAGTCCCACTCAGGCCTTGTTCTTCAGCAACATCAATTGATGACTTATCCTTGCTCATCCTGATTATTCCTTGAACTTCAGCTTTTTGCCAGCGAACAACTACACTTATTCTCTCACCAACCCATGGGTCCTTGAGGATATATCGTTCCTCCTGTCTGACCTAATCTTCCATCCTAGTCCTTGAGGATATATCGTTCCTCCTGTCCAACCAATCTTCCCACCATCAATCAAACCTAATCTCTCTCCTTGGCAAAGGATGTCTTTTTGGAGTTATCATTTTGATCTTGGATTTTTTGTCCTTTGGGTCTTGTTAATCTTTTTGGCTTCTCTTTATCCCACCAGGGTCACCACGATTCTTTATATCACGGTGTGCTACGTGTGCGGATAATCTGGGGCAAGGTCTTTTGATCTTTCACTTCTGCCTGTGAGTCAGTTGTGTGTTTGTGGTTTCTTCAGCATCATTTCCACCATGCCTCCTTCGGGTTTCATGTGCGATGCTGGGGCAACCCTGCGTGTCTTTTTCGCGTCAGTCCTATGCAACGCTGGTGACAAGGCCTCGTGATCCCAGTATCTTTGGCAGGTCTCTAGCATTGCTATATTAAACTAGGTTGTGCACTCCCGTTTGCACTTGGAGCTATCTGGTCCCTTGCATTTATCATATAGATTAATCTTGCATCTTTACATATAGTTGCATCTTGCATCTTGCATTTCCATCTCATCTTGCATTCACCCATCTTTGCTCTTGGAAGCTTGGTAATTTATCTCCCCTGCTTCCTCAGTCGTTCCTTCTCTGTTTCCTTTCGAGAAAATTCCACAATGTTTACTCCTTGCGTTATTTTCTCGAGGGGGCACAATCCCTTATTCCTCTAAATTCTAGCCTGGGGCATCTTATTTTCTTGTCTTTGAAGCCATGCCACTTGCGGCATCGCATCAAAGAGGGGCAAAATGTAGACACCTAAAAATCCTTTAGAAAATAAAGTATTTTTATTTTCTGAAAAATCCCTGATGACATCATCATTTATTAATTAATTAATTATTTAATTTATTTATTTATTTTTATGTCATTAAATCCCTTTTTCTTAATTAAAAATATTTAATTAAGAAATCCCTCCCAAAAATATTTAAATCTTATTTAAACATTAATCCCCTATTTATTAATTATTTTAATTAATAAATTGACCAAAAATCCCCCAAAAAAATAATTAATTTATTTTTTGACCAAAACTTGGCCAATTTTCTTAAGACCACTAACCTCTTCCAAAATCTTCTAATCCCTTCTTAATTTCGATTAAAAGGCTAATCCCATCTTTTCTAACCCTAATCTCAACTCAAAATATTTAATTAAGATTAAATATTTAATTTTCATATTTATTGAAAATATTTCAATAAATTTTCCCAAACTTAAGCTTTTGGAATGAATAAACTTTTATTCCATAAAACCTAGGAGAATTCTAGACTCTTCTAGAAACTTCTCAACCCAACCTCTTCACCCATCCTAATCCTAAAATCCCCTAATCCTAATCCTAATCCCCTTTCTAATCTTGTCACATTCCATTAGCAAAAGGTTTACCAAAACTTATGCTAACCTCCTCTTAGTCATCCTCCTTAGTCAACAAAGATGGCCACCTCTTGGCCACCTCTTGCAAATGCATTTAAGGATGCATTTAAGCCTTCCTTATCTTTCTTACATGCATTCATTATGCATTTAAGACCTTCTTATCCCTTCCTTGCCACCTCTTGGCCTTGGGCACATTTACCAAATTGTGCACATGCCCTCAAACTTTCAACTCAATCCTCCCTTGACACTTGTCAGGACACTTGTCCTTGACTCAACCCTAACCTTAGCCCTAACTCTGACTCGTCCTTTTTAACCAAGCCCTTCCCTTTTCCTATAAATACCCTCACTTCCTAAGGCAAATCATCTTTCAACTCTCAAACTCAATAGCAAAGTTATAATGCCATTTTCATTCTAGCATAAGCATAAACTCATCATTTTAGATCATTTTCAAGCTTAAATCACATTTAAATTAGCTTAATTGGATTAACATAGATTCATTTCTTGTTTAATCAATCTTAGTTCATCTTTTAGCTTTGCATATTTGTGTGTTCTTAAGGCCTTTGAGGCAAAATAGGTTCCTCATACCTATTTTGTGTCATTTTGGGTCTTCTTGATCCTCAAATCATCTTATTTGCATGCTCCAAGTGCTTGAGTTTGCACACCCACATCCATTTATATCCAAGCATATCAAACGGTGCATGGGCGCATCCGTTTTAGGCTTAAACTGAGGTGGCTTTGATTTTAGTTTGTTTACCATTAAATTTGATTTGATAATATGCTATGACGTTTGTTTGTCTTTGGCCTTCAAAACAGGTTTAGGTGCACGCTCAAATCCTAGTCTACAGCTTCAAGGGCAAGATCACTAAACACACTATCCAACTGATCTCTCTATTACTCAATAGAATAATACCAAAATATTACTAATCTCAAAAACTTATCACTTCTCCTCTAACTGTGCCAAACCACACCAACTGCTTCATCAAATCTCAATTTCAAATCTCTATACTTCGCATATCCTCTTTCAACAAGTATTGCATAATTCCGTAATTCACTTTCACAATCTTAAAATTCAATTATTTTTCTTCTCATTCAAAATAAGGAAAACATTTGTTCCTTTATACCACACTCAAATAATTACAAATGAGTCAACATACAATTTACAAAATAAAATCTTCCACGTGTTACATAAAAGTTCCACAATTATATAAAACTACCAGCTTCCAATTAAGATAACTCTTCACTTGTGTGACCTCTAACCTTATTTTCACATCCACATCACAATTATCATGTCTTTATCATCTGTTCAAATTGGCATGCTCATATTCTATCCTGATTAGGAGATATCATTCGATTTCCATAAACCGCTACTCAGGAACACTGCCTGAATACTGCTTCCACTGAATTACACATAACTGTCATGAATAAATGAATTTTCATATGTGCTCTTAACCATGATCTTATAAAAAATCATAGAGTAAGTCCTCAACTCCACATAGCTTGATCTTCAATATCTCACGTGCACTAACTCAAACACTATCTGCTTCTCTGCTAAACTTCAGTAGATCACTGTGTTGACATCAATGACAATCACAGTCATGAATGCAACAACAACTACTACAAAATGACCATGAATACTCCTCATAAGATATATTTAGCATTCATTCCTAACAATCTCCCCCATTGGCATTGATGGTAACATAGATGAAAAAACATCCAAGTTCCATGAATACCAACACTACAACATTACTGCTCTGAAATACTTTCAAGTCCTCTTCATCAATCAAATCTTGCTTCGTTTTCCTGCTCAACTCTTTTAGTTTTTCATTTTATATTGCTTGTAACCTTCTTCCTCAAGTTCTCTTCAATAGATGGTTTTTCATGTAACCTTCTCCCCCATTGACATCAATGACAAATGCTACATCACTATGTCAACAACAACTTCAATGTCAAAAGACACTTTTCAAAAAATATATTCATTAGAGTCCTCATGACTCGGCTCAGATAGACATACTCCCCCATAGAGGAAGTACCAACATCCAATCCAGAAGAAAGATAAGGCTCATATACCATTGGACTGATGCAACAATCTACATCACTTCTCAAAAGTAGGCTAGGGCATAACCCCAAGCATACCTCTTAGATACTCAAATGTATCCTTAGGCAAAGGCTTTGTAAATATATCTACAATCTTCTCTTTTGTGTTTATGTACTCCATTCTGGATTCTTTCTCTTCCACTTTCTCTCTCACTACATGATACTTTATTTCTATATGCTTTTTCTTAGAATGTAGTATAGGATTCTTAGACATACTAATTGTACCGATGTTATCATAGTGTATAACAACAGGCTCATCAAATTTTATTCCAATATCCTTCAACATTTGTTTCATCCAAATTATTTGGTTGCAATTATTTGTTGCTACTACATACTCTACTTTTGGTGTGCTCTATGCAATACAATTTTGCTTCTTGCTTAGCCAAGAAACTAATCTTCCTCCAAGGAAAAATGCTCCACCACTTGTGCTCTTTTTTTCATCAATGCTACCTCCCCAATCAGCATCTATATATGCACATAGGGTAAAGTCGTCAAATTTTTCATACCACAATCCATAATCAATTGTGCCTCTTAAGTACCTCAATATCCTTTTTACTAACGCATAATGTGATTCTCTGGGATCAGCTTGAAATCTTGTAACAATTCCAACTGTGCCATGTGATATATCTAGTCTTGTATGAGTCAAATATTACAATCCTCCAATCATAGATTTGTACTTCTTTTGTTCAACTGCAGGAGTCTCATCTGTACTAGATAACTTGTGTCTAGTTACCATAGGTGTTCCTACTGGTTTACAGTTCTCCATTCCAAATCTCTTCAACAAGTCATTCAAGTACTTTGTCAAACTTAAGAAGATACCATCATTGTTCTATGTTATCTATAATCCTAAAAAATATTTCATCTCACCAATCATACTCATTTCAAATTCAGTCTTCATTTCATCTACAAATCTGTCACTAGCTTCATCTTCTCCTCCAAAGATAATATCATCAATAAAAATAACTACAACTAACAAACCATTTTCAATTTCTTTTGTGTACAAGTTGTTGTGTGTTGTGCCTTTAGTAAATCCTAATTTTATCAACCAAGGTGCATTATTTCCAACTCTAACAATTCCTCCATCATAATTATTAAACTTTATGAATTTTTTCATGTCTTCAGTCATATGATGTGAACAACCACCGTCTATAATCCAATCAGATTTCTTTTCTACTTGAGAAACTAAAGCTTTTTCTTCCTTAACTTCTATTTCAAGATTTTATTCTTTTATTGCTACAAATCCTATATCATCATTCTCATTATCACTTTCACTTATATATTTCTCCATACTAGCTTCAAAATATTCATCATTAGCATAATAACATTCTTTAGGTCTTCTAGGTTTAAAGTTCTTTCTATACTTATTTACTCTCTTAGGACATTTAGATGCAAAATGACCATATTCTTGACAAGTCCAACATTTAAAAAATTTCTTACCATCTGGTTCTCTTTTCACAAGCAAGGCAAATCCTTCTTCAATCTTCTTGTCTTATGTTTTCCTGATTCTATTGCTACTAACATAATCGCCACTCACACTCATGCTTCTTGACAAAGTAGGGCAAATACTAAGTGCGCTGAATGTTGTCTCCATTCTATGTAAATCTCTTGATTGTCTCAAATTCATTTATGTTGCTTCTAATCTTCCAAGAAGGGTTTCTCTGGTGAAATTCTTAGTACAAGGTATAACTTGCTCAATCATCTGTGTTGTCTTCTTAAATGAAAGAGTCAATGTCCTCAAAATTTTCCATATCACTTCATTATCTATCTTGATTCCTTCACAATATTTTATACCTACAACAATTTCTGACATTCTACCAATATAGCTTCTAACATATTCATCTTTCATCATTCTTATATCTTCAAATGCACATATCCAATTATGTAATCTGACTTTCTTTGCATGTTCATCACCTTCAAAAGTAGATTGTAAAGCTAACCAAATTTCATGAGATATTTTTAGATATTTTACCTGACTATACTCATTCCCCGGAAGGGCTGACAAGAGTGCTTCTCTAGAAAGTATGTTACAAATGAATAGATCTCTTTCCTCATTAGTACATTCTTTAATTTTGTCTTCATCAATGATAGTCTTCTTGTTCTTTGTGATTAACCAATATCCTGGTCCTAAACAAAGTAAATGTGTCTTCATCTTTTCTTTACAGCTGTCAAAATTTACTCCATCAAACTTTGGGCTTTCTTTCCTAAAATGACTCACCATGGATCTCCTCAAGTTGTTAAACTTTTCCTTTGAGGACCTGTTGCTCTGATACTAATTGTTAGAAAGTAAAGTCCACAAAGATAACTGAGAGGGGGGTGAATCATTTATCTGATAAATAAAATTTTTATCACCTTTAACAAATTTTAACCATGTAAGCAATATAATCAATAACCATAGAAAGATATACATACACAACAACACAATAACACAAGATATGTTGACTAGGGAACCTCTTGATCAAAGAGTAAACCTTGGTGGGAATGATGCCCACAAAAGATGCACTAATATGAAAGTTCCTTGTAAGAGGATGGACTCTTTTAGGAGTCTTATGAAATATATTTAGTACATATCAGTCCCTGCTAGAAGACTTTCAATCCCTGCTAAAATATTCTAACTCTGTTAGGAGTTATGGAAGACAGAAGGACCCACTATCCAAACAACTTCAAGGGAAAGATCACTGAACACACTATCCAATTGATCTTTGTATTACTCAACTAAAATAATACCAAAATCTTACTAATCTCAACATATTATCACTTCTCCTCTGACTGTGCCAAACCGCACCAATTGCTTCCTCAGATCTCAATATCAGATCTCTATACTTCGCATATCCTCTTTCAACAAGTATTGCACAATTCTGCAATTCAATTTCACAATCTTAAAATTTAATTATTTTTCTTCTCATTCACAATAAGGAAAAAATTCCTTCCTTTATACCATACTCAAATAATTACAAATGAGTCAGCATACAATTTACAAAATAAAATCTTCCACACACTACATAAAAGTTCCACAATTATATGAAATTATCGGCTTCCAATTAAGATAACTCTTCACTTGTGTGACCTCTGACCTTGCTATCATGTCCATGTCACAATTATCATGTCTTCATCATCTGTTCAACTTTGCATGCTTAGATTCTATCCTAATTAGGAGATATCATCCAATTTCCACAAACCACTACTCAGGAACACTACCTGAATATTGCTTCCACTGAATTACACATAACTATCATGAATAAATGAATTTCCATTCACACTCTTAACCACTATCTTATAAAACATCATAGAGTAATTTCTCAACTCTGCATAGCTTGATCTTCAATATCCCACATGCGCTAACTCAAACACTGTCTGCTTCTCTACTAAACTTCAGTAGATCACTGTGTTGACATCAATGACAATGACAGTCATGAATGCAACAAAAACTACTACATAATGACCATGAATACTCCTCCATAGGATATATTCATCATTCATTCCTAACATGTATAGCTCAATCTACTATGGAATCAAAGTATGTTGTTGCTGCTATAAATTGCACTCAAATTGTTTGGATGAAATAAATGCTGAAAGACATTGGAATAAATTTTGATGAGCCTGTAGTAATCCATTGTGATAACACCAATACAATGAATATGTCAAATAATCTGGTGATGCACTCCAAAACTAAACATATCTCTATCAAGTATCACTTCTTGAGAGACAAGGTGGAAGAGAAGGAAATAAAGTTAGAGTATATCAGTACAAAGGAACAAATTGTAGATATCTTTACAAAACCATTGCAAAAAGATACCTTTGAATATCTTAGAGGTATGCTTGGGGTTCACACCCCTCCTAGTCAGAATTAAATGATGCAGGGATGCATCAGTTCAAAGGTTTTCAGAGCCTTATCATATTCTGGACTGGATGTAGGGATCTACTCCTTAGGGGGAGTGATCATACAAGGAAGGTGTTAAAGAACAGTTGTTGACCCATGGAACCCTTTTTCCATTGTTGTCAAAGGGGGAGTGTTTCTATGATAAAATCCCTACTATATGGGGAGATTGTATGTAGTACTATTTGGTTGCATAACTTTGGATTGATATAACCTTAGGATGATGAATTATCCCATATGTTGACATCAATGCCAAAGGGGGAGATTGTTGGATATTTCTAATGCATGGGATGGTGATTGATACATTTAATATGTTTAATCACTATGTTACTAAATGGGCATTCATAATATTATCATTTTTGGTTTGTCATTGATGTCAACATATGTTTCTATAAAGAGTATAGGCTTAGTATGACAGTGTACATACACTGTACGGATGATTCAAAATGTGCAAAGATAGATGAGATAATAGGAAGATGTTGTGATCTTATATGCAAGATCACATCATGTAAAGTTTCATATTGAATGAGTTACAAATATTTTGGTGAGGAATAGTTCCTGGAAAGTGATAGTGGAAGCTGACAGAGTGAGTCTCTGTGTTTTTGGTATATCTTACAGATGATATGAAGTGTATGTGAGCTTAGGAGATGAAAGACAAAGCACTGAAGGATGTTAATTGATCAGCGCAAGGTACAGAATGTTGGATGATGTCAATTGTGGCGTGTGGTCAAGAGAATACTTATTTGGCAGCCTACTTTAGAGGTGTAGCATGGATTTTGTTTTGGCAAATGTAAATTAAGGATGTCAGTCCGTAATTGTTGTAATAGAATCATTGTATACTTGTTTTAGGTACCGTGTGTATCTTAGCAAGAGTTTATGTAATTAGGAAAGCCTAATGAGGTGACCTGATCATGTAGAATGTAATAGGGTATATATGTAAGATCTTTCCTTTGGAAAAGATATGGAGAGAATAAATGTGATGTGAAAGGAATTAGAGGAGCTGCGAGCTTATGTCTGTTGGATGTAGAGTAGAGGATTACTGGTGAACTTCATTGGAACTGATCAAGAAAAGATAGTTGTTGTCAAACAGTTCAAAAGATTATGTATTTATTCATATACACTTGTTGCGAACAGTGAGTTATGAAGGTGGATTTAACCTTCTTTAGGCAGTGAGCTTGGGCAGTGAGCCCACCCTTCTTTATTGACTCTTAATAGGGTCTATCCTCTAACAAGGACTGTGTACTGTAATGTTTCAATAAGATCCTAATAGGGCTAAATCTTCTAACAAGGATACTATACTCTCAGTACATCATTTGTGGGTGCTAATTCCCATCGGGATTTTTATCTTTAACAAGGTTTCCCCAAGACCAAAATATTGTGTTGTTGTGTTGGCATTCATTGTGTTCATTAGATATAATATTGTTGCTACTCAAAGTTTAAAGTTTAATAGTCTTTCATACAGCTGATTCACCCCCCCTCTCAGTTGTATTGCGGATTGTTATTCCTAACATGACATCACTCATAGATGCACTCAAAACAACATATGCATAATTGTGATATAAAAATGGTTATCAACTTTCCACAACATACCCAAAAATATAAAAAGTAAAATCCATAAAGTACTCCAAGTCGTAAAAGACAAAATCTACCTAGGACATCAATCTACCCCGACTGACATTTTCAACAAAGCCAAATAAAATAAATCCCCAGTCAAAAAATACTATTTCACATCAAAACTCCACTTACAAGTAAATCAAATATTTACCAAATTAATCTTTATAAATTAATTTATAATATTCATTATATAAATTAATTTACTAATTATAATTACTAATTAATAATATAATTAAATTTTAATAATAAACAATAATATAAACCAAAAGCTCTATTATTAACTTCTATAAATTAATTTATAAACTTCTTTATATATAAATTATTTTATTAAAATAATTACTAAATAAAATATAATTAAACAATTCTTAAATTAAAACTAATAATTATTAATGAATTATTAAATGAAACTAAAATTTTAAAATTTTAATTTTAAAATTTAAATAAAATTAAATTTATATAAATATATATAATATAGGGGGAGGTTTTGGGCCCCACGTCATTCTTACCTTTTCCCCAAGGAGGATCGTGTGGACCGCCATCGACAGACCCTTCTGTCATCAGGCAACAAGGTTGGCTCTGGCAGTCCCTCTGTCGATGTGATAGTAGGGTTGCCAGCAGTACCCTTTGTCATGGTGGGGGAGCGGGGTGGTGCCCCCCACCCAATTTTTTAATTTTTTTCTTAATAAAACTTATTTATTATATATATATTTTAAAAAAATAACTTTTCCAATAATAATTGAAAATCCCATTTTATATATTTAATCTTCTTTTTTTTAATAAATAATATATTTATTTTCTCTCAGTTAAATATATAATTTCTAACGAAATTTCATTAACTAAAGGAAGATCAAATATAAGAAAGAAAACTTAACAAAAGCATGATTTTTTGAAAACCCTAATAATAGGGATGTCTTTATCAAGCAAATATCTCAACGCAAACACACAAAGATACAACTATATTAAAGAAGCTAACTTGTTCAACCTTTCTACATAGTTTTCTACAAACCCTAACAATCAAAATCAAAATCTTGAAGAAGACACTCAATCAATCACACAAAAGAAGCAGACATGAAGTAGACAAGCTTTCCAAATGAAAATTACAAAAAGGATTCAAAACCCTACCTCACATCCAAGAATGATCTAAGAAGAAAAGAGGAACACAATCTACAATCCAAAATTTCATCTTTCAATAAATTTCCTT
Source organism: Chamaecyparis obtusa (assembly GCA_027943335.1). Lineage (NCBI taxonomy): Eukaryota > Viridiplantae > Streptophyta > Pinopsida > Cupressales > Cupressaceae > Chamaecyparis > Chamaecyparis obtusa. Next base: position 567,866 of record BSBK01000847.1, read on the forward strand.
CAAAACCAAAACCAAAGCCAAAACCTATGTGTTGAATAATGACAAAGAATTCTCATATAGAAAATCCACACAACTAGGGTTTCTAAAACATGCAACCCCCCACCCCCCCCCCCCCCCCACCCCTCGCCCAAAAAAAAAAAATCAACTTAAAAATTGAATAAAAAGAATGATTTTAATTAATAATTCCCACTTCATGTCAATCACTCATCTTAAAAATTAATAAAAGAATTATTTAATAATTAATCATTTAATTAAGTCTCTTAACTCAACCTTTTAAATTTAAAACTTGATAAATTAATTCATTTTAACTTGTGTGCATATAATCGCATGATTATATTTTAATATAATTAATATCTTTAGCACTCACTTAATAAGCAACTTGATAATTAATATTAATTTATATTATTTGATCATTTAATTTAGATTTAGATTTAAATATTTAATTAAATCTCTAATTTCTATAATTTAGACTTTTGTAATTAAGTCTTTTAAATAAACTTAAGTATTTAATTAATTTTCATTAATTAAATATCTTATATTTGATATTTCACTAAATAATATGATTTAATTATTCAATCATTTAATTAGTCTTATTAAATCTTTAATGCATTGTTAACACAAAATCACGTCAAACCACATGGCATGAAAGCATGAAGGTAAAACCGACTACACCCAAAAAACCATAATCAAACACAAAAGGAGGGTTCACAAGTTCATGTCATCTTGACAAATTCAGAGGTAGCAATAAGATATGTGTCCACTATTTCAAGACAATAAATGGCTTAGGTTGGGATTTAGACCTAGGTGCTATCTCCCCTCTCTTACCATTGAGATATTGCGATAGGGCACACTCATCCTTGCAATTCAAAGAAATTGATGTCTGGTACCTGAAATCTTATATAAAAGATGAGTGTATGTATATATATATATATATATATATATATATATATATATATATATATATATATATATGTATATATATGTATATATATGTATATGTATATGTATATATATACACACACACATATATACATATACATATATATATATATACATATATATATATACATATATATATATATGTATATATATATATGTATATATATCTATGTATATATATATGTATATATATATATATGTATGTATATATATATGTATATATATATATGTATATATATATATATATATGTATACATATATATATATACATAGATATATATATATATACATATATATATATACATATATATATATATATATATATATATATATATATATATATATATATATATATATATATATATATATATATATATATAACAGACAATGACAAGGATCAATCGATCATGTGTATTTCACAAGAAAGTAACTACAACTTCATCCCTTAACCACATTAGGCACATCAAACAGAAATATAAAACAAACATGTCAACCATACACATGCAAATATGGGATTAGTAAAAACTCTAACATAAGTAACATCATCATATGTAAATAATCATCATCATCTAACTAATATGATATAAATCAAATAATTTAATGTATCATAAAATTAAATTATTAAATCTAACTGAAGATATAATATTCATAAAAACTGGTCTAAATGGTATGGCATCATAAACATAAATGACAGTAAAGGGGTGTACATTATATCCTCTCCCCTTTAAATTAGGCTTACTCCTGGAAGCCAAGAATTGTGACTAGAATAGACTGGAGGTCAAAATCTACTACTACAAGTGTCACATAAAGAATAAGATGAACATAACCATCACTCAATCATACTCCACACAAGAACTAATTTAAGACACTCCATAATTATCCTTTCACACAAGGACATGTATATCCCATCACTAAGAGAAATATAATTCTAGTTTATGTATAAACCAAAAATCACATTGATCAATCATTCATTATTATCAATTTCTTAAATAAAGCTAAATATTTTATCCATTCATCATTATAGAAAACACCTAATAATTAATTCTATAAAACACACATTCATATCTACATCAAATAATAAGCTGAGAAGTTCATGCAAACCTAGTTAATGCAAAATTCATGTAAGACTATATAATACACAATAATTTTGTTTTTTCACATACCAAACATAGTATAATATCTATGATGTCCTCCCTTATACATACTAACAGAGGTCCATGATGAACATGATAGAAGTAACACTTATCACAAAACAAGGCCAATAATGCCAAACATTCATACTAGCCACCACAACATTCAAAAGGAAAAACCCAATCAGGGGAATCCTAAATTCAACGTTAAATCATAAAATTACCATGGTAATTTCAATAGTAAATCAAGTGCACGACCAGTGTCACAAAATAGATAGCAAAAAAAGAGAGCTAGGTGACTAGTCCAAGCATAAGAAAGTTTAAAAAAATTAATGCTAGCCCACACACTACATGAATAATTCATCAATGACTGAAATAAAGTATCAATTGTAACACCTTTCACATAACAAGGTGACTGGTGTTAGTCACACTCAAGGAAGTATTCACTTCACGACATCCAGGAATCCAATATATAAGATGTGTTAGAGAATATACCCAAACACAATAGACAACCACTAAAGTAAAATGTATCAAATGCAAATGTATCTATTAAATTTTGTTGATCCCTAAGTTTTGTTGTCTATTAGTGTCTTACACTTAGTCATTTTCTAGGCAATATTAGTCGGTCATCACTGCAACCGAGTCATCATGCACAGGTTGAGTTATGTCTAGACTTGCATATTGTACATTACTAAGTAGTAGTTACTTTTGAGCAAGTAAGAGGTCACCAGGTACTTCAATATCATCCGAGTAGTTTTATGCCAAGTTGTGTAGATATGTTAGTGCTGAGCACTAGTAAATGAAGAACAGTCAATGCCAAGTGCTAGAGATTTCAAAAAGCCAGATTTGATATATGTGTTTGTAATGGCACAAACACTTAGATAAACTATTTTGACCAACATCTACACTACACTTATTGTTTTTTGAGGATATCATGGAGGTGATTATACTTTATAATTATAATCTGATGCAAGGGAGGATGGGGAGAGGGGCCAAAGGCACACCCTAACCAAATCCACATTGTAGAGATCACACACGGAAGCCAAAACACATAAGTGAGAGAGAATGCATATCAACTTCTTATTATTTTATCAAATAGATTCATACATGTTGAGATGTAAGGCCTTCCCAGTTTAGGCCAAATATTACAATTCAAGTACAGAAGTCCTCCAACATGCGAGGATGAAACTATATTCAATATTCTAACTTCTACCTCCTATCAAACTGACTCCTAAACTACAACCAAAGATAACAATATATACAAGAGGCTACCAAACAAGTCGGCCTTCAAATCCACCATCAATAGAAGGAACGATCAGATCTAGGTCTACATGCTTCCCAATGATAGATACCAGCTTTAAATCCATGACCATAATTAATTGTACAAGTCAGCCTTAATAGGAAACTAAAACAAACAACTCAGTAAACAAGGATAACCGAGCGCCAGACAAGCATCACTGAGCGCCAGGGAAATAATCGAGTGCTAGAGAGATAACTGACCAACTCGGTTAACAAAGGAAACTGAGAAACTACCGAGCCAACTTGGTCAAAGTAGGAATAGTGCAACACAAGAAAACACAAACATGTTTTTGGTGACATCGGATTGCCAATGACCCGAGATGCTCCTGCATCATATACCTGGGGTTATTTGAAATGATTCTCTAAATCATGAAGCAGCTATAATCTGAGCTAAATCCAACTCAGATTATGAAATCTATGAACTATCTTCAATCGTTCTATTCTTCCACTTTACCAGATATTCCATATATTGTCTCCCTCTTGTACGTTTGCCAATTCTTTGTTCCAAAATTTGCTCAACTTCTTCTATCTGTTTCTTAGGATAATCATTCAGTACTGCCATTTCCTCATCTGACTCATGGTACTCATACAAATCAACAATGTTGAATATATATGATATATCCATGTCATCAGGTAACTCAATTTCATAAGCATTTCCACTATCAAATTTTCTCAAAATCTTGCAAGGACCAAACTTCTTCATTTTTAGCTTCCTATATGTTCCAACAAGAAATCTGTCTTTCTTCAAATGAACCATCACTTCATCACTGACTGCAAAAGTCTTATGTCTTCTAGATCTATCAGCTCTATCTTTGTATTTCTGATTACTTTTCTCCAGCTTATGTTTCACATCTTCATGCAATGTCTTCATGTACTCAGCAAACTTTACTCCTTCAACACCTCTCTTCCCTTCATCAGCAATATCCCTCAAATATAATATACCTCTCAGTTGTATGTCATTTACAATCTCAAAAGGTATTTTACGAGTACTCCTATTCACTGAATTATTGTATGAAAACTCTCCTTGTGCCAACATAGAATCCAAATTACTCGGTGTGTCTCCAACTAAACATCTCAAAATATTTCCCAAGCTTCTATTCAAAACTTATATCTATCCATCAGTATGTGGGTGAAATGTAGAACTATATTTCAACTCAGTGCCAAACTTTCTCCAAAGGGTTTTCCAAAAGTATCCAACAAATTTACTATCTTAGTCAAAGATGATACTCCTCAGTAATCCATGAAATCTGATAATTTCCTTAAAATAAAAGATCTACTATATGTACTGCATCTGATATCTTTCTACAAGGTATAAAATGTGCCATTTTAGAAAATCTATCCACAACAATAAATATATAATCATTACCTCTCACTGTCTTCGGTAAGCCAAGAGAAAAATCTATATTGATATCAATCCAAGGTTTCTCAGGAACATAAATCGGTGTATACAATCTAGTATTTTGATGTACTCCTTTTGCAACTTGACAAATTCCACAACTTTTCACAAATTTTTGAACATCCTTATACAACTATAGCCAAAAGTATTGATGCAATACAAGTAGGAGGATCCAATTAAGGATAGTCCAAACTTGTAGCCAAACACCAACAATGCGGAATAACACAACAATATAATGTTTTAATAGAATTTTCATTAACATGCTTGGTTGTAAGGCCTTCCGAGTTAGGGCCAAATACAATCACAAAATATTTGTGCAATCTCTTAGCTAGTCCAGCTCTGAAACAAATCAACAACTCATGGAAACCCTAAGGCAGATCTAAACTTGAGCTTGCAAGCCTCCAAGCAATCTCCTTGTCTCCAAGCATGCAAACCACTAGCTCTCCTATTACAACTATCAAATAAACAATCCAATCTTCAAGATCTCGTAGGATCCAACTACTATCCTTTCTAGCTACTTCCACTGACTCCCTCTAAACAACTACCTAAGCACTCCTTAAATACATTTTCTCAACCACAAGTCAACTGGAAGAAATAATTAACTCCTAAGCCAAGTCAACTTATACTACAAAAAAATATTAAATGAAACAACAATCGGCTCTCAAATAGCCTTACAAATAATTAATTCTTCATGTCGGCCTCTAGATCTACATAGGAGAATACAACAAAAGCTACCAACAATAAATGCACCAAGTTGGCCAACTAAATCTCCAAGATCTCTAGTCGGTAAACTAAAACTATTGAGCACTATAGAAACAACCGAGCACCAGTGAAATAACTGAGCATGCCAAGACTCGTTAAGAAAGTACATCAACCGAGCACCACAAGCATCACCAAGTACAAGTTCCACCGAGTGCCAAAGGTTTCATTGAGTTCCTTCAACGATCGAGCTTCCTTCAATAAATGAGATCATCGGTTAAAGTTGCAACCGAGTAACACAAAACCATTTCAACACACCACCATGCAGATTTTTCGAGTACCCTAGAATTCCCTTGCATCAAACACCTCAGGTTTGAAAAGATGTTCTCATAGGCCGGAAGAACATCTTCCAGGATTGAGAACATAAACCCCAAATTGGTTCTTCACATACAAGCCCTTCAACTCTTCACCTTCCAAACTCTTCCACTTTTTCTTCCTTTGTCTTTTCAATTTTTTTCTTGATAATACATAGGCTTGTTCTCTATACTGATAAATCCTTTCAGAATTCTTCAACTCATCTTGGCTACAAAAGCTTAGGTTTCTCCTATGGAGTGTTGTATCTAGCAAAGGCATCAGGGAAAGATTCCTATTATTCTTCTCAATAGTAAATACATTCTTAACATAATCATACATAGCTCTACAATCATACTGCCAAGGTCTACCGAGCAATATATGACAACTATTCATCTCCACAATATCACACAACACTTGATCCTTTTACTAGCCAATCTAAAAATCAATAAGACATTGCTCCCTCACTTCCAGAGCATGAACATCTTGTAACCAGCCAATCCTATAAGGATAAGGATGTCTCATTCTCTTCAAACCAAGTTTCTGAACCATATCCTTAGCAACAAGGTTATTAGTACTACTATTAGGAATAGTCCCAAGAGATAACTGAGAGGGGGGGTGAATCAGTTATCTACAAGATTCAATTCTTTATCCAATTAAGTATATAAGAACATTAAGCATAAACACAGTATGATAACACTCAACACAACACCACAATTTTGGTTACGGGGAAACCCAAATAGGTAAAAACTCCGGTGGGAATCAGCACCCACTATAAACTGCACTATAGTATTATGATCCCTATTAGAAGATCTTACAACCCTGTTAGGAGTTAATCTTTACAATGCATTAAGTATAGTGACCTATTCAAGGGTCAGACCCTGTTAGGAGTCTTTTACAATTAACCCTATTAGGGGTGAGGACACACTGTCTGGGAGCACAGTACTCAAATGGGTGAAGGTTGCAACCTTTTGTTTAATAGATACACACTATATCTGGATCTTTGGTGAACTGAAAGGTCAACCTAATATCTTGATTAGTTCCAATGAATAGCATACACTTTCTTCTTTGTCACATAGACCTTCTACTAATGGCACAATACTTTGCACTCTCTGCTCTGCTCTATTCTTTCAACTATCTACCATGCTTAGCAATCACAAATGACTGCCTATAAATATCTTCCTCTAAATGATATATCAAGTCAGCCTATTAGAACCATCTTGAAATCATATTAGAGAAACAATATAACTCTCCAATAACATCTTAGTCGGCTATACAAAGCACGGAACATAAAATGGGACCGCCCAACTCAATATGAGTAGACGCGCCGCTTCACACAATCAACTCTACCAAATTAACTCAAACTTTATTCTCATGCTGAATTATGTCATGTGCTCTTAACCAAACATTCTTAACTCTTCTCCAAACATAAATCCAAACACGCATATCCAAATGATAGTTGCAACAATAATATAAACATTGTCAGCTTCACTAGATAAACTTGAGAAACTGTAACTATCAACTGGAGACTTCATAACTCAACATGTACTACACATCTGACTTTGCATCCATGAACATAGCATCATACACATGTCTACAACATAAATATAAATGTGCAAGGCTTCAGTACAACCATATTGTAAATCACATACATAACTCTTCCTGGGACATGTCAAGAACACTCATTGATACACACAATTGTATTGATGTCTTCACTCAGAATCAACCTTTGTGCCTATGATATCATAGTGATAACATATCTAAGAACCATATGATCAAGGTTCTCTCCATCAGGCTTCCACGCATGTTGTTTACCATATGTTGTCATCAATGAAAAACATACAGTCAACAATCTGGCTTGCTGAAAAATCTCCAACAATCTCCCCCTTTGGCATTGATGGCAACATGTGGAATGAAAAACACCACCAATCCAAATGTACAATTCTTTTATAAAATTCTCTATTTTCTCAACAAAACTCCCCCAAGGATGAATCCTCTATCTACTGTTGAATGCTCTAAATATCAACTGTTGAATCTCCTTACTGTATACTCCCCCTTACTTCATACTCCTCAACTGTATATACTCTCTCTTTTTGTATTTGTTTTTCATGACTATATATACTCCCCCTTTGACATCAATGGAAAAGGGCACCAAACAATTAAGCATCGATACTACTCATCAAGTAGAGTAGTCAACCATTCATCAATCACTGAGGACTGATGCACTCCTGCACACTCTAATCAAATTCAGGGAAGGGAATTACTCACAGCTTCTCCCTAAGATACTCAAATGTATCCTTAGGTAAAGGCTTTGTGAATATGTCTGCGTGTTGATCTTTTGTGCTCACATAGTCCATCGTTACTTCTTTCTCTGCTACTTTATCTCTTAGGAAGTGATATTTTATCTCAATGTGTTTTGTCTTTTCATGCATCACAGGGTTCTTTGACATATTGTCGATAGTGCTAGTGTTATCACAATCAATAACAATAGGATAATCAATCTGAATACCAAAATCTTTTATCATCTTCTTGATCCACACAATTTTAGAATAATTTAATGTTGCCGCTACATATTTTTCTTCTATTGTTGACTGAGAGATACAATTTTTCTTCTTACTTGTCCAACTAACAAGTCTATCTCCAAGAAATACTGCTCCTCCCGAGGTACTCTTTCTATCATCCACACATCCTGCCTAATCTGCATCTATATATACATGAAGCTCTACATTCTCTGAATTAGGATACCATAAACCATAGTCTATAGTTCCTCTCAAATATTTGAATATTCTCTTTATTTCCATGAGATGACTTTGCTTAGGTTTTGTTGCAAATCTTCCAACAATACCAACTACATTGGAAATATCAGGTCTAGATTGAGTAAGATAGATTAGTTTACCAATCATAGACTTATATAAGGTTATGTCTACTACTTCTGAATCATCTTCTTTTGAAAGCTTGCATCTTGTTATCATAGGGGTACTTACTGGCTTGCAATCATCCATCTTGAACTTCTTCAATATCTGTTTCACATACTTAGACTAATTAATGAGAATACCTTTGTCTGTCTTTTGCACATTTAGTCCCAAAAAGTACTTGATAGGTCCAATCATGCTCATTTCAAATTCCCTCTGCATCTCTTTATCAAATTCTACACTAAGCTTGTCATTACCACCAAAAATAATGTCATCAACAAATATGGAAACTAACAATAGTCCATCAGGTGTTTCTCTTATGAATAAATTACATTTTGCTACTCCTTTCTTGAATCCAATCTTAGTCAAGTAACCATCTAGTCTTTCATACCATGCTCTAGGGACTTGCTTAGGTCCATAGAGGGCTTTCTTCAATCTGCATACCATATTAGGTCTATCTGATAAAGTAAATCCTTCAAGTTGCTCTATGTAAACTTCTTCATTTAGCTCTTCATTCAGGAATGCTGACTTGACATCCATCTGGTATACCTTAAAGTTTTTTAATGTAGCATAGGCTAGAAATAACTTTATGGCTTCCAATCTTCTTACAGGGGAAAATATATCAGAATAATCAATTTCTTCTCTTTGCGCATATCCTTTTCATACTAGTCTTGCTTTGTTTCTTACCATGGTTCCATCTTCATTCATCTTATTTCTGAATATCCACTTGGTTCCAATCACATTCTTATCACTAGGACTAGGGACCAATTCCCATGTATCATTCTTAATTATCTAATCTAGCTCTTCTTTCATTGCTTCATGCTAATCTAAATCATTACAAGCATCTTCAACACTTAAGAGTTCAATCTGTGAAAGTAAACATACCTCTTCATTTGTTGTTGAACTTTTTTCTTTTGATCTTGTCATGACTTTTCTATTATCATCTCCAATGATGTCTTCCTTTGAATGATATCTAGATGTGAATTTAGGAACATTAGGTGTGACTCTCTCATCTAACTTCTGAGATTCTTCTTCACTAGTTTCAGGGTCATTGAATAATACATCAATGCTGTCAAAGATTTCATCAACAACTGTTTCTCTAGTGGTAGGTCTAGGTTCTTCTTCAATCATAGGTGCATAATCATGATACCTCTCTTGAATCATAAAATTCTCATCAATCTTAACATGAGCACTTTCAATGATCTTCCTCAATCTTAAGTTAAAACATCTATAAGCTTTGCTTTTAGTAGAGTAACCAAGAAAAATACCTTCATCACTTCTTGCATCAAACTTGTCAATTGCTTCATCTCTCTTGATGTAGAACTTTCTTCCAAATATTTTGAAGTATTTTATGGTAGGTACATTCCCAAACCATAGCTCATAAGGTGTCTTATTCATGCCTAGCCTTAATTGAATTCTATTGATAGTATAGACTGCAGTATTGACCGCATCTCTCCAATAGGTGTTTGCGACCTTTCCTTCAATCATGATGGTGCGTGCTGTATCAAGAATGATCCCATTCCTTCTTTCTATGATTCCATTCTGTTGAGGGGTTCTAGGAGCACTTAGTTATCTCTTTATCCCATGTTCTTTGCAATATTCATAAATCTGTCAAAGGTGAATTTGCCTCCTCTATCCGATCTCAGACATTTAATCTTCAATCCAGACTCATTTTCAACCTTAGCTTTGAATATTTTGAACTTGTCAAAAGATTCTTATTTATCCTTTAAGAATGTAACCCACATCATTCTAGAATAATTATCAACAAATAAAATTAAATACCTTTCACCATAGTATGATCTTGTTTGAATTGGTCCACATAGGTCTGTATGTACTAGATCCAATTTGTCCTTTGTCGATTCATGCTTTCTTTTCAATGAATTCCTCACATGCTTTCCCATCACACATTCCCTACATATTGTATCAACTGGTTTTGCAATGCTAGGAAGGTCTCTTACTACCTTTACATTTCTTATCATCACTATGTTGTCAAAATTGATGTGACATAGTCTTTTGTGCCATAGCCAACTGTCATCTACTTTTGCAACAAAAAAAATTGCTTCAGGATTAAGCTAAAAAACATTACCTTTAGTCTTTGAACCTGATGCAATCATTTCTCCTTCCTTGTTATTAATGATGCACTTGTTGTATTTGAATTCCAATTGGTATCCTTTGTCAAGCAATTGTCCAACACTTAGTAGGTTATGCTACAAACCATCAACATAAAAAACATCATCAGTGTTGTTCTTTCCATCTGAGGTGATAGCTCCTCTACCTATGATAGGTTTAGGAGTGTTGTCTCCAAATCTAACCATGCTACCTTTGTACCTATCTAGATGTACAAATCTATCCTTGTCTTCTGTCATGTGATGTGAGCAATCGTTTTCAATGATCCAATCTGTCCTAATGTCAGCTTGTGAAATTAGTGCTAACTCTTGTGCTTTCTTTTCATCTTCAAGGTCCATTTCATCAAACATCTTCTCCATTTCTTCAATGGAAATGAATCCAATTTCATCTTCTACTGAATCATCATCTGATACTCCATCTCCAGCATAGTAACATTCTTTTGTATACTTAGGTTTATAATTATATTTGAATTTCTTGACTCTTGTAGGACACTTAGAAGAAAAGTGACCAATCTTGTTACATGAAAAGCATTGGAATGGTAACTAACCTTCATATTTTCCTTTTCCTTTCCTTTCTTTCTTAGCAATCATAGCAATGAAATCATCTAGTGCTTTCTCTTCATCATCATCATCAAAATTATGAAAAGTATTCAAGGATTTCTTACCATGAACTGAGGCTTTGAATGTTGTCTCACTTTTAGGCTCTATCTTCAAACTTGATATCTCAAAGGCTGAAATTTTGCTGATTAAGGTCTCTCTCCTGAATTCTTTTGAAAATTGAATAGTCTCATCTAAGATGTTTATCTTGTTCTCATATTTTGGTGTCAAGGTAGTCATCAACTTGTCCATTATGTCTTCTTCAGAAATCTCTCCACCATTGTTTCTAATTCCTACAACTACTTCATTAATCCTTTGATTGTAGGCTCTAATGTTCTCTTCAGGTAGCATCTCCAATGTATTGTACTTTTTCTTCCATGTCTTTCTGCACACATTCTTGGCTTGGACATCTCCTTCAAACATGTCTTCTAGATACTTCCATATATTGTAGGCTTTATCTACTTTCTTGATCTCTGAAAATTCATTGTTAGACAATGCTATGATAAAGGCTTCTTTGGAAATAGCATTTTGAGTGAACATCTCCTTTTTCTTAAGAGTTGCATCTTCCTTTGCAAGATCTATTAGAGAGGGAATCTGAACATCTTTGGTATCCACTTCAAAAATCTCAAAAGAAATGTACTACAAATGTGTCATCATTCTATTCTTCCAATCTAGATAGTTATCTCCATCAAACTTAGGACTTTCTTTTCTAAAGAATGCCATTTGATCAACCTCAAGCTATTAAAATTTATCTTTGAGGCACTTGTCTTTGATACCAATTGTTAGGAATAGTCCCAAGAGATAACTGAGAGGGGGGAGGGGTGAATCAATTATCTAAAAGATTCAATTCTTTATCTAATTAAGTATATAAGAACATTAAGCATAAAAAAAATATGATAACACTCAACACAACACCACAATTTTGGTTATGGGGAAACCCAAATAGGTAAAAGCCCCGATGGGAATTAGCACCCACTATAAACTGCACTAGAGTATTATGATCCATGTCAGAAGATCTTACAACCCTGTTAGGAGTTGATCTTTATAATGCATTAAGTAGAGTGATTTGGTCAAGGGTTAGATCCTGTTAGGAGTCTTTTACAATTAACCCCATTAGGGGTGAGGACATACTGTCCATGAACACACTGCTCAAAGGGGTGTAGGCTATAACCTTCTATTTAATAGATACACACTATATCTGGATCTTTGGTGAGTTGCAAGGTAGACCTGCTATCTTGATCAATTCCAATGAATAGAATACACTTTCTTCTTTGTCACATAGACCTTCTACTAATGGCACAATACTTTTCGCTCTCTGCTCTGCTCTATTCTTTCAACTGTCTGCCATGCTTAGCAATCACAAATGACTACCTATAAATATCTTCTTCTAAATGATATAATCAAGTCAGCCTATTAGAACCATCTTGAAATCATATTAGAGAAACAATATAACTCTTCAATAACATCTCAGTCGACTATACAAAGCACACAACACAAAATGGGACTGCCCAACTCAATATGAGTAGATGCGTCGCTTCACACAGTCAAATCTACCAAATTAACTCAAAATTTATTCTCATGTTGAATTACATAATGTGCTCTTAACTAAACATTTTTAACTCTTCTCCAAACATAAATCCAAACACACATATCAAAATGATAGGTGAAACTAGTACAACAATATAAACATTGTCAACTTCACCAGATAAACTCAAGAAACTATAACTGTCAACTAGAGACTTCATAACTCAACCTGTACTACACATTTGACTCTACATCCATGAACATAGCATCATACACATGTCTAAAACATAAATATAAATGTGCAAGGCTTCAGTACAACCATACTATAAATCATATACAGAACTCTTCTTGGGACCTGTTAGGAACACTCACTGATACACACAACTGTATTACTATCTTCACTTAGAATCAACCTCTGCATCTATGATATCATGTTGATAACATATCTAAGAACCATATGATCAAGGTTCTCTCCATCAAGCTTCCATGCATGTTTCTTACCATATGTTGTCATCAATGATAAATATACAGTCATCAATCTAGCTTGCTAGAAAATCTCAAACAACTACCACTATCCACAATTACATCACAAAGTTTACCTCCTAACTTGTATCAAGTTCTTAATAAATTAATCCTCTGACAAGGTTCCACCTTTGCACCGAGCAATATTCTTTGAATGAGCAAGTTCTCATATTTGGGTTCATTCTGATTGTTGTCATTTACCACAACAGTCCTTCGATCACCAAACTTCTTCTATGTACACTCAAAAGATCTATGTCCTTCTTCACCAAAATTATAACAAGTACCCTTAAAGATAACCCTACCTATCTTCTTCTTCAGCTCCATAGGTTTCAATTCATCTTTAATAGTTAGTTTATCCTTCACCGAGTGATCAATCTTCTCCTTCCCTTGGGGATTACCATGTTGTCTCCTTTTAAACATATCTTCTACCTTCAAAGCTTACTGACAAGCATCTTCAACTAAATTAATCTTCAGCATACCAAGCTCATCTTGAATATTTAATCTCAAATCATTCACATACCGAGCTACCTTTTCTTTACCAAGTTCTCTATGTCTAGACCAAATATTTAATTTATAGAACTCCTCGGTATAGTCCTCCATAGTCAAATATTTTTGCTTTAGACTCTGCAACTTCTTAAACAAGTCAAGCTCATAGTTGGTAAGTATGAACTTAGCTTTCAATTTAGTCACCATCAACCTCCACCGATTGATCTTTATTTCACCTTTATCTTCTCTATCTCTTTGTAATTCTTTCCACCAAAGAGCATCATGTACTTTCAAATTAGTCTGTGCCAATCTTACTCTAATATGATATTTAATTTCTTCCATCTCAAATAAGTCTTCTAATTCACCAATCCAATCAATCAAATCTTCAGGCCTCAAAGTACCAGAGAAAGTAGAAACTTCCATTCAATAACTAGTACTTAATTGAGCTCCAGATCTAGGCAACCAACCAGTTTTGTCTTCACCAGATTTGTCTCTCCGGTCATCTCCACTAGATCTAGCAGCTTCAAAGTCTTCAACAGCTTCCTCATAACCATCTTCAATACCAATATTCCTTGGCATACCAGCAATAGCTCTCATGACCTCAGCGATCATGTCATTCTTCATCAATTCCATCTTAGATTTGAAATCAACTTTAACTTTCTCTGCAATCTTCAATTCCACAACATCACAAAGACCTGCAATCGCTCTAGGGTCCAATATTATCAGAAGCATCCTTCAAGATCTTCAAAAACCCAAAGCAATAAATCACTAACCAAGGTCCTAGTGAAAACTGCCTCAACTCAAAGATCGGTTTACACACTCAAGACCTCAAAGCTCTGATACCATCTAACATAGTACAAGTAGGAGGATCCAATTAAGGATAGTACAAACTTGTAGCCAAACACCAACAACACAGAATAACACAACAAGATAATGTTTCAACAGAATTTTCATTAACATGCCCGACTGTAAGGCCTTCTAGGTTAGGGCCAAATACAATCACAAAGTGTTTATGCAATCTCTCAGCTAGTCCAAATCTGAAACAAATCAACAACTAATGAAAACCCTAAGGTAGATCTAAACTTGAGCTCGCAAGCCTCCAAGAAATCTATTTGTCTCCAAGCATGCAAACCACTAGCTCTCCTATTAAAACTATCAGATAAACAATTTGATCTTCAAGATCTCACAGGATCCAACTACTATCCTTTTTAGCTACTTCCACAAAATCCCTCTAAACAGCTACCTAAGCACTCCTTAAATACATTTTCTCAACCACAAGTCAGCTGGAAGAAATAATTAACTCGTAAGCCAAGTTGGCTTTTACTACAAAAAAATATTAAATAAAACAACAATCGACTCTCAAATAGCCTTACAAATAATTAATTCTCCATGTCAGCCTCTAGATCTATATAGGATAATACAACAAAAGCTACCAACAATAAATGCACCAAGTCAGCCAACCAAATCTCCAAGAACTCCAGTCGGTAAACCAGAACTACTGAGCACCAGAGAAACAACTGAGCACCAGTGAAATAACCGAGCACGCCAAGCATCATCGATAAAGTACATCCACCGAGCACCATAAGCATCATCGAGTACAAGTTCCACTAAGTACCAGAGGTTTCACCGAGTTCCTTTAGTGACCGAGCTTCCTTCAATAACCAAGTATTTCTCCTTAAGAAAATTCAATGTCTTATCAACACCAAAATGTCCAGCCACACCACTACTATGTTTCTCCTTTATCAAATTAGTTCTCATTGATCCTCTCGGTATACACAACTGAATACCTTTAAACAACATACCTCCTTGAATGAAATATTATTCCCATTTAGTACTCAGTTGATCTTGAATAGGTGCTCTACACTTTCTCCATGGCTCAGAAAAATTAGGATCAAATTCATAAGAATATCTCATGTCATCAAAACCAAGAACTTCAATTTTCATCTCGGTCATCAAAAATCTTCTTCTACTCAATGCATCAACAACTCGGTTAGTGACTCCACTCTTATGTTTTATCACAAACGTATAACTCTGCAAATACTCAACCCATTTCATATGTCTCTGATTCAACTTATTCTGACTACCCAAATATTGTAAAGCTTTATGATCGGTATACAACACAAATTCACTCAGTATCAAATAATGTCTCCATTTCTTCAAGGCTTGAACAATAGCATAGAATTCTTGATCATATACAAAATATTTCCTTTTTACAACATTCAACTTTTCACTAAAGAAAGCAGCAGGTTTACCTTCTTGAATCAACACAACTCCTATTGCACTACCACTTGCATCACATTCCACTTGAAATACCTTATTGAAATCAGGTAATGCTTGTAGACACGCAAAATTGGACAAGTGATTTTCAAAATGCATTAAATCAATAAAAATGCATTAAATCAATAAAATGGACATAATTAAATAAAGTTGAGCAAAATTAATTAAAATAAAGGCATTATTAAATAATGATGTTAAATGATTAAATTGAAGTTTAAAAGGGTCAAAAACACTATATAATTGATTTTAATCAATTAATTGTATAGTTGTTTTAATCAAAAATCAAAATGAACCTATTACCCTTACATGGCTAAATTTAATTAATTAATTGAATTAAATATTCTTAATTTCTTTCAACAAAGTGATGAACCAATGAGAATTGAGGACAAAAAGACATAAATCACTCAAACATTTAAATTGTCCAAAGATTTGAAACCATTTAAAGGCTTGTCCCCTCATTTGTCCCCCCATTTATGGACAATGCAAAGTTTTTGACTCAACCAAGGGATAACTATGATTACTTCACTCCACCCCCTACCCTTGGACATTTACTATAAATATGAGGCATTTTGGAGAGCATTTCCATCTTGGAATTTCATTTGCAAAGCATTGTTATTATAGGCATTTGAATAGCATTCTAAGAGCAATTTGAGCATTTTAGAGCAATTATCATTGTAGTTTGTCAATTTGAGCTAGATTAAGCATGGAATCATCATAGAAGCATTGTAAAAGCATAATAGTAGCATAATTTCTCATTTTAGAAGTGTCACTAGTGAGGATTTAAGCTGAGAGCTTCATTTACCACTTCTTTCTAGAGAACCATGGGATAATATAGATTGTAGTTTCATTTTAAAGTAGATTTGCATTGTATTTAGTTTAAATTGATGCTATTAGATCTTAATTCCATGAAGGTGATATTCATCATCACACAATACTAACATGGAAAATTCAACAACCTTCTTCTTTAGAGTCTCAAAAATTTTATCAGCTCCATGTGTCCACTTAAATTCTTTTTTATCTCCTCTCATAGTCTCAGTCATAGCATTACAAATTAAACTGAAATTCCTAATAAACTTTTGGTAAAAACTTTCCAAACCATGAAATGATCTTACCACACTAGCATTCTCAGGTGTAGGCCAATTCAAAATAGCTTCAACCTTTTCAGGATCCATTTTCAAACCATCAGCTGAAATCACAAATCCCAAATAAACAATCTCCTCTTTCATAAAGGAACACTTTTTCAGATTTATCAGCAACTTTTCTTCTTCCAACCTCTGCAATACTTGTTTAACATGCATCAAATGCTCTTCTCTAGTGTTACTGAATATCAGAATATCATCTAGATATACAATCACAAATTTACCTAAGAATTTTTTCAAAACTTCATTCATCAATCTCATAAAAGTACTCGATGCATTAGTTAAACTAAAAGGCATAACCAACCACTCATACAAACCTTCTTTTATCTTAAAGGAAGTCTTCCACTCATCACCTTCTCTGATTCTAATCTGATGATACCCACTTTTCAAATCAATTTTGGTAAAATACCTTGCTCAGTCAAACTATCCATTATGTCACCCATTCTCGGTATGGGAAACCTATATTTCACTATTATCTTGTTGATTGCTCTAGAATCCATACACATTTTCCATTCTCCATTCTTCTTAGGTGCCAATACAATAGGTACTACACAAGGACTCAAACTTTCTCTAATCAAACTTTTCTGCAATAATTCTTAAATTTGTCGGTTCAATTCTTAATTCTCAGTAGGTGTCAACTGATGTGGTGCCTTATTCAGTAAACTAGCTCCAAGGATTAGATCTATGCAATGATCAATGTTTCTCTTCAATGGAAAACCATTAGGTATATTATCAGAAATGATCTCTTTATACTTGGTGAGTAACTTATCAATTTCCTCAAGTATGTTATCCTCTATTTTCTTACTCGGTCTATTAGGAATCACATCAAAACATACATCATTCTTCTTCAAATCCTTAACAAACATTCTTCCTTCCATCAAGAAAAATTTCACAAATGTACACACACTACTAACAGGCTCTTCAATCAAAGTTAATAAAATTAACGATAATGTTAAGGGAAAATATTAATAAAAATTAACTTTGGTGTGAATGGACAATTTTAGGTGTTTACATTTTGCCCCTCTTTGATGCGGTGTAGAAATTGGCATCGCGTCAAAGAAGAAGAAAACAAGATGCTCCAGGAGTCATGCCTAAGCAATGACAAGAAGAGGATGAGGATGGTGCCCCTAGAGAAAATTGGGCAAAAAATTGATTTTGACAATTTTCTCGAAAAGGAAGGGTGATGATAGAGGAAGTGAATAAAAGAAGGCCTCCAATGCAAAATGAACTTAAATGAAGACTATCATTGTGTTAACATGGGAGAGCATATCCTATTTTGATATTATTCTTGACGTTATGCACCAAGGTATGAGAAACCAAGATGACCATGTGCCAAGTACGTGATAAAAAAGGTCAAATACAACCATATGTCTTATGACACCATGATATGGAAGACCATGATGCCCCTATGATAATAGGATGCAAAGACCATGATAGATGCAAAAAATACTAATACATACAAGCAACAAGCAAGCATGCACAAAAAACCAAAAGAAAACCAACATATTGCCTCTAGTCAAGTTGAAAACCAATTGATTGACCGATTGATTGATTGAGTGATTGGGAGGGCAGGGCCTCAAGGATTGGGAAGGATACATCCCCTAATGATGATTGGATTTGAAATTGATCAATTAATTATCAAATAATTTGGTTTAAGATGATGGCTTGATTAAAGATTAATTTTCTAGATTTCAAGATTGAATTGCATGGATTAGTATTGATTGCACTTGATTGGATTGACTTGGGATCTTTTGGATTATAAGGATTTTTTGGTTTTTTTAGTTTTTTTAGGATCATATATCATTTTTTTTGGATTTTTAAATTTTTTAAATTTATTTGGATGAGAGGATTGGATAGAATGGGATTGGAAGAGAAGATGATTGGATAAGATGAGATTGAAAAGCATGGAACGTGAATAAATGAATTGGATTAGAAGATAAATAGATTTGATAGACAAGATGGTTTGAATAAGATGAAAGGATGATTAAGGGATTGAATAGGATGGGATTGGAAGACAAGATGAGATTGGAAAGCATGGAAGGAGAATAAATGGACTGGATTACAAGATAAAGAGATTTGATAGACAAGATAGTTTGAATAAGATGAAAGGATGGTTGAGGAAGAAAGGAGATTGGTGAATTGAGCAAGAAGAGAGCTAAACACTTAAGAGACAAAATCAATGGTGTTTTTTAGGTCGAAAAAATAGTAAGAAATCATATAAAAGATTATCTACGAGAAGGATACTAGAGGTTAGACAGTTTTGTGAAGGAAAACTATTGCAAGATCAATCAACGACCGTTACAGAAGATTGTGATCAGATTGGAAGGAGAGGTTTGAGTCACAGATAGTATGAAAGTGTAAGAAGCTACATGACATAAAAGATCTTATAGGCAAGGAGTGATACTACATATCAATTACTTGTTTTTCTCTCACAATTGTAGCAAGCTAAATCCTTTCACCAGGTAGACTCTTATAGGTCTTAGTTGTTAAATCCTTTTACAAGGTGAATCTCTAGATTGAGATTTCAATCCTCACATGAGGTAGAATCTCAAAGGTATTTATTGTACATCTCATAGTGTACTATGCATCTCTCACAAGATGAATGACTCTGGGTGGTCCCACAATAGTGTGTCCCACTTTTTGGCCAACTTTGACACAGAGATCAACATTCTGAGAAAAAATTTCACTTTCGAACACTCATTGTCGCAAAACTATTAGGAATTTGAAGATGATGTAAACAAGAGTCTTTTAGAATTTTCTTTCTAGTTTCTAAATATATATTTTTAAAAAAAATTCAATTAAATTCATTTTTCCTTCTTCGAAAAGTGTTTTGTGTGAAAAAATATATTTTTAAGGAGTTACTATCACTTGGATCAACATAACTTTTAAAAAAAAAGTAACGATGTAATTCTTTCAAGATTATATTTGTAACTTCAATATCTAAAGGATTCAATTGGTTTCATTCATTTTGGGTCAATATTTCATAGTTTATTAAGTTCTAAAGTGACAGTAACTATAATTTAGATATAAGGTCACTTAGATCGCTCTAACTTGATCTGTGTATATCAAAATTCATTTTTTATTTTTTCTATTAAAAGGTGACACAAATAATCTTTTCCTACATATTTTTCATAATTTTTTTTTGTAATTTACTATTTTTCCCGAAGTCTTGAAAAGATGGGTTGTTGAATGACTAAACAACCTATGTTTAGTTAAAGTAATATTTAAAAGTGATAATGAACTCAATATGTATTAAAATTATATTCATTAGAAAGCTTGTTTGGAATAGCATCATACTACATAGATAGGTTTTTCAAATGGATTCATTTGATCTACCAAAACATCAAGTCGAAGTGATTTTTGGTTAGCATTTTAATAGGTGTGAGGGAGACTCCATTGTAGGTATGAATGAGGAGTATAGATGTTATATCAATATTTTTTTAATCTAAGAGGCTTTGAGCTAACCATTTGTAATTAATTCCTTCAAATGGAACCTCTCAAGGCTCAAATCATCATATTTTATTAAAAATATGTTATTTCAGCAAAAATCAACATGTCTAAAAAAGTGGGACACACTATTGTGGGACCACCCCTCCCAGAAAGAGTTTTTGTAAGCCTTTCACATGGCATCTTCCACACTACAGTGGAGAAGATTGTGAGTTTCATCCCCACCATGGTTTTTCCCTCTTACAAGGGTTTCCACAATACCAAAATCACTGTGTCACATGTGTTTATGGTTGTGATGATTGGTTTCCATTTATTGCTTTATGTTTATGAGTGTGATGAACAATAATGGTTAATGCTTCAATAATTAGTTTATTGTTTTATTTATAATCGATGATCAAAATTAGTTTAAATTAGTGTATTGGTTATTGCACTGATTCACCCCCCCTCTTAGTGCATTATATAACACTTAATACCCAATAATTCTCTACTTAAAAAAATTGGTTTCAAACCTGCATAGTCAAATATGATGCCAAATCGATACGTAGGAGGTGTTTTCAATAGCAAGTAAAATTGCGATATTGCTATCAGGATTCAACAATGTAGTTTGCGAGTCAAACTACAAAGTTGAATCTTGATAGAAATATAACAATGATGAGATGCCAACATGCTTTTCTACTCAATTGGTCTAAATGGTCCCAAAGAGAAGATGTGCCCATAGTTGTGCACTAAGTCATGTTTATTGATGCACTAATGTGGCATCACATTATTGGATGTCTTTTTGGGGATAAAAATTGACTTGATACTTTTTGTGCTCAACAAAAAGGGCACATTCCATGGCCAATGTATCTTAAGAGTATACTCTCATTGACTTGACACTGTATTGTTTCAATTAAGCAAAAACAATTTTAAAAATTTTAAAAACTTTTTGATGTTAAACTTTTATAGTAAGATTTTATCAAGTTTTTTAAAAAAATTATTTTATTTTTTAGTTTAGTAAAATAATAAATTAATATATTAATGGTATTTGATTGTTTGGTAATATTTATATGTATAATTTTTAAAAATTTATATTATATTAATCATAAAAAAAATTTGAAATATAAATTTATCAATATGGACTTTGTTTAAAAAGTTCAATTATTTTTAATATTTATACCATATTTTTGGACCTAAAATTAGTTGAGAATCAATTGTGTATTGTTGTGTGTAAGTATTTTTATTTGTGTGTAAGTATTCAACCATGAATACATTTGTATAAAGTTTAATACAATATAATGATTATAGAGATTAGTTTCCAAACTAAAGATTTGAAATATTGATTTCATAATTTCCTTACATCAACACTTTACATTGTGTTTGTTTTTGTTACAATTTGGTTAAGATTAAGAGAAAGGGGTAAATACAAATCATCTAATAATGGAGTAACATGCACATTTAACACATCAAATTAGATAAATTTATTTAATTATTTATTTATTTTGATCGATAAAAGGCCGAAGCCCTAGAAAGTTTTTTTTATTAATATAAATAATTAATTTACAATGTGACCCCGCTCATTGCAGGCGCTGGTAGGAAAGAGCGGGGTTGAGAAAACCTCCAGCCTTGCCCGGGACCATAGGTCCTGTCCTTATACAAAATTAATGTGGGCATACCCACGACTCGATGATTGTCGAGATTTGTAAAAATACATATTTCCGTAGGCATACCCACGGCTCGATACCTATCAAGATTTTTACATATTTTCGTGGGCATACCCACGTCTCGAAAAAACTTGAGATTATTTTTCTTTTTTAAAATCATGATCTGATTGATATACATTGATTGGTGATTACACAAGGGTTAAGTCATTTATACAATTATATACAATATCTGATCCTCTTACTTTGTCGAGAATAAGTATTGATCGTCTGAATGATAATCCTGCCTGAACAAACAAGACAAAAATCCTCCAAAAACCAAGGTTAATCGACATCAAACTTAGAAGGTCCTACATCTTAGCTCCATCACCTATCTATGAATATTGTGAATATTGACTTAAAAACCACTCTATAGATTACATGAAATATTAGGAAAATAGACATACTACGAGTTATATTAAAGAAAAAACATAAACTTAATTTTTACCGTTTCTAAGCCACTGCTCCTTAAGTGCTACTAACATTGACTTACCTTTACTTGAACACATTATTTTCTGTCATGATAATATTAGAGACAAAATATATCTGTGTGGTTAATAATCCTTACCGATTAAGATTGTTGTTTCCTTCCACAAGTTAGCAATCTTTAATCTGAACATTTTAGGAATATTTGTAACAGAATTGAGCAATCTCCTTTATGCTATACTTATGATTTGACTAATTCCATGTATAGTCTGGCTCTCTATCAGAGTGAGGAATTATGCAAAGGTTCCTTGTAAGCCTCTTAATTTTAGCTCAAAAGAAATTACTCTTGTGATTATCCAGACTCCTCAGGTTAATGAGGCATAAACTAATTTGCTTATCCATATGTGATGCAGGAGCATCCTGGGTGTAAGAACAATCTTGCATCACCCAAAAATATTTCTATTTTTATATTCAATAAGGGCTATTTTGTGCAGAGCTGCTATTTATGGAAAGTTACTATTTCTGATAATTTTTGTATGTGCTCAGAATGATCTGATTTTTTTCTTGGAGGTTCATTTTGGTCATATAAGTCTGCCAGTAAAGTTTCATTGCCAGATCAAGTGTATATTGGAAGATATTAAAAATTTTCGGTATTGGCAGCAGGGTACAGAAACTTTGAGCTCAGTTTTGAAGGCTTTAGAGGCCCCGGATGAGGTCAAAAATTTGGGTAACGAGCACTTGCGCCGGTCAAGCCTGTAGAGCGCTTCGTGGCATTTCTGAAATGGGGTTATAATAGCCGATCAGGTCAATTGGTGATGACTTATGGTCTTCGAAAGTTGGGCCACCTGAAATGGTAGAAAATAATTTTCTTCAAAATTTCTATTCGGGTTTCAAAGGTTATCTTGAGCCGACTATGATGTAATAAAATATAAAATAAAATAATTCTAAGTTTGGTCCGCCTTATTGGCTAAAATTTTGGAACCTTCTCAACCGGTGGAAAATTGCCTATATAAGGAAGGCTGTATTATTGTCTTAGGTAATTCAGAATAGTTCTGGGTAGTAGATTTGGGTATTGATTCGAGGCTTTGTCCTACAGAATATTGTAAGGGAATGTCCATGTGGCTTTGCATATTGTAATTCTGAAAGTTTGTAATTCCACATTTGTGGAGATAATAAGAAGCCAATTTTCTGTTCTTGCATATTATTGTTGTTGTTTCTCTATTTCTGTTATGTGCTTGTGGTATTAAGGGGAGAACCCTTCATCAAGTGGTATCAGAGCAGGAGTTTTTGACTGTGTAAACAGATCGCTGACTGTGAGGCAGTTTGCACCAAGACCATGGCTAGGATTTCAGTGTGCATCACAAAAATGCCTCCACGAAGAGAACACGATGGAAGAGCTGGTGTTGTGACACCTGAGGTTAGAGAGCAGTAGAGACAAGTGCGAGCATTGCAAGAAGAGATTCGCAGAGGAATAAATCTTAATGTCAGAGATGAAAGCAAAGATGAAGCCGAAGAAGAATATCAAGAAGGAGAAGTCAAAATTGTGAACTAGGAGGAAGAAAGACTTTTTCGGGCCATTTCTAAGATTGGGAAAAGACCTAAGATTGAGGTTCCTACATTTTTTGAAAATCTTAACCCGGAAGAATTGATCGACTGGATCAATGAATGTGAAGAATATTTTGAATATGAAGATGTTGAGGATCCTGATAGGGTCAAATTTGCGAAGGCTAGACTGAAAGGTCATGCGAAGATATGGTGGCAAGAGATTCAATTGGAGCGAAATAGAAGGGGAAAGGAGAAAATCACAAGATGGGATCAGATGGTGGATAAATTGAAGCGACAGTTCATTCCTGTTGATTATGAGCTTGACCTACTAAAAAAAATGCAGAGTTTGAAGCAAGCGGGAAGATCTGTTCAGGAGTATACAGAGGAGTTCTATCGACTTCTCATCAGAACAGAACATGTAGAAGCTGATAAAGAGAAAGTTGTCCGATACCTTAATGGGTTAAGACCAAGCATTCAGGAAGAGCTAAATCTGGTCCGAATGAATAGTATTGAAGAGGCATACCAGTTTTCTCTAAAAGTAGAGGAAAAGTTGAACAAGAAGTTCAAGAGCAAACAAAACGAAAGAGGTCGCGGTGGATGATCTGGTGGACGGTCATATGGTGGCCGAAATGAAGATCCAAAAAAGAAGGATGAGCCCAGTAGTAGTCAGAATTAGCGAGGAAATAATTACAGTCGCTTCCAGAATCAGAATAATAAAGATCAGAGAGGAAGAGGAAGAGGACAAGGATCTCGAAGAGGAGGCTTCCGTGGAACATGTTTTCACTATGGAGAAGAAGGTCATAGGGCATTTGAATGTCCTCAGCGCCAAAGAAGAATAGACAGGAGAAATGAAGGCCAGGCCAGAGTTGCACATGTAGATGAAGATGCTAGATCATCAAATTCTGAAGATGCTGAAAGAGGAGAAACGTTGATTAACAGAAGAGTCCTATTGAGTGGTGAGAATGAAACTAAGCAAAGGAGGAGTCTGTTTCGCACCAGGTGCAAGTGTGAAGGTAAATGTTGTGATGTGATTATTGATAGTGGAAGCACTAAGAATTTGGTGTCACAAAAGATGGTGACAAAGTTGAAGCTCAAAAGATAGAAACACCCACATCCATATCAGATTGCCTGGGTACAGGATGACCACAAGGTCATGGTCAATGAACAATGCCTAGTGAAGTTCAAGGTTAGCGGATACCAAGATGAGGTATTGTGTGATATCATATCTATGGATGCATGTCACATGTTGTTGGGTAGACCATGACAGTTTGATAGATGTGTTGTACATGATGGTCATGCGAATACCTATTCCCTGACAAAGGATGGAGTGCGACATAAGCTAAAACCATTGAAGGAGACTGAAGAAAAGGTATGTGGTAATGCAAGGATAACTTTTGTTGATGGAAGAAATTTTCTAGATGGTATGAGTCATGAGCATGTATGTTTTGTTTTAATTCCAAAAGCTGGTAAAGAAGAAGTAGAAGATGTCCCTGTAAAAGTTGCAAATTTTTTGAATGAGTTTCAGGATATTGTATCTGATAACATGCCTGATGGATTACAACCAGTCAGGAAGATCAGTCATTAGATGGCCTTGATCCCAGGAGCGAGTTTTCCGAATAAGGCAGCACACAGAATGACACCTGCAGAAAGTGAGGAGTTGAACAGACAAGTACATGAACTGTTACATAAAGGATTGATCCGTGAGAGTCTGAGTCCCTATGCTGTACCAACAGTATAAGCACCAAAGAAGAATGGAGAGTGGAGGATGTGTACAGATTCCAGAGCAATAAACAAGATCACAATCAAGTATAGGTTTTCATTGCCACGAATGGATGATATTATGGATTGTTTGAGTGGAGCTGTGTATTTTTCAAAGATAGATCTGAAGAGTGGATATCACCAGATTCGGATTAAAGAAGGAGATGAATGGAAGACTGCCTTCAAGACAAAGCAAGGACTGTATGAGTGGTTAGTCATGCCTTTTGGGCTAACCAATGCACCAAGCACTTTCATGCGGCTTATGAACGAGGATCTGAAAGAATTTTTGGATAAGTTTCTCATTGTTTACCTAGATGATATTTTGATCTTTACTAAGATATTGGAGGGGCATATGATGCATATTCGTATGGTATTTGAGAAGTTGAGAGAAGAGAAATTGTTGATTAATTTGAAGAAGTGCAGTTTTGTGAAGAAAGAGTTAGTGTATTTGAGATTTGTAGTTTTAGCAGAAGGTCTAAAAATGGACCCAGAGAAGGTATAGGCTATCCTTGAATGGCCTACTCCAAGGATTGCTACTAAGGTAAGATTTTTTCATGGTCTAACTAGCTTTTACAGAAAGTTTATCAAAAATTTTAGCAGTATTTGTGGTCCCTTGACTGAAACAATGAGAGGGGATAGAAAAGAGTTTAAGTGGACTAATGGGGTAGAAAAGAGCTTTCAATTGTTGAAACAAAAAGTTACAGAACAACCTGTTTTAACACTTCCAGATTTTAATAAGGTGTTTCAAGTAGATTGTGATGCTAGTGGTACTGCAATAGGAGCCGTTATGAGCTAAGAAGGTAAACCTGTTGCTTATTTCAGTGAGAAGTTAAATGATGCCAAGAGAAAATATTCTATTTATGATCAGAAATTTTATGCTATAGTTTAAACATTGAAGAAGTGGAGACACTATCTGCTTCCTAAGGAGTTTTTTTTGTATACTAATCATCAAGCTTTGCAATATTTGAATAGTCAAGGAAAGTTGAATCAGAGGCATTTGAAATGGGTTGAGTTTTTGCAGAGTTATACATTTGTTTTGAAACACAGAAGTAGAAAGTCTAACAAGGTTGTAGATGCTCTTAGCAGAAGGCAACTATTGCTAACAAAGATGCAGATTGAAGTGGTTAGGTTCAAGGAACTCAAGAATTTGTATCCAGAGGATCCTGATTTTGGTGAAGCTTGGAAAGCTTGTAAAGACCCTATTACTCTAGACAGGATGAAATGGCTGGATTTTATCATCCAAGATGATATGCTATTCAGAGGGAGTCAATTGTGCATTCCACGAAGTTCTATGAGAGAGAATCTCATCAAGGAGAAGCATAGCGGAGGATTGGCTGGACATTTTAGTCGTGATAAAACCCTTTCTTTGGTTAGTGAGAATTATTATTGGCCACAGTTGCAGCAAGATGTGAAGAAGTTTGTACAGAGTTGCAGAGTATGTCAGATGGTGAAAGGAGTGAAGTAGAATACAAGGTTGTATCAGCCATTATCTATACCAGATAAGCCTTGGGAAGATATCAGCATGGACTTTGTTCTCGGTTTACCGAGGACTCAGTGGGGACATGATTCAATTTTTGTAGTGGTTGATAGATTTTCAAATATGGCACATTTCATTCCATGCAAGAAGACTAATGATGTTGTTCATGTAGCAGAATTATTTTTCAGAGAAGTAGTGAGACTTCATGGTTTGCCAAAGACCATAGTTTCAGATCAGGACACTAAGTTTGTTGGATATTTCTGACGTACATTGTGGAAGAAGTTGAAGATAGATTTGAAGTTTAGTTCATCATATCATACCCAAACTGATGGACAGATAGAGGTGGTGAATAGAAGTTTGAAAAATTTGCTGAGATGTTTGGATGGAGATAAGCCAATAGGATGGGATTTGATTTTACCACAGGCAAAATTTGCATACAATAATTCAGTCAACAGGAGCACTGGTAAATCACCATTCTAGATTGTATATGGAAGTAGTCCGAGAAATGCATCTAAATTGAGGAAGATAGATAAAAGAAAAATAAGTAGTGCTGAAGCTGAAGATTTTGCAGAACACTTCAAGAACATCCATGGGGAGGTGAGGAAGCATATTACCAAGTTGAATGTGCAATATAAGGCTAAGGAAGATGAGAAAAGGAGGCATAAGGAATTTCAAGTTAACGATGAAGTCATGGTTCATTTGCGGAAGGAGCGGTTTCCAGTTGGTACATATAACAAGCTGAAAATGAAAAAGTTTGGACCATGTAAGATACTGAAGAAACATGATTCAAGAAATGCATATGAGGTAGAATTGCCTACTGAGCTAAATATTTCATCAGTTTTTAACATTTCAGATCTGACAGAGTATCATGAAGGAGGTGTTGAAGATGAGATCATAGTAGCACAGTGGAGTATTCCAGCAACTAGTTCAGACACTAAGGAGATCGAAGATATACTGGACAGTCATGTTGGCAGAAGCACAATGAATAGGACATATGAAGAATATCTGGTCAAGTGGAAAGGATGACATGTTGAAGATTCATCATGGCTAACAAGGGTGGAGGTTAACCGTCTTGGTTTTCCTCTGCACACCTGAGTCGTGACAGGGTCACTTCTCAAATTACCCTGGGTGTCTGATGCAGGAGCATCCTGGGTGTAAGAACAATCTTGCATCATCCAAAAATATTTCTATTTTTATATTCAATAAGGGCTATTTTGTGCAGAGCTGTTATTTATGAAAAGTTACTATTTCTGGTAATTTTTGTATGTGCTTAGAATGATCTGATTTCTTTCTTGGAGGTTCATTTTGGTCATATAAGTCTGCCAGTAAAGTTTCATTGCCAGATCAAGTGTATATTGGAAGATATTAAAGATTTTCGGTATTGGTAGCAGGGTACAGAAACTTTGAGCTCAGTTTTGAAGGATTTAGAGGCTCCGAATGAGGTCAAAAATTTGAGTGACGAGCACTTGCGCTAGTTAAGCCTGTAGAGCGCTTCGTGGCATTTCTAAAATGGGGTTATAATAGCCGATCGGGTCAACTGGTGATGACTTATGGTCTTCGAAAGTTGGGCCACCTGAAATGGTAGAAAATAATTTTCTTCAAAAATTTTGTTCGGGTTTCAAAGGTTATCTTGAGCCGACTATGATTGAATAAAATGTAAAATAAAATAATTATAAGTTTGATCGGCCTTATTGGCTAAAATTCTGGAACCTTCCCAGGCAGTGAAAAATTGCCTATATAAAGAAGGTTGTATTATTGTCTTAGGCAGTTCAGAATAGTTCTGGATAGTAGATCTGGGTATTGATTCGATGCTTTGTCCTACAAAATATTGTAAGGGAATGCCCATGTGGCTTTGCATATTATAATTCTGAAAGTTTGTAATTCCACATTTGTGGAGATAATAAGAAGCCAATTTTCTGTTCTTGCATATTATTGTTGTTGTTTCTCTATTTCTGTTATGTGCTTGTGGTATTAAGGGGAGCACCCTTCATCAAGTGGTATTAGAGTAGAAGTTTTTGAGTGTGTAAATAGATCACCGACTGTGAGGCAGTTTGCACCAGGACCGTGGCTAGAGTTTCAGCGCGCATCACGAAAATACCTCCACGAGGAGAACGCGATGGAAGAGCTGGTGTTGTGACACCTGAGGTTAGAGAGCTGCAGAGACAAGTGCGAGCATTACAAGAAGAGATTCACAGAGGAATGAATCTTAATGTCAGAGATGAAAGCGAGGATGAAGCCGAAGAAGAATATCAAGAAGGAGAAGTCAAAATTGTGAACCAGGAGGAAGAAAGACTTTTTCAGGCCATTTCTAAGATTGGGAAAAAACCTAAGATTGAGGTTCCTACATTTTATGGAAATCTTAACCCAAAAGAATTAATCGACTGGATCAATGAATGTGAGGAATATTTTGAGTATGAAGATGTTGAGGATCCTGATAGAGTCAAATTTGCGAAGGCCAGACTGAAAGGTCATGCGAAGATATGGTGGCAAGAGATTCAGTTGGAGCAAAATAGAAGGGGAAAGGAGAAAATCATAAGATGAGATTGGATGGTGGATAAATTGAAGTGACAGTTCATTCCTATTGATTATGAGCTTGACCTACTGAAGAAAATACAGAGTTTGAAGTAAGCGGGAAGATTTGTTCAGGAGTATACAGAGGAGTTCTATCGACTTCTCATCAGAACAGGCCATGCAGAAGCTGATAAAGAGAAAGTTGCCTGATACCTTAATGGTTTAAGGCCAAGCATTCAGGAGGAGCTGAATCTGGTCCGAATGAACAGTATTGAAGAGGCATACCAGTTTGCCCTAAAAGTAGAGGAAAAGTTGAACAAGAAGTTCGAGAGCAGACAAAATGGAAGAGGTCGCGGTGGATGATCTGGTGGACGGTCATATGGTGGCCGAAATGAAGATCCGAAAAAGAAAGATGAGGCCAGTAGCAGTCAGAATCAGTGAAGAAATAATTCTAGTCGCTTCTAGGATCAGAATAATAAAGATCAGAGAGGAAGAGAAAGAGGATAAGGATCTAGAAGAAGAGGCTTCCGTGGAACATGTTTTCATTATGGAGAAGAAGGTCATAGAGCATTTGAATATCCTCGGTGCCAAAGAAGAATAGACAGGAGAAATGAAGGCCAGGCCAGAGTTGCACATGTAGATGAAGATGCTAGATCATCAAATTCTGAAGATGCTGAAAGAGGAGAAACGTTGATTAACAGAAGAGTCCTGTTGAGTGGTGAGAATGAACCTGAGCAAAGGAGGAGCTTGTTTCGAACCAGGTGCAAGTGTGAAGGTAAATATTGTGATGTGATTATTGATAGTGGAAGCACTGACAATTTGGTGTCACAAAAGATGCTGACAAAGTTGAAGCTCAAGAGACAGAAACACCCACATCCATATCGGATTGCCTAGGTACAGGATGACTACAAGGTCATGGTCAATGAATAATGTCTAGTGAAGTTCAAGGTTGGCGGATACCAAGATGAGGTATTGTGTGATATCATATCTATGGATGCATGTCACATGTTGTTGGGTAGACCATGGCAGTTTGACAGATGTGCTGTACATGATGGTCGTGCGAATACCTATTCCCTGACAAAGGATGGAGTGCGACATAAGCTAAAACCATTGAAGGAGACTGAAAAAAATGTATGTGGTAATGCAAGGATAACTTTTGTTGATGAAAGAAATTTTTTAGATGGTATGAGGCATGAGCATGTATATTTTGCTTTAATTCCAAAAGCTGGTAAAGAGGAAGTAGAAGATGTCCCTGTAGAAGTTACAGATTTGTTGAATGAGTTTCAGGATATTGTATCCGATAACATGCCTGATGGATTACCACCAGTCAGAAAAATCAGTCATCAGATGGACTTGATCCCAAGAGCTAGTTTGCCGAATAAGGTAGCACACAGAATGACACCTGTAAAAAATGAGGAGTTGAACAGATAAGTACATGAATTGTTACATAAAGGATTGATCCATGAGAGTCTGAGTCCCTGTGTTGTACTAGCGGTATTAGCAACAAAGAAGAATGGAGAGTGGAGGATGTGTACAGATTCCAGAGCAATAAACAAGATCACAATCAAGTATAGGTTTCCATTGCCACGAATGAATGATATTATGGATTGTTTGAGTAGAGCTGTGTATTTCTCAAAGATAGATCTGAAGAGTGGATATCACCAGATTCGGATCAGAGAAGGAGATGAATGGAAGACTGCTTTCAAGACAAAGGAAGGACTGTATGAGTGGTTAGTCATGCCTTTTGGGCTAACCAATGCACCGAGCACTTTCATGCAGCTCAATAACGAGGTTCTGAAAGAATTTTTGGGTAAGTTTGTCATTGTTTACCTAGATGATATTTTGATCTTTACTAAGACATTGGAGGGGCATATGATGCATATTCGTATGGTATTTGAGAAGTTGAGAGAAGAGAAATTGTTGATTAATATGAAGTGCAGTTTTGTGAAGAAAGAGTTAGTGTATTTGGGATTTGTAGTTTCAGCAGAACGTCTAAAAATGAACTCAGAGAAGGTACATGCTATCCTTGAATGGCCTACTCCAAGGAATGCTACTGAGCTAAGATCTTTTCATAGTCTAGCTAGCTTTTACAGAAAGTTTATCAAAAATTTTAGCAATATTTGTGGTCCCTTAACTGAAACAATGAGAGGGGATAGAAAAAAGTTTAAGTGGACTAATGGGGCAGAAAAGAGCTTTCAATTGTTGAAACAAAAAGTTACAGAACAACATATTTTAGCACTTCTAGATTTTAATAATATGTTTCAAGTAGATTGTGATGCTAGTGGTACTGCAATAGGAGCTGTTATGAGCCAAGAAGGTAAACCTGTTGCTTATTTCAGTGAGAAGTTAAATGATGCCAAGAGAAAATATTCTGTTTATGATCAGAAATTTTATGCTATAGTTCAAGCATTGAAGAAGTGGAGACACTATCTGCTTCCTAAGGAGTTTGTTTTGTATACTGATCATCAAGCTTTGCAATATTTGAATAGTCAACGAAAGTTGAATAAGAGGCATTTGAAATGGGTTGAGTTTTTGCAGAGTTATACATTTGTTTTGAAACACAAAAGTGGAAAGTCTAACAAGGTTGCAGATGCTCTTAGCAGAAGGCAACTATTGCTAACAGAGATGCAAATTGAAGTGGTTGGATTCAAGGAACTCAAGAATTTGTATCCAGAGGATCCTGATTTTGGTGAAGCTTGGAAAGCTTGTACAAAACCTGTTACTCTAGACAGGACGAAATGACTGGATTTTATCATCCAAGATGATATGCTATTCAGAGGGAGTCAATTGTGCATTCCATGAAGTTCTATGAGGGAGAATCTCATCAAAGTGAAGTATAGCGGAGGATTGGCTGGACATTTTGGTCGTGATAAAATCTTTTCTTTGGTTAGTGAGAATTATTATTGGCAAGAGTTGCAGCAAGATGTGAAGAAGTTTGTACAGAGTTGTAGAGTATGTCAGATGACGAAAGGAGTGAAGCAGAATACAAGGTTGTATCAGCCATTATCTGTACCAGAGAAGCCTTGAGAGGATATCAGCATGGACTTTGTTCTTGGTTTACCGAGGACTCAGCGGGGACATGATTCAATTTTTATGGTGGTTGACAGATTTTTAAAGATGGCACATTTCATTCCCTGCAAGAAGACTAATGATGCTGTTCATGTAGCAGAATTGTTTTTCAGAGAAGTAGTGAGACTTCATGGTTTGCCAAAGACCATAATTTCAGATCGGGACTCTAAGTTTGTTGGATATTTCTGGCATACATTGTGGAAGAAGTTGAAGACAGATTTGAAGTTCAGTTCATCATATCATCCTCAGACTGATGGACAGACAGAGGTGGTGAATAGAAGTTTAGAAAATTTGCTGAGATGTTTGGTTGGAGATAAGCCAACAGGATGGGATTTGATTTTACCATAGGCGGAATTTGCATACAATAATTCTGTCAACAGGAGCATTGGTAAATCACCATTCCAGATTGTATATGGAAGTAGTCCGAGAAATGCATATGAATTGAGGAAGATAGATAAAGGAGAAATAAGTAGTGCTGAAGCTGAAGATTTTGCAGAACACTTGAAGAACATCCATGGGGAGGTGAGGAAGTATATTACCAAGATGAATGCGTAGTATAAGGCTAAGGCAGATGAGAAAATGAGGCATAAGGAATTTCAGGTTGGCGATAAAGTCATGGTTCATTTGCGGAAGGAGCGGTTTCCAGTTGGTACATATAACAAGCTGAAAATGAAGAAGTTTGGACCATGTAGGATACTGAAGAAACATGATTCAGGAAACGCATATGAGGTAGAATTGCCTACTGAGCTAAATATTTCACCAATTTTTAACATCTCAGATCTGACAGAGTATCATGAAGGAGGTGTTGAAGATGAGATTACAGCAGCACAGTGGAATATTCCAGCAACTAGTTCAGACACTAAGGAGATCGAAGATATACTGGACAGTCGTGTTGGCAGAAGCACAAGGAACAGGACATATGAAGAATATCTGGTCAAGTGGAAAGGATGACCTGTTGAAAATTCATCATGGCTAACAAGGGTGGAGGTTAACCGTCTTGGTTTTCCTCTGCACACCTGAGTCATGACAGGATCACTTCTCAAATTACCTTGGGTGTCTGACGCAGGAGCATCCTGGGTGTAAGAACAATCTTGCATCACCCAAAAATATTTCTATTTTTATATTCAATAAGGGCTATTTTGTGCAGAGCTACTATTTATGGAAAGTTACTATTTCTGGTAATTTTTTTATGTGCTCAGAATGATCTGATTTCTTTTTTGGAGGTTCATTTTGGTCATATAAGTCTGCCAGTAAAGTTTCATTGCCAAATCAAGTGTATATTGGAAGATATTGAAGATTTTCAGTATTAGCAGCAGGGTAAAAAAACTTTGAGCTCAGTTTTGAAGGATTTAGAGGCCCCGAATGAGGTCAAAAATTTGGGTGACAAGTGCTTGTGCCAGTCAAGCCTGTAGAGCGCTTCGTGGCATTTCTGAAATGGGGTTATAATAGCCGATCGGGTTAACTGGTGATGACTTATGGTCTTCGAAAGTTGGGCCACCTAAAATGGCAGAAAATAATTTTCTTCAAAATTTCTGTTCGAGTTTCAAAGGTTATCTTGAGCTGACTATGATGTAATAAAATGTAAAATAAAATAATTCTAAGTTTGGTCGGCCTTATTGGCTAAAATTTTGGAACTTTCCCAGGCGGTGGAAAATTGCCTATATAAGGAAGGCTGTATTATTGTCTTAGGGAGTTCAGAATAGTTCTGGGTAGTAGATCTGGGTATTGATTCGAGGCTTTGTCCTACAGAATATTGTAAGGGAATGCCCATGTGGCTTTGCATATTGTAATTCTGAAAATTTGTAATTCCACATTTGTGGAGATAATAAGAAGCCAATTTTCTGTTCTTGTATATTATTGTTGTTGTTTCTCTATTTCTATTATGTGCTTGTGGTATTAAGAGGAGCACCCTTCATCAAGTGGTATCAGAGCAGGAGTTCTTGAGTGTGTAAATAGATCACCGACTATGAGGTAGTTTGCACCAGGACCGTGGCTAGGGTTTCAACGCGCATCGCGAAAATGCCTCCACGAATAGAACGCGGCGGAAGAGCTGGTGTTGTGACACCTGAGGTTAGAGAGCTGCAGAGACAAGTGCGAGCATTGCAAGAAGAGATTCACAGAGGAATGAATCTTAATGTCAGAGATGAAAGCGAGGATGAAGCCGAAGAAGAATATCAAGAAGGAGAAGTTGAAATTGTAAACCAGGAGGAAAAAAGACTTTTTCGGGCCATTTCTAAGATTGGGAAAAGACCTAAGATTGAGGTTCCTACATTTTCTAGAAATCTTAACCCAGAAGAATTGATTGACTGGATCAATGAATGTGAGGAATATTTTGAGTATGAAGATGTTGAGGATCCTGATAGCGTCAAATTTACGAAGGCCAGACTGAAAGGTCATGCGAAGATATGGTGGCAAGAGATTCAGTTGGAGCGAAATAGAAGGGGAAAGGAGAAAATCACAAGATGGGATCAAATGGTGGATAAATTGAAATGATAGTTCATTCCTACTGATTATGAGCTTGACCTACTGAAGAAAATGCAGAGTTTGAAGCAAGCGGGAAGATCTGTTCAGGAGTATATAGAGGAGTTCTATCGACTTCTCATCAGAACAGGCCATGCAGAAGCTGATAAAGAGAAAGTTGCCTAATACCTTAATGGGTTAAGACCAAGCATTCAGGAGGAGCTGAATCTGGTCTGAATGAACAATATTGAAGAGGCATACCAGTTTGCCCTAAAAATAAAGGAAAAATTGAACAAGAAATTCAAGAGCAAACAAAATGGAAGAGGTTGCGGTGGACGATCTGGTGGACGGTCATATGGTGGCCGAAATGAAGATCCGAAAAAGAAGGATGAGGCCAGTAGCAGTCAGAATCAGTGAGGAAATAATTCCAATCACTTCCAGGATCAGAATAATAGAAATCAGAGAGGAAGAGGAAGAGGACAAGGATCTGGAAGAGGAGGCTTCCGTAGAACATGTTTTCACTATGGAGAAGAAGGTCATAGGGCATTTGAATGTCCTCAGCGCCAAAGAAGAATAGACAAGAGAAATGAAGGTCAGGCCAGAGTTGCACATGTAGATGAAGATGCTAGATCATCAAATTCTGAAGATGCTGAAAAAGGAGAAACGTTGATTAACAGAAGAGTCCTGTTGAGTGGTGAGAATGAACCTAAGCAAAGAAGGAGCCTATTTTGCACCAGGTGCAAGTGTGAAGGTAAATTTTGTGATGTGATTATTGATAGTGGAAGCACTGACAATTTGGTGTCACAAAAAATGGTGACAAAGTTGAAGCTCAAGAGACAGAAACACCCACATCCATATCGGATTGCCTAGGTACAGGATGACCACAAGGTCATGGTCAATGAACAATGCCTAGTGAAGTTCAAGGTTGGCGGATACTAAGATGAGGTATTGTATGATATCATATCTATGGATGCATGTCACATGTTGTTGGGTAGACCATGGCAGTTTGACAGATGTGCTGTACATGATGGTCGTGCGAATACCTATTCCCTGACAAAGGATGGAGTGCGACATAAGCTAAAACCATTGAAGGAGACTGAAGAAAAAGTATGTGGTAATGCAAGGATAACTTTTATTGATGGAAGAAATTTTCTAGATGGTATGAGGCATGAACATGTATGTTTTGCTTTAATTCCAAAAGCTAGTAAAGAGGAAGTAGAATATGTCCCTGTAGAAGTTGCAGATTTGTTGAATGAGTTTCAGGATATTGTATCCGATAACGTGCCTAATAGATTACCACCAGTCAGGAAGATCAGTCATCAGATGGACTTGACCCCAGGAGCAAGTTTGCCGAATAAGGCAGCACACAGAATGACCTCTGCAGAAAGTGAGGAGTTGAACATAAGAGTACATGAACTGTTACATAAAGGATTGATCCATGAGAGTCTGAGTCCCTGTGCTGTACCAGCGGTATTAGTACCAAAGAAGAATGGAGATTGGAGGATGTGTACAGATTTCAGAGCAATAAACAAGATCACAATCAAGTATAGGTTTCCATTGCCACGAATGGATGATATTATGGATTGTTTGAGTGGAGCTGTGTATTTCTCAAAGATAGATCTGAAGAGTGGATATCACCTGATTCAGATTAGAGAAGGAGATGAATGGAAGACTGCCTTCAAGACAAAGGAAGGACTGTATGAGTGGTTAGTCATGCCTTTTGGGCTAACCAATGTACTGAGCACTTTCATGCTGCTCATGAACGAGGTTCTGAAAGAATTTCTAGGTAAGTTTGTCATTGTTTACCTAGATAATATTTTGATCTTTAGTAAGACATTGGAGGGGCATATGATGCATATTCGTATGGTATTTGAGAAGTTGAGAGAAGAGAAATTGTTGATTAATTTGAAGAAGTGCAGTTTTGTGAAGAAAGAATTAGTGTATTTGGGATTTGTAGTTTCAGCAGAAGGTTTAAAAATGGACCCAGAGAAGGTACAGGCTATCCTTGAATGGCCTACTCCAAGGAATGCTATTGAGGTAAGATATTTTCATGGTCTAGCTAGCTTTTACATAAAGTTTATCAAAAATTTTAGCAGTATTTGTGGTCCCTTGACTGAAACAATGAGAGGGGATAGAAAAGAGTTTAAGTGGACTAATGGGGTAGAAAAGAGCTTTCAATTGTTGAAACAAAAAGTTACAGAACAACCTGTTTTAGCACTTCTAGATTTTAATAAAGTGTTTCAAGTAGATTGTGATGCTAGTGGTACTGCAATAGGAGCTGTTATGAGCCAAGAAGGTAAACCTGTTGCTTATTTCAGTGAGAAGTTAAATGATGCCAAGAGAAAATATTCTGTTTATGATCAGGAATTTTATGCTATAGTTCAAGCATTGAAGAAGTGGAGACACTATCTACTTCCTAAAGAGTTTGTTTTGTATACTGATCATCAAGCTTTGCAATATTTGAATAGTCAAGGAAAGTTGAATCAGAGGCATTTGAAATGGGTTGAGTTTTTGCAGAGTTATACATTTGTTTTGAAACACAGAAGTGGAAAGTCTAACAAGGTTGCAGATGCTCTTAGCAGAAGGCAACTATTGCTAACAGAGATGCAGATTGAAGTGGTTGGGTTCAAGGAACTCAAGAATTTGTATCCAGAGGATCTTGATTTTGGTGAAGCTTGGAAAGCTTGTACAGAACCTGTTACTCTAGACAGGACAAAATGGCTGGATTTTATCATCCAAGATGATATGCTATTCAGAGGGAGTCAATTGTGCATTTCACGAAGTTCTATGAGGGAGAATCTCATCAAGGAGAAGCATAGCGGAGGATTGGCTGGAAATTTTGGTCATGATAAAACCCTTTCTTTGGTTAGTGAGAATTATTATTGGCCACAGTTGCAGCAAGATGTGAAGAAGTTTGTATAGAGTTGTAGAGTATGTCAGATGGTGAAAGGAGTGAAGCAGAATACAGGGTTGTATCAGCCATTATCTGTACCAGAGAAGCCTTGAGAGGATATCAGCATGGACTTTGTTCTTGGTTTACCGAGGACTCAGCGGGGACATGATTCAATTTTTGTGGTGGTTGACAGATTTTCAAAGATGGGACATTTCATTCCCTGCAAGAAGACTAATGATGCTGTTCATGTAGCAGAATTGTTTTTCAGAGAAGTAGTGAGACTTCATGGTTTGCCAAAGACCATAGTTTCAGATCAGGACACTAAGTTTGTTGGATATTTTTGGTGTACATTATGGAAGAAGTTGAAGATAGATTTGAAGTTCAGTTCATCATATCATCCCCAGACTGATGGACAAACAGAGGTGGTGAATAGAAGTTTGAGAAATTTGCTGAGATGTTTGGTTGGAGATAAGCCAACAGGATGGGATTTGATTTTACCACAAGTGGAATTTGCATACAATAATTCTGTCAACAGGAGCACTGGTAAATCACCATTCCAGATTGTATATGGAAGTAGTCCGAGAAATGCATCTGAATTGAGGAAGATAGATAAAGGAGAAATAAGTAGTGTTGAAGCTGAAGATTTTGCAAAACACTTGAAGAACATCCATGGGGAGGTGAGGAAGCATATTACCAAGATGAATGCACAGTATAAGGCTAAGGCAGATGAGAAAAGGAGGCATAAGGAATTTCAGGTTGGTGATGAAGTCATGGTTCATTTGCGGAAGGAGCGGTTTCCAGTTGGTACATATAACAAGCTGAAAATGAAGAAGTTTGGACCATGTAGGATACTGAAGAAACATGATTCAGGAAATGCATATGAGGTAGAATTGCCTACTGAGCTAAATATTTCACCAATTTTTAACAGTTCAGATCTGACAGATGATCATGAAGGAGGTGTTGAACATGAGATCACAGCAGCACAGTGGAGTATTCCAGCAACTAGTTCAGACACTAAGGAGATCGAAGATATACTGGACAGTCGTGTTGGCAGAAGCACAAGGAATAGGACATATGAAGAATATCTGGTCAAGTGGAAAGGATGACCTGTTGAAGATTCATCATGGCTAACAAGGGTGGAGGTTAACTGTCTTGGTTTTCCTCTGCACACCTGAGTCGTGACAGGGTCACTTCTCAAATTACCCTGGGTGTCTGATGCAGGAGCATCCTAGGTGTAAGAACAATCTTGCATCACCCAAAAATATTTCTATTTTTATATTCAATAAGGGCTATTTTGTGCAGAGCTGCTATTTATGGAAAGTTACTATTTTTGGTAATTTTTGTATGTGCTCAGAATGATCTAATTTCTTTCTTGGAGGTTCATTTTGGTCATATAAGTCTGCCAGTAAAGTTTCATTGCCAGATCAAGTGTATATTGGAAGATATTGAAGATTTTTGGTATTGGCAGCAGGGTATAGAAACTTTGAGCTCAGTTTTGAAGGCTTTAGAAGCCCCAGATGAGGTCAAAAATTTAGGTGACGAGCGCTTGCGCCGGCCAAGCCTGTAGAGAACTTCGTGGCATTTTTGAAATGGGGTTATAATAGCCGATCGGGTCAACTGGTGATGACTTATGGTCTTCGAAAGTTGTGCCACCTGAAATGGCAGAAAATAATTTTCTTCAAAATTTCTGTTCGGGTTTCAAAAGTTATCTTGAGCCAACTATGATGTAATAAAATGTAAAATAAAATAATTCTAAGTTTGGTCGGCCTTATTGGCTAAAATTCTGGAACCTTCCCAGGTGGTGGAAAATTGCCTATATAAGGAAGGCTATATTATTGTCTTAGGCAGTTCAGAATAGTTCTGGGTAGTAGATCTGGGTATTGATTCGAGGCTTTGTCCTACAGAATATTGTAAGGGAATGCCCATGTGGCTTTGCATATTGTAATTCTGAAAGTTTGTAATTCCACATTTGTGGAGATAATAAGAAGCCAATTTTCTGTTCTTGCATATTATTGTCGTTGTTTCTCTATTTCTGTTATGTGCTTGTGGTATTAAGGGGAGCACCCTTCATCAATATGGTTATATATATTTATAGATTATATATATATAACCATGTGTACAAGCCCTTGTCATATCTGTGTGATCAGCAGAAGCTTATCCCTTTATTTGAATTTCCAAATACTGGTTGCATAGATATATATACTATCATCAGTATATCTATGTTTATATATACTTGTATAAAAAAGAAACAGTAATGAAGAGATCGTCCAATTCCTCTAACCAACCTTACTCTTCAGCACTGTTACTATATATATATATAAACCATTTTTGAATTACAAATATGAGGAAGCTTAGCTATATATATATAAATATATATACACAGGCACCAATATATATATATTTATATATACCAATTCAAAAATCTGAACGTATGAATCAATCAGATAATAAGGAAAGTAAACATTTG
Source organism: Chamaecyparis obtusa (assembly GCA_027943335.1). Lineage (NCBI taxonomy): Eukaryota > Viridiplantae > Streptophyta > Pinopsida > Cupressales > Cupressaceae > Chamaecyparis > Chamaecyparis obtusa. The sequence goes on from BSBK01000847.1 coordinate 608,992, forward strand.
TCCTGTCTCTCACTACTAAATTCACATCTGCAAAGGTACTGTTACAGTTTGCGAATTAATCATTTATAAAGGGTTATAGCTCTATATGTTGAACCATACAGTCCAATATTTTATCAATACATATTTCTTATGCTAAAAGCTTCACCTTGTTCATAGCTTTCCTAGCTGTATTGCTTTCCCTGTTGAACTATTATCTGGAAGCCCTCTTATTTTTTAATGCCTCATTATAATAGAGCTAGGTAGATCTCTTTTGAACATAAGAACCATGCATAGAATAATATACATAAAATAAGTTTAAGGATAGTCCTATAATCAAGATTCCAGTATCTACATCAATGTATAGAATTTTAGAGTCTGAGCATTCATATCAGCTTAAGGTGAGTCTAAAATAAAAATGACCATCCTTAAGAAAGGCAAAGATGCATCTCTACTGTTATTGCCTATAAGTCCATAAAGTGTAACATGAAGCAGAAATCATTAGAATCTCTATGTCTACCACAAAGATCATTAGAGGTCTATAGCCATCTTAATATCCGAATCTGCTGAAAATTAAAACATTATATAATCTATAATTTACATACTGTAACTACAATTCTTACTATAGATAGATGTTAGGTTTACATAATATTACCATTATTACCGAAAGACAACCTACCAACTTTACCCACCCTGGATATGAAAAGGTTATTAATATACAAATGCTATCAACATATAAAATCAAAACATCTCAGACTTATACTACCAACACCTATATACAGAATCTACTAGGCATTTGTAAGAACCTATTCATCTTAGAGCTATTGTTGTTACTGGTCGAGATTCCTTTGAACAGTCATGCACTTCCAAGCTTTATCCCCTTTGATCATAACCACTATGCATTCCACTTCTTCCATGTCTTTCTGATGCCTTCTAGTGCACCTAGGTATCTCTGGTGCCATTATGTGGAGATTAGGTGGTGCTATATTATCAATGTCTTCTGGAATGTCAAATCCTTCCAGCCTCCAATACTTTAGGAGCCAGCTTGTATCCAGAGTTTCCTCCAGGACTTCCATATAAGTTTCTTTCCATTTTTGGCTAGTGGAGATTGAAGCTCTCTTCATCCTTGAATGAGAGCATAGCTATTCTTTGAGACTGAGGGATATTGTCTAGCTGTTCCAATTCTGTCTACATTGAAATTTCTGGATATGGTATTGTTAAGTTATGATCTACACAGTGCACCATTTTTTCGAGTCCTCCTAGATGATCTTCAGCAAAAACCTCTCTTGCTACCCTGATAATGTCCTCTTTGCTCTTACCAGCAAAGATGGAGAGAGCTATAAATTGGCCTATCACTCCTCCATTTATTCTGTATGAATACAAATTGTTGAAGAAACGGTCTCCAATGGATTTTTCCATTGCCCTTCTGGTGGAGTCTGGCAGAGGGTTAAGGATTTGGTTCCACCTCTCTGGAAAAATGCCACCCCTAAAGGCCATTGCCCTGACACTCTTAGTATAGAAGGTGCCGAGTCTGGTCTCCATAATGTCTTCTAAGAGTTACTGCTCTCTACTACCTTTTATAAGCAAAGTATGGTAAAAAATTATGGAAGAAACTGGATGTTTCCTTCTGGATTTTAGAGAATTCTCTTAATGTTTTCTAAGGCTCAGAATATAATCTTGCTCCTTACATTGAGACTTTAAACAATACTATACGAAGACCTTGGGAATGTATCTCATAATCATATTCCCCAATTGGTGCCTGGGTTTATTATGAAAATGAGAGGCTTGCTATACTTAGACGGGAGCATCGTGCTTAATTTTTAGTTGGACTTTGTCGAACATGGGTCTAGGAGTCTTATCTACTTGTCCTTTCCATCACAACTCTAATTTTACTATGATGATGCTATCACAATAGACTACAGAGCATGATGACAATAATCTTGCAGTTGGTTATTAAGTATACATGGCAGAAGTACCTTTAAATCATTGCCCTATTTCTTTTACTTATTATTATTCGATCCAGTACTAAGATTAAAGACCTTTGTTGAGCCATGAGTTGCACTCATTGCTAATTTTGCTCATAGTAGCATATCCTAATCTCAACAATGTACTTATAACATGATGCTTGGAGCATTAAAATGTAAAGGTACTTCTGGTAAAGAAAGTTGTATTAGCTATATTTCAAAGATTGCTACTGAAGATAGCTTTTTGTAATTATTCTTTAATCAATAAAGTTGGTTTTCTTTAGTCCCTAATAGGTAGAAATTAGCTAAAGTTAAATTCTTTATTATTGTTTTAGCCTACCAAACATACAAAGAGGATACTATATTAATATTATTAGGGAGGATAAATATCAATACAATCTAATAATAGTCATCATCAGTAAGGGATTAGTCTAAAGAACCATTGTAAAAGAATACTACTTGGCTTCGGGGTTATACTTATAATGAGTACCTTGTGTGCAATTAAAGGGAAAACTTATAGTTTCTATTCATCATGCTCTTATTAAATTGAGCAATAACTATAATTAATAGTCTAGCTGTAATCTTTACTTATCCTTGTCATCATTGCCCTTTTTGCTGTGCTGATAATGTTTGCTACAACAAGCTTTAAAAAATGATAACAAAGACTATGTGAAAGGACCATGAAGCGGATAATAGGTTTACCCATTGTCGGAGGAAACTTGATGACCTTGCTCTGTTTCCCATGCTCTTTCCTATAATCATTACAATAATGAATTTAGTGGTAATAAGGAGCCATGTAATCATTACAATATACTTTCTAGTTAATCCTTGCAATGAGTCTAGACTCCAAACTGTAATCATTATAGGGTACTAGGAGCTTAAAGAAGAGAAAGAACTATTAGATGTAAATGTGCTGAATTAGCTAAATTTGAAGCCTTATAGAAAAAATACCTGCTCTATTAATATACTTAATCCATTGAGTGTTTGTTATAGAATAATGGTGCTTAATACTACCTACATATATCACTTTGAAGCTACTAGATCTCTAATGTTAAAGAGTTCAGTTATCTTAATTATCTATTAAGTTTGTACCAAATGTGACTTATCTGATATATCATCTCATTTATATAAACACTTAAGGGTTATCTTGGATATGCTGGTCCATTGTTACAACTCCATTAGCTCCTAGATTAGCTAGCATATCTGCCTCTGTATTACCTTCTCTGTAGGTATGACTGATTTTATATTTAGTTATACTCTCCATTATTTTATTAATCTCTTCTATTTTTGAGTTCAGAATCCAATTAGGTGTTTTTTTAGTTCGAATGGCAATGACAATTATTTGAGAGTCTCCTTCAATTATTACTTTGGAAATGTTAAGACTCTTGTATAACTTTAGGCCCTCTAATGTCGCTTTGCATTCAACCATGTTATTAGTGGTGGGGTTGATGGACCTGGAGAACTTAGCAATAACTTCTGACTTCCAATTTCGGATAATCCCCCCAATACCTGCAACCCCAGGGTTACCTCTAGATGCTCCATCAAAGTTAAGTTTATACCATCCCTCTTTCGAAGGAATCCATTTACAGGAAGCTCTATCAGCCTTCATTTTGGGTTCCCCTTTTCCATATAAGGGAGGAATATCTAATTTAGGCCATTTAAATATAATTTTGTTATCCCAGCTCTTAAAAGACTCTTCATAACTTAACTTGTCCCTGAGCTTGCTATTAATAATTTCTACTATTGATGCTTCTATCTTGTTTGTGATTGTATCCCATGGTAGTTTCTGATCGGCGAAAATCCTTCTATTTCTTTCTTTCCAGATTTCCCAAACTACTATTGATGGAGAGATGATCCAAATATCCTTATATAAATTGTCTTTATAAAGAGATGGCCATGCTTGAAGGTTGCTTAATAGATTAGAATGAAGAGCAAACTTCCAACCTAAATTTTGGTGAAGCTAATTCCAGCATTTTTGTGAGAATGGGCAATTAAGGAGAATGTGATTAACATCCTCAGAATGATTCTCACACAGGGGGCACCTAGATGGCCCTTCAAAACCCAATTTATTAAGTCTATTTGCAATAAGAATCTTATTTTGCATAGCCGCCCATAAAAACATGCCAACTTTAGGGAGGCAGGATTTATTCCAGCAAAGGTTCAGTGGTATATCTATATTGTCCAATTTCAACTCCCTAATAATAGAATTGTAGCCCTCTTTAACAGAATAGTTACCATTATTGGATCCTCCCCAGATTAAAATATTTGATCTAGTTTTGAGTGATACCTCTCTATCTTTCAGAATTGCCAAAAGATTTTGCTTCTCATGCCATACAAAATCAATTTCCTCTAAATCACTCCATTTGGTAACTCTTTTCTTACAAAGATAATCCTTAAGATAAATGCCTTTAACTTTTTTACATTCTTCCATAAACTCCAAAGAGAAGCCCTGTTTGTTTAGGGGAGGAATTCCTACCCACGAATCATCCCAGAACAATGCTTGATCTCCTGCACCTACATCCCATGTTAGACATTTTCTAATAATTCCTCTACAGTCTTTAATAAAGTTCCAGATCTGAGAGCCTTTAACATGTGAATGCGACCTAAATATATTAATGGGGTCCACATCGGGGATATATTTATGTAATAATATTGACGCCCATTTGCTACTAGATTCCTTGTACAATCTCCAGATGAGTTTAGCTCCAAGAGCTTGATTTTGCCATAAAATATTTTTGATGCCAAGGCCCCCCTTAGAGATTGGTTTGCATACGGTATCCCATTTAATAAGGGCAAGTTTTTTGTCTTCTGATGGACCTTGCCAGTAAAAATCTCTAAAAATTTTATCTAAGCTCTTTTTAATATTAGTAGGGAGGGGGAGTACAGACATATGGTACGTAGGTATGGCGGAGAGAACTGATTTTATCATAGTCGCCCTACCTGCTTTTGTTAACCATCTTCCTTTCCAAGAACTTTTCTTATTTTGTACTTTAGTGATTACTTGCTGCTGGAGCTTGGAGGATAAGAGACCTTTATCCAAGTCAATGCCCAGATATTTGCACGGGAATTTACCAATTTTGTATCCCATCATATTACATATCTCTGATTCCACTTTCAGAGAGGTGTTAATAAAGAAGATTTTTGATTTAGTGGGATTGACACGTTGTCCTGAAGCTTTCATGTATATGTTTAAGATGTCTTTAAATGCTCTAGCTTCTTTCCTGTTAGCATGGCCAGGTAAAATCATATCATCCGCAAACTAGTGGTGTGTAATATTTGGAACGTTTTTCAAAGCCTTCAGCCCTATGATTTTTCCTTCCATTTATTTCTTTGTTATAGATCTTCCTAATGCTTCTACCATAATGACATAGAGGAAAGGGGACAATGGGTCTCCTTGCCTAATGCCTCTGGATATACTAAAAAATCCTTCCAGGGTTCCATTGATTAAAATTGAAATTTTAGGGGTAGAAATACAGTTAAAAATAAGATTAATCCATTGCTTAGAGAATCCAAATGCTTCCATACATTTACAGAGAAATCTCCAATCTACTTTATCGTATGCTTTTTGTATGTCTACTTTAATAAGCATGGTTGGATCCTTCGTTATTTGGGCTGTATGCACTACTTCTTGTGCTATAATAATTCCATCTAGGATCGATCTATTTGCTACAAACCCTGTCTGTTCTTCTGATATAATATTGGGAAGGAGTGTTTTAAGCCTATTCGCTAAGCACTTAGAGAGGATCTTATAAATTGTATTGCATAAGGATATTGGTTTGAAATCCCTTGGTTTCGTACTTTCATTTTTCTTTGGAATTAGTGTAAAAAAGGTATTATTTATTTCATTTAACAAAGACCCCAAATTTCTAGTTGCTTCTATAGCTTGCCATACTTCCTCACCAACAAAGTGCCAGCATTTTTGGAAAAAGCCAGCTTGGAACCCATCTGGGCCCGGGGCTTTATTTGGATGCAATTGAAAAACCACTGATTTCACTTCCTCAAAGGATAGTTTATTGTTAATCATCTTATTATCTACTTTCGAGAGCAACTTGGGTATGGCTTTAAGCATTTCATTTTGTGCTTTCAGATCAGTAGCTTTTGTTTTATTAAGAAGTGATTGAAAGAATTATGTAAGGACAACCGATATCTAGTTAGGGTCCTCAGTGATATGACCCTCGTCAGTCTTAATTTTAGAAATTCTATTGATGCTCCTTTTAAAATTAGTGGTGTTATGGAAGAATTTTGTGTTATTGTCTCCTTCCTTAAGCCAAGATTCCCTCGATTTCTGTTTCCAGAAAATCTCTTCTTTAAGGAGGATTGCATTATATTTAGTCATTAACTCCTTTTCTTTGAGATAACTTTGTTCATTCATCCCTTGTTTTATTACTATATTGTTAAGGTCAACTAGCTCTTGTTCTAACTGAACTTTTTCTTCAAAGATATTATTAAAATTGTTCTTATTCCACTCCAATGCTTTATTTTTAATAATTTTTAGTTTTGCTGTTAAGCAATACATTTTGGATCCTTTTACCGATATTTGTTTCCACCAATCCTCTAAGAGGTTAATGAATTCTGGGTTTTGGAACCACATAAACTCAAATTTGAATGGATTTCTAGATGGTTTTGAATCCTCTGTAATAGAAAGCCTAATTGGAAAATGATCCGATCCTACCTCTGGAAGGATTTCTACAGAATATAGCTGATTAAAGTTGTCCGAATTAGTCCTAATAAAAAAACCTATCCAACTTCTCGACGATGTAACTAAAACCTACTCTTCTATTATTCCAAGTGTATATGCCATTATTTGTGTTAATGCTAATTAAATGGTTGTCTGAGGCCCATTTGCTAAAGTCTTTGTGTGCTTGTGATATGTATTATGAGCCTCCAAATTTTTCCTCCGGATCTAAGATGGCATTAAAATCTCCTCCAATAAAGAAAGGGTATTCTGATAAATCATTTAAAAAGAGGTGAATCTCATGCCATACTCTCCTTTTTTCTTTGTTGAGGATCGGTCCATATACGTTAATTAAATTGAATTTCAGATTAGATTTTAGACTTTTGATTTCAAGAGCCATCCAATTATTATTATTAGATGTAGGTATGGCTGAAACTTTACGAGGGTCCCACAATATTGCTAACCCTCCTGAATGACCTATAGATGATACAAATTCTGATTTCCAGATGCCTAGTTTCTTACTAACCTTAGTACTTTCCTCTTTATTGAGTTTAGTTTCTTGTAATAATATGATTTTGGATTCAAAGTTTTTTAGATATCTCTTAATTAATCTCTATTTGTTAGGGGCATTTAGTCCCCTAACATTCCAAGTGGTGACTTTCATTGCTGCTGGGGAAGGCACTTCCCCTTCCTTGTATACAGAATATCAGCGATCTTTTTTTGGTTGCCTGCATTGCCATCTAACGATCTCAATTCGACGGCTGATTTCCTACCTCTTTTCTTTTTAATTTTGTTAATATTGGGTGTGCTTAGGCTCCCTCTGTTCATAGCTATGCCCATATTTCTATTCTTGTTAGTAATCCCAAAGAGGCCTTCAATAGAGTCCTTAATCAATGTTGAGTTTCCAGTAGACTTAATGTTAGTATTATCCTGTTGTTCTGGGTTCTTTTGTTCATTTTCTGTTTGCACAAGGGGTTCATCCATATCTATAATCTCTTTACCAAATGTTTCAATTATATCTTCTGATTTCCAGGTTTAGAGTTTCTAACTCTACAGGGATTGAGATAGCTTGTTCCATCCCCATGTTCGGTATATTTTTAACGATCATGTCATTGGTGCATTTATCTTTAATTACATTTTCAGCTTGAATTAAATTTATATTATCCTTTATTGTAATAGGCCTATCCTTTTCCTTCTCTCTATTTTTTAATATCTGATGACATATCAGAATTAACAGGAAAGACATTTTCTGAGATTTCCATTTCTGGAACAGAGGAGAGTAAAGGTTGAGTTGACCCAGTGTTCTCTACCTCATTTTCTTCTAGAATACATTCCTGAATTAGTTTAATTAAGGTTTCCTTTTGATATTTTAATTCATCAAAATCACAAATCTCATCCATAAACATATCCATTAGTTCATTCGTTAGAGGTTCTCCTAAATAATTTATAATTTGATTAACTTCCTCTTTACATTTGCCTTCAAGATCCTCTAATGCTACTGAATTGGAACATTCAGGTTTCAAAGATTGTTCTGTTCGTAGATTAGTCTCACATAGATCAATGTTGCACTTATCTTCATAATGTAAACAAATTTTATTCTTTTTATCTAACTCGATCTGTTCTAACTCATTCTCTAGATTACATTTCTCAGGTGAGTTATGCATAATATTAACAGGTGTATTTTCAATTTCTGGTGGTAATGCCTCATATATATGAGGTATTTCTAAATTTTCAATAGGTAGGGAAGATATAGAGGCCAAATGTTCACTGTCATTTGCTTTTGGGGTAAAATTTGTTTGAACATTAAGGGAGGAGTTTTCTGAGGCTTCTGTATTTAGAAGAGTAAAGCCTCCTCTGTCCTTAAGGAGACTTACCTTTACATCTAAGTTTGTGCTTGGAAGATCGATTATATCATTTTGTAAGACATCTAAGATAAATCTATTGTCTACCTCCGATGTTTCTATATAATCCTCCATAATTTCTGGATTTATGAAAATAGTATTTGAATTAAAACACAGCTGAATAGGGGGAATGAATTTTTTATGGTAATTCATTTTAACTACAACAATTAATTCTACATGGCTATGTTTAGTTTTAATGACTCTTTGGAATTCCCCAAAGCTGTTCCCTATATCTTTGATAATCTCTGGATGATTACATTCCAATGGTAGATTTCTCAATAGGACTATTTTTTCTATCATAAAATTAGCTACTTTGATAGGATTGAAAAGTGGAAACCAATTTGAGACAAAAAAGGTGTATGTCTATATTTTAAAAATCCTTCTTTCATTATCAAGTCCTTGATGCTGCTGCATTTACAATCTAGAAAGAAGAAATTATCATCAAGGACAGTAATACTTACCTCCGCGGGAATTTGAGAAACCAGTCCTTCTATTAAATCAGTTATGGATGCCCCTGATCCCATCCATTTATAGATCACACTTGTCTCTGCCCAGGATTCCTGTTTCTGCAGTATAAGATTGTTATCCAATACCAAGCTAGCATGCTTTTGATCAGTGATACCATGGATTAAGAATGAATTTTAAGAGTACCACGCCTGTGAGGTGGGGAATAAACCTTCTCTGATTTTCTTAATCTAGGTACCTTAAGATTATTATCATTTTTTTCCAAGAAGGTGTGAGAAGGATTCATATTTCTGCTATTACTCCTTCTATGTGGAGGAGTATATGATTTGATAGACTTATGAATCGAATTGCAAGTATTAAACATAACAAAGCTATTTTTTGGTGCTTTAATCCCCATATTGTCTTCGCTCGTATTGGGAATTAGGGTTTTGGTAAAGAGAAGGGGAGAAAACCCCACATTCGTGTGTGATTTCTCACACTCCGAATGTGGTTTCTCCCTAATGGTTTCTTTTCCTTTCGAAACCCTAGCTCTCTGGTACGAGGAAGGGAAACTATTCTTAAAATCCTTTTTATTCAAAGCATCGAAAGAGTTTTTTAACAAAATTTCCTTGGTATCATACTTACCTGGGATAGATCTTACTGACTTCCATGTTTTAACCGTCTGCCATACATTCTTATTTGTATTTTTGTCCTCGAGAGACACCTGAGCCGCCATCTATCTTCCTCTCCCCTTAGCAGACAGAGGTTCATAGGGATTTCGCACTGGAGATTTCCTAGACATTGGGGCTTTGGCGGTCCCGGGGATTGTACTGCAATTTGCATATTTCATTTTTGCAAAAACCTGAATTTGATGGTCTAGGGCTTGCACTGTGAACACCTTGGGCATAGGAATCACCTTATTGCTTGCCAAACCCTCAAATGCCACAGTCAAATGCTTATTTCCATCCATTTGCTTTGCAGATGTATCCGAAACCCAACATTTTGGTGCTTTTGATAATTGAGCTTCCTTGAGACTTCTTTCTTTTTGTTTGGCGATGAAATCTTTAAGATGATCATATGTTGGGTGAGGTTGAACACCCTTAGTTCTACATTCTACTCGCTTGTGACCGTAAAGCCAACATCTAAAGCAGTAACTAGTAAAATTGCTATCTTTTTCCTTATTCGCGGAAGCCACATTGGATTTTGCAATGGTGTTGCCATGATAGTTGCTAGCAGATGCTTGCTTCGACTGATAATGATGGATAAACCCTAAGGAAATTTGCCTTTGCTGAAAAGCAATTTTTCACTACATTCGTGACTTTCTCATTTTCGTGGATATTGCACACGATTTCTTAGGAACTTAACTGAGATTCTTTTTTTTTTTGTTTAATCGAGTGATAGGGGAGTATGCTCTTGCCTATTTAGACAATCATAAACTTGGACTCATTGAATTGATCATTAGATAAATTAATTTATTAACTAAAGATTTTATTTTATAATTTTATTATCGTAAATGAATTTTAATTTGTAATTTTTCTACCATAATTTAATTTTAATTTGTAATATTGATACTATAATTTGCATCGTTGTTACTAAAGATTAACATATGTTGCTATATTTTTTCTTGATTATGTAAAGGTGTAATAAATTCACATTTAACATGTATCAAATTTAACAAGTGCCAAGTAGTGGCTAACTTGCCTCTAGTTTTTTTGTAGTTATATGTTGAATACTTAATGATATAATAATAAATATGGTGTACACTATTAAGATGTTTTAATAGCTATATTATATAATAATAATATTAATAAACATAATATAATATATTAAATAATTTGTAATACAATTAAAATTACATAGTGTCATTTAGTTTTTCATTTTTTATTATGTTTCTAATCTTAACAATTTAAATCTTACCTTCAATTAATTAAATATATCTTAATTTTTTTTATTTCTAATTTAAAAAAAAATATTTGTTTATCATAATTTCATTTCTATAGTCATAATTGTAAAAATTAAAAATATAATTATAAAATTTATATTTTTATATTTTTATAATCTCAATTTTTTATAAGGGCTCAAATGATTGAGTCAATCAAACTGCCAATACAAAAAATTAGTTTAACTATATAAAATATGAAATATATAACAAAATAACAAATATCTTAATTTCTAATTGGTTCATACAAATTGATTTAATCAACTTGTTAAACTAAGAAATGCAAAAGTCATTATAATAGTACTTGCTTAGCCCATCCACAAATACTAATAAAATGTTCAAATGCAAAAAAAAATACTAAAATTCTTCAACTACAGGAACTAAGTAACGTTTTAAGAAACTTAATAAAAATAGTTAATAGTTAATAAATTACTTTTGAACTAAGTAACGTTTTTAGAAACTTAATAAAAATAGTTAATAGTTAATAAATTACCATCTATAACATGTATACGGCCTCTCCAATGTTGGTTCATTTTTTAGAATCTTAGGTAGTACAAAAGTTTAAAGTTTACAATTTTTAAAATTGTTTTTGCTTGAAACAATATGAGATGTTTTATGTGCAAATGTCTACTCAATAAGAGTATACTCTGAGGGTACCATGGCCATGGAATGACAATGGCAGGGATGGACATCCAGCTATATTGAATAGAGCTAAAGCTAATTTTGTCCTACTACCATCCCCGCTACTGTACCAATGCCTTTCTCCTATTCATTTTTGCAAGTCGAGTACATTGATGTGACATCACATTATTGAATATCTTTATTGACACGACACTTTTTGTACTCCACAAAAGGACCAATTTTGTCATACTACCATCCCCTATTGAACGTTGTGCTTTCCCCTCTTCAAATTCTCTACTAAACCAAAGACCCAATCACCAAACACTATTTTAAAAAATAAAATTCCAAATTATTTTGTAACAATTTTGTTTAATGATAATTATAATCCAACAACACATGGGATACCACCAATGTTAAATCATACTCTCTACACTGACCCTGAGTCAACCGTACAGACATGGTAAACTGAGGAGTGTAGTATTCATACACGCGCCTTCACTGGTCCTGCATAATTTTCTTTCTTCCACCTCCCATTGACAAAGGTATTTGAATTTCCCAGAAATTCCAAATTTGAATTCCATTAATCCTCCTACACGTGTCATTTCAGGCCAACGGTTAAGCCCTACAATGAGGAGCTAATTCAGGGAAGGAAGGAGCCGACAGTCGCGGGGTAGGGTACGCCATTTGCATGACACTAATAAGGTTAGAAACCTCTAATAAATATCCCAGGGCCCTCAGTTTTTGCCCTCAAACCAGGGATTGAGAATTTCCTGTTTCTCTGGAGCGAGGCTGAGCAGAAGCTTGTTGCAGTAGTTTTGGTGGACTGAGCAATGGCAGGTCCTTCTCCTACCCCCATGCTCAAGGACGAGCTTGATATTGTGATACCCACAATCAGGAACTTGGATTTTCTTGAGATGTGGAGGCCATTTTTTGAGCAATACCATCTCATCATAGTACAGGATGGAGATCCTTCCAAGATCATCAAAGTGCCCGAGGGCTTCGATTATGAGCTCTACAATCGCAATGATATCAACAGGATCCTCGGCCCCAAGGCCTCCTGTATCTCCTTCAAGGACAGCGCTTGCCGTTGCTTCGGCTACATGGTCTCCAAGAAGAAGTACATTTACACGATTGATGACGATTGCTTTGTAAGTATTAGTTTTCCTGAGGGTTATGATTTAATGGTGGGTATTATTGACCTGGTTACTGATAATCCTCCTTAAATCTGGCATCGCTTAAAAAGTTTGTTAGAGTATTATTAGTATTAGTTTTTTCAGATCTGGATGATTTATGACTTTTTTTGTTTGGCTCGGCTCAGTCTGCAAATGCATTTTTCTCTTTCCATGGTAGCAATTATATTAGATTGATAAGGGTTATCAATCATAAAGATTTAGCTCCTGTCAATTCTTTATCAGTCAAAAATGTGGGCAATCTACATGACAATCTGTCTATCTCTTTCTATTGTCAAATAATGGCAAACCGACAGGATTGTCTGCCCTGTTATACATTTAAATCTAGTGGTGGGCGAGCTCACTTCCCTTTTTCTAATTTTGAATATTTCTCAATCAACAGACTGGCCCGCCTTTTCCTGATTTGAAATGGGTTGTTGGACAGGCCTTTTTTCCCTTTTTTTTTTTTCAAATATTTGCAAATTCAAGTGACTGATGCCCTTTACTTTTTAAAAAAATATCTGTAAATCATTGGTATTTTTTCTGTAACATAAGTTGCATCACTGTATGTATTAGAAAGTTGTAAGTTTGGCTTTCTCAGATGATGTATTGAATTTCTTTACTGGATCCTCCAATTATTATCAATTGCCTTGGAGAAATAGGAGATCCCCCGGGAGTTATATGATCTCTAACCCAAAAAAGAGTTGCAAAAAGTAGATCTCCTGAATACGCTGAACTCAAATAAAATGTATAGATCTGATTCATATATGTGAAAAAATTAAATGCATAGATCTGATCTGTCTCTATCTTATCATTTTCCTTTTCAATAGAAATTAGCCCAGCTATACCAAATGTAACATATGTAATTGATTTAAATAATTACTTTGGTAAGTGCCAAATACCATTTCGTTGATCACAAGTTGAAAGTTCTCATCATAGTCATATTATAAATTGGGTCCTGCAGGTCGCCAAGGACCCATCAGGGAAGGACATAAATGCACTGGAGCAGCACATAAAGAATTTGCTATGCCCATCAACGCCATTTTTCTTCAATACATTGTATGATCCATACAGGGAGGGAACAGATTTTGTTCGTGGATATCCATTCAGTATGAGGCATGGTACACCCACTGCTGTCTCTCATGGACTCTGGCTCAACATCCCTGATTACGATGCTCCCACTCAGCTTGTCAAACCTATGGAGCGCAACACCAGGTATGTTTTACTCATCCCCTTTTCAACATACAATTTGATTTTTAATCTTGTTACCGACTATCCAGAATTGCTATCTAGCATTGGCAATGCTTTTGAATAGGCTTGTGGGATGATTTGGGGTTGACAAAGTTAGAAAGCTAAGAAAATAAATAGGATCATCCATAATCTACCCAATATCTCAGCAACCCAAATTTATGATTATAATCATTTTCAAGCCAGATCTGCACTTCTTGTCAAAGATCTAGTTTTGAGCATTCTCTTACTTTAGATCTTAATTTTAGTTGTTTATGTATTTATGTCTTCATATAGACTTATAGTTTGTTGTTCTCTGTAGGTTTGTGGATGCAGTTCTTACAATTCCAAAGGGCACATTGTTCCCTATGTGTGGCATGAATTTGGCCTTTGACCGTGAGTTGATTGGCCCTGCAATGTATTTTGGTCTGATGGGCGATGGCCAGCCCATTGGTCGATATGATGACATGTGGGCAGGATGGTGTGTTAAGGTTTGAGACTTTAAGTTCACATTTTTAAGTTGTTGAATTATCGACTTTCTCCTGATTTTGAGTTCTTTACTTGTTTTCATCTTCTGAATTTTAAAGCTTTTGTTTTGGTTGCAGGTGATATGTGACCATTTGGGGCTGGGAGTGAAGACTGGATTGCCATATATTTGGCACAGCAAGGCGAGCAACCCATTTGTCAATTTGAAGAAAGAATACAATGGCATATTCTGGCAGGAGGAGATAATTCCGTTTTTCCAATCAGCTACTCTTCCCAAAGACTGTACGTCTGTGCAGCAATGCTACATTGAGCTCTCAAAACAAGTCAAAGAGAAGCTTGCAAAAATAGATCCATATTTTGTGAAGCTTGCAGATGCCATGGTCACTTGGATTGAGGCTTGGGATGAACTTAACCCAGTTCAAAAGGAGAAATCAGTAGTTGTCAATGGGTCATCTAAGTAGGAGTGACTGAAAGTTCTGATAGAGCTCATCATTTTGGCCTTACAATTTTCACATTATTTTACTAATTAATTTTAGTTGTTCAATTTAGTAACCTTACACACCAGTTTAGCATCATTAGGTTCATTGGATGGGAAAGGTTGGAAAATAGTATTTTACTATTTATATGGAGATGCATACTTTTGGATCAAGCTTTATGACTGCTTGATAGATTTCTGTTATTGAGATTCTGTCAATTCATTCACATCAGCATGATGAGAAATGTTGGTGGGATGAATATTGCATAAATAAATGTTGTGAATGTTGATGCTCTCAAGAAGCTCTACTTTTAAAATCAAAATTATAGAATGCGTTTCAGATCTATTGTCTGCTTGTATACACATAATCAGACGGTAGAATCCTAAATAAATGTTGGTCTCACAGCCAATTTTAGTTGTAAGTAATGAAGTAGCCCCAGTGCTTGCTAGTCTAATGTTACAGGTTGCTATTTGTGGCTATTTCCTCGTCACAATATAAAATGTTTGAAAAAAATCTCATCACATGTATCCTGAATTTTTGATTAGATGGTTGTAAATACAAAAATCCATGTTGGGCAGGAACTCTGATTGGAGCAGTACCATATGGTTTGTGTGTATAAAATTACAAATGGTTATGAGGTTACCAGAGTGAATTTGTGCTATAGAGTATTTTTTTAGGCCTAATTTATACAATACACTGGTGTAAGTGCATTCTGGTGGCCACATAGACCCCATGAAATTGGTAGAAGAAATTGGTAGAAGGTTCATAAGAGTATTTTGATCACATAAGGTATTGACACAGTATCATAAAATTACAAATGAAATTGAGTTACCAGATTTTGAAATGGCAAAAACTTGTAAATTAAATAATTAGTTTATTAGTTGTAAATGCAGTAAAAAGCAGATTTTGTTATTTCATGTCAAATATAGCTGAGTGTATATGTAAGATGCACATGTCTGTCCTTCAGTTTTTAATATTTTACTGAAACCTTCATCAACATAAAAGTTAAAGGAGACTTTTTATTGTTGTTTAAAACTGAACTTTGTGAGAAATCTATTTGAACTAAGTTAAAAGAAAACTTATTATAACCGTTACCTTAACTTTAATCTTCTATAAAAAATGTTTAGTTTTTCTTGGCTTTGTTAGTTTTGGTTTCTGGTTTAATTGTACCAGAAAAGTTCATCTTAATTTCATAACAGTGTTCACAAGAACTTGTTCCGATTCAATGTTAAGACTTGCAAGATTATAATATTTTAATCAATTGACATTATTTAAAGAAAAAAAATGACATAATACAGCTATTTTTTTTATTTAATATTACTCATGAAAAAAACTCACACAATCGAATCCAGAAACTTGTATGCTTATCATAATAGATTGTGGAAATCTGTTCTTGTTAAGGGAACATATTGTTATATGAAGTTTGAATTCCAGATTTTTATTTATCTTTCCTTTCCTTAAGGTGTTCCCAGATTTTCTCTGAGCTTCATGTCAGAATGCAATGTCATAATCATATGCATTATCTCAATTAATTATTTTTTTATATCAGTTTCTTGAAACTTCTTAATCTATATTCAAACCCAAACAGCTTAATGCGTAGAAGTATCTTTAAAACACATTAGTCTTCTGTTTGAATATTAGTGCTTGCTTTACTTTTCATAGATGTTTGTAATATGTATACATTCTTCTGGTATTCTGGTTGGGTATAGGTACTTGGTCAAACATTTCATGGTTGTGTGTACGTTCTTCTGGTCTTCTGTTTCAGTATGGAATTCTATAAATTTCTGAGAATCGTAGAAATTTCTTAGACTTTTGAAATTGGTATTTGATCTACTTTCTCAAATACATTAGAATTCTTAAAGTTTGTTGATGGGGATCACAGAGGGACATTGAGATATTCCCATGTATATAGTCTAAAGTAACTTCAAACATAAGGGTCGCCTCCAAGTTAATATAGATTGCCACATGGATGTGAAGGGTGTAGCTTACTTTTCTTAGTACGGGCCAATTAGTAATCACATTTATAAAGAGACAAGATTGGTTGATGCATTTGCATCACTGTACTTGGCTTTGCAGGCTATAAGCACCAAGGAAAATTCAACATACGTCAGGTTGTCTCCGCTAGCACAATAATTGATTTGAGAGATGGTTAAACGTAAAGAGCATTATGCCTTTGAGATCTTGTAGTTGAGCTTTGCAAAGGAGGCTTTTGGCACCAATAAAAATTCAACAAACATTGACCTTCAGAGATTTTGGAGCCACACATGTCACAGGTTTGATATAGGAATATAAATTTCAATTTTAATTTTTTTTCCTTTTTAAACTTTTATGGGGTGTTTGGATGGAAATTTTTTTGATGAATAGAGACCTTTCAATTAAAAGAAATTAAAGATACATATTCACAAAAAAAGACCGGGGGATATATTAAATCACCCCGCAGTGTTCAAACGGCAGAGCTGGAAACAGCAAGAACTATTCACCAAAAAAAATTGAAAAGGCCCTCAGGCCGCTGGATGGAAATTTTGATTTCAGATGAGAATTATTTTAGTGGAAAGATCATTAGTTAAAATAGTTTTAATTTATTGCAAATTAGTGGTGTTTTAAATTTAAATTAGATGTCATAAGTATTTTACATTTCTAATGTAAATTGTTTTTAAAAATAGTAAGTTTTTGTAATTTTTAAATTTCTACATGTTAGGTGTTTTAAGAATGACAATTTTCTATGATAGCAATTTTCTATAACTTCTAAATTTCTATATGTAAATTGTATGACAATTTTCATAATTTCTAAACTTCTACATATAAAGTATTTTAAGAATGACAATTTGCTTTAACTTCTAAATCTCTACATGTAAATTGTTGTAAATCTCTACATGTAGTAACTTCTAAATGTCTACATGTTAAGTGTTTTAATAATAGCAATTTTCTATAACTTCTAAATCTCTACATGCAAATTGTTTTAAGAATGACAATTTTTTGCAATCTATAAATCTCGACATGTACAGTGTTTTAAGAATGACAATTCTTTATTTATTAAGTCTTAGATTTCCTGACTAGGTTCATGGTTTGAGTTGGGCTAATAGATACAACTCTTATGGGGATCGTTAGATTGCATGAAGCTGAGACCTTCATGCGAAGGTTGGATATTCATTTGGTTACTTTAGGTAAAAAAGTCAATGAGCATAAATCCTCAATCTATTTTTTAATACTCCATAACCTATCCGGAGGGAGCATTGCTAACATCCTATGATTTTAAATTGGGTCTCTCCCCCTACTTTATCTAAGCATTCCTATTGTTGTTAGTAGACAACGTAGGCTTTTCTGGCGGGATTTGTTAGATAAGTTGCATCATAAGGTTAATAATTGGACTTTTCGGTGGCTTTCTCCTATTGCTTGGGTGACCCTTTTTCAACCAGTGATTCAATCCCTTCCTATTTATAGAAGCTTAGTCCAGGTTGTTCCTGTGTATTTTCTTAAGGGATTTGATGCCCTCTCAAAACAATTCCTCTGGAGAAGTAATTTAGAGAATTCCAAATGGAGCCTAATTAAGTGGGAACTTGTTTGTTGGCCTAAGAAAGATGGGGGTCTTAGCCTTCATTTTTCTATTTTGAGTGGTCAGGCTCTTGCAACTTAGTTATATTGGCGTCGGTGTACCAATAAGAATCATCTTTGGGCCCGTATTCTCACACATAAGTATTTACCAGGAGTTGGCTATTTAAATGTTTCTTGGTATCCTTTGGAGTGTAGGGGCTCGATAGTTTGGAACACTCTGAAGATTGGTGCTCAGTTAGTTAAGACGAGCCTTTTTTGGATCTACAACAGGGGATCTAAGGATCTCTTTTGGATGAATTCTTGAGATGCCGATCCCCCTCTTCTTTCTATGCATCTGCATTTGCAGGTCCTCTCTGATCATTTTATAGCAGCTGGGTGGGATAAGGTTATGCACTATAAGATTATTCAAGATTTTGGTCTAGTTGTTGGTTACAAATGGAAGAATTCTTCAGATTGGCCACCGGGTGGTTCAGAGAGGGATCAAAATGAGTTGACTCAAATTCTGGCTTCCAGGGTGTGCAACTCCTTAGGGGGACTAGATGTCTTGGCCTGGGACAGTGAGTAGTATGACAAATACTCTATTTCAGTAGGGTACTTGGAGCTTAATAGATAGTTTCTTGGAGGTATAGAGGTGCCTTGGTAGAAGCAGGTTTGGAATAAATCTTCCTAGCCCTTAAATGGATTTTTTTTCTTCTTGTGGCTTGTGGTTCATAACCGTTGTCTTACCTGGGTAATCTTTGCAAAAGGAGCTTTCAGGGCCCCTCAATGTGTGTTTTGTGTTACAATAGTGAGGATTCAATTTCTCATATTTTCTTTTAGTGCTCCTTTGTGAAGGAAATATGACACTTTTGGTGGGGTGTATGGGGCCATACTTTCTGCCATGTCTCTTCTTTGTTTGAGTTTTGGGTGCGTTGGGGTAGGTCCCATGTTGAAACTCATTTTCTATAGGTTGCTTGGGGTCCTAGTCCTTCTTTTATCATTTGGCATGTTTGGCTGGAAAGGAATTGGAGGATTTTTCAAGATGTAAGGATGTACGCTATACACGTGTGGTGGAAAATTATGCATTCTCTTCGTGAGACTACAGTGGCTAAGTATGATCTGATTGGAGGTGTGGATCCTAGTGACATTACTATTTGTTCTCACCTTAATTTTCTCCTTCAAGGGGGTGCTCTGGTGTTTAGTGGCTACAATAGCAATACTAGAGGTATACATCCTTTGCGATGGGTCAATCGGGAGGGTCATTGGAATCCCCTCCTCTCAGAGTTTTAAAAATCAACATTGATGGCTCATACCAAGGGAATCTTGGGCATGCTGACATTGGGGGAGTTGGGCAGGATAGTTCTGGTGATGTTAAGTTTATTTTTTCTATCTACAAAGCTTTCATACTAATAACTTAATGAAGGCTCTTGCCATTTTGTATGATGTTCAATGTTGTTTTTCTCTGGGTTGGTGCAAAATTGTTTGTGAGTCTGATTCTTAGGCGGTGGTGCATTTGTTAACTAGGTAGGAGCTTGGGGATGGTAGTTGGTAGTCAACTTTAGTTATCAGATAGATTCTCCAGCTGTGCAGCTCCCCGAATTCAATTACTTTCACCCACATTCCTAGGGAGTGGAATTGTGTTGTAGATTGTTTGGCCAACTGAGCTTAAGATCAAATTCAGGTTGAAATATAGAGGATACGAGGCAATTGCCTCTGGATATAGCTCATATGTTGGATCAGTTAGTGGATAGTGATAGGGCTCTCTAGTGCTCTCTCTGTTGGGCACTTTGTTTGTATTTCTTTTGCGATTGAATAAATTTTTACCCCTAGATTTTAGTTAAGAATGACAATTTCTTTTATAACAAGTTTCTAAAAACTCCTAAATCTCAAATTGTTTTAAGAATGACAATTTTTTGTAACTTCTAAATCTCCACACATAAAGTATTTTAATAATTACAATTTTCTATAACTTCTAAATTTCTATATGTAAATTGTAACTTGTACTGGGGTCATGGAAGGGGGATTCCCAAAAAATAGAGTTGGAGTTGCTTGCTATTTTTTAGGAATATTTTAAAGCTAGTGGTCCCATAAATTTAGTACTTTAGTTCAGCTTCAAAATTTAAGCTCTAGAATTGAAGGAAGTTGGCGGTCTTATGAATACAATCACTTTGTATTCTATGCTTTGTGCATTAAAAAAATAAGTAAAAAAAAATATTTTCCCCTCTAAATTACTTTTTAAGAAAAAACTGAAATTAAATATTTGACCAGTGGAAAAAAAATATTCCTAAGTTGGTTTAAAAGAGAAGACTCTAAATAATCCACTAGTCAAACAAAATTTTGTTCAAATTTATGTAACTTCTAAATCTCTACACATTACTTCTAATTCTCTACATGTAAATTGTTTTAAGAATGCCATTTTTTTAATTAGTGCAACTTTCCAATCTACTAATGTGAAAAGAATGTAAAATTAAAGTCAATAATAAAACTATATGAAAAATCTCAAATTATGTATGTATGTATATATATATATATATATAATGGTTATTAATAATAAATGTTAAATTTTAACTATGACAAGTTTCTAAGTTTATATTTAAGATAATTATATTAAAAATATTTTTAAAAATTATTTAAAAAGTTCATATTAAAATATGTCAAAAATTAGAATCTTATTATTTTATAATATTCTAAATAAATTTATATTTTACAGTAAATATTCTAAACTAATATATATTTATATTATAAAGTAAAATATTATATATTATTTATAATGATTTAGTGTATGTGATAGATATTTTATTGTTTCTATTGTAATATGTATCTTTTTATCTTAGTTTCATATTGTAAAACTAGTTCACAAAATTTAATTTAACTAGGTGATCAACTAAATTGTAATAAAAATATAGTCATGATAGTCCATGTGAGCACATACAAGTGAAGCATTTTTATAAAATATTTATAGTTTTTTCTTTACAATTACAATTATAATTATTTATATAATAGTTTATGATGTAATGAAAATTTTATTATATTTTTATTTATAAGTTTAATATTTTAAAAACATAGTTTAACTTTAGAATATAGATAATCAACATTTTCTTAAGTTATTTTAAAAAGTTATTTAAAACATGTGTATGGAATCATTTCACTCAACTATCAAGAAACATCTTTAAAAAGGTTAATTTGAAAAGAAATAATACTTTTGAAAAAGCTTTTGATAGACATATGGTACAATGATAGAACCTTAGTGTTGAACTCAAATCTTCTCAATGTTCATTTTAAATATATAGCAATTTTTTTAATTTATGTTACAATCATAATCTTGACCTATCATCAAGCAAACAATTATTTAAACTACTTACTAATTAAAAAATGATTTTCATAAACATTAATTCTTTAAAATTTCAAAATTAATATTGCAACTGTTTTGGGGTCCATATCATTAATTCTTTGAACTCTTAAATAATAATCACTTTTCATATAACTCTTTAACATTTTTTATTTTTGAATCCATCATTTTCTCCACTTAGTTTAAAAGAACATGGCAATTTTAAATTCTCGTACTGCTTTTCCCATCATATTAATTAGTTGGCGCGAGGTAAACTTAGTGATGACATGATATGAGGACGGTGACATTTTCATAAGGTGGAAAAGAGAGGAAAGTACAAGGGCAGGGGACCATAAAGTTTTGTAGCCTATGAAAGGAAAGGTGGCATGGAGGAGTGTATTTCTTCACTCTAATATTAGAGGGATTATGTACAAGTTGAAAGACATTTTGCTTTTCATTTCATTAGGGGACATGATGTAATAGTTAAATAATTTTGGATATTTTCTATATAAAAAGGTTCGATCTAAGAAATACAAATTAATATAATTCAATATGATTTCATCATTTGTTTTTTTATTTTTACAGTATTGTAAAGGTGGATTATGAAGATCAAACCATTAAAAATCATACGATGATATGTAAAAATATGTATTTGTAAGATGTGTACAAAGATTATGTTTTTGTATGCAAAGTAGCAATGCATAACAATGCCCTAATTGAACACTCTAACTTCTTATAACTGATAAGCTTTCATTCTTTTTTAGGTCATGCCTTGATTGATCTTGTTTCAAATAGTGATTTTCCTTTGTTTTATTTATAATCTATAATCAATATACTCAAATAAAAAAATAAGTACAATTGCACATCCATTGCGATGCGTGCATAAAAAGTACATAGTTTTTATGTTGAAGAGGGCTTTCCATGGTATGATTACAACTACCACGTCATACAATTACAATTGTCATGGCACCATTGCCTAAATATGATAATAAAGAAGTTAAATTAAAAGAGTTTAATTGTGTTTAAAATTTTAGTATTAATGTTTGCAACTGAATTGATGCTAAAATCTTATATATAATTTTATCCAGAAACTATTTCAACTCATTTCAATAGATTGTGGAAGAATGATGCAAAATTGTTATATGTATATTTTGATTGGAATGTATATTTGAAGGCTTTCAAGACAAAAGAAAATTCAAATGTTTGGTGCTTCATTTATTACTTGAGATTCTTATGTCTAGATAACAAATAAGACATTGCTTGTTTAAACTTTGTGTTAGCTTTTATTCACCCCTTACTTATCATAGTGCAATAAAATCTTTCTTTATTGTTAAAACGTATCACATTCCTTTCAAATTGTAACAATATTAAAAGTCTTATATAAACTATTTTCACTATAATGAACTATGGGAAATCTATTGCCTAAAACATTTGATGTGGATGTCAATATTCATTTATAAACTCGTAATTTGATTTGTGTTCATTTTTCAAATTATTTTTCACTTCGTAAGGTTGGTGTTCATAAATATAATTTTACAAATAACAATAAAAAGTGTGTTAAGAAATTATGTTAAATACATTTTCTATAAAATAGGTTTGTAATAAGGAGTTGTTTTCTTTCAATTGTAGGGCAAAGTAGAGTTGGAAAAGTTTAATGAAGGATCTGATATTCTGAAACTTATGTGTTGTGTATTGTTTTGAAGGGTTTGGGCTACATCATTTGGTATTAGAGCAGGAAGATGGCTGGGAGAGGAAGAGGAAGAGGAAGAGGAGGTGTCACGCTGATGCAAAGATTGATGTTGGATATGCAGAGGCAGATTGAATGACTCAGTGAGAGACTAGATAATCAAGGAATACAAAGAGGGAATGAATCTAATAAAGAGGGAAATCGAAGAGGTGTTGACCAAAATGAAGAAAATATAGAAGAAAGGCTGGAAGAAATGAGCTATGAAAATAGAGTTCTCAGGGCTTTAGAAGGAAGAAGTCAAGCAATCAAG
The DNA here is from genome assembly GCA_027943335.1 of Chamaecyparis obtusa. Classification (NCBI taxonomy): domain Eukaryota; kingdom Viridiplantae; phylum Streptophyta; class Pinopsida; order Cupressales; family Cupressaceae; genus Chamaecyparis; species Chamaecyparis obtusa. Next base: position 632,726 of record BSBK01000847.1, read on the forward strand.
ATTGATGTTTCACACTATGCCGGTAGTCTTAAGCCAAAAGTTTTAATAGACTGGCTAAACGAGATAGGGAAAATTTTTGAATGGAAGCCTAAGACAGAAGAAAAGAAGATGAAGTTTGCATGCACAAAATTAAAAGAACATGCAATGATATGGTGGGATCACCTCCAAAAGGAACAAACTAGAAAGGAAAAGGAAAATATTAAGACATGGAGCAAGATGGAGAAGAAGCTCAAAGAAAAATTCTTAGCCATGGATTATTCACAAACCCTCTTTCACAGGTTCTAGAATTTGAAGAAAAAATTCTCTTCAGTGCAAGACTATACAAATGAATTCTATAAGCTATCCATGCGCATAGAGCATCAAGAAAATAATGAGCAGATGGTTGCTAGATATATGAATGGCCTAAAATTCTCCATCCAAGATGAATTGAGCATGCATTGTGTTAACAATATGGAGGAAGCCTACCAATTAGCTCTAAAGGCTGAAGAAAAGAAGAATAAGCAATATATCCAGAGAAATAGAGGTGGTCGAAGGGGTACCTCAACTCCATTTCGGGGAGCTTCTAATAATGGTCAGGGAGAGTCTTTTCAAGGATTTGAAAAAAATATAAACACTAGGCAAGATCCTCCAAATCAAGAAAGAGGATGTGCATACACACATAGACACATACACATACACACACACATACGCATACGCATACGCATATACATATGCATACACATACATATATTTTGCAAAGTAGAAAATAAATAGATAAAAAAATATTTCAAAGATTGTGGTGAGGGGAGGGGGAGCTTTTTTGAAAAGTTGATTGAAAAAATGAATAAATAAATTTCTTGGGGGGATCTGAAGACCCCAACCCAAGCCTCATAATATGTAGCATAGTGCTATGATTAGCCACGATACTTGAACACATCCAAATGCAAAGAAGTTGTGAATCAACATAAACTAAAATTCAATTGCTTATTAAACTTTAAATTATTAAGTCGATTTGGTAGAGCTAAACAAATGCAAGTATATCAAAATATGTGGAGACACAAAAAAAAATTATGTGAAAAATCCAAGGAGGGAAAAACTACGATGAAGATTAACTTACAATATATAAAATAGGTAATACAATTGTTTGTTTTAGGCTCACTGCCAAGGAAGCACATTTCTCTCTAAACTTCTAGGATAAGGCACACTACCCTAGGGAAAGATGCAAAAGGGATTGCAAACTCAAGAATGCTTCTTCAAGGAAAAATACAAAATGTTTACAATGAAACAATATGACATGAGTTGTAGAAGAACATCGAATAGATACAGATGATGGAGTCCTATTTAAAGCCCAAACAATCTATCACAGTCATGTCTCATGCTTCATACTTCTCTAATTATTTACTACCTTGATTTTTGCAGCATACAAACTTCACATTAATTCTCATATCACCATTACAAGTATCCATTCCCAGATAAATTTTCCTTCCTTATATATCCTATGTAATATGCCAAACCATCCATCAAGTCGGTTGAAAAGGAACTAACAAATGAAGCATTATGGCATAAAGTAGGTTGGTCCTCAAACATATGCCTTGATCACCAAATTAGGTTATAAATAAACCTATCCCTTCAATAATCCTTAATCAAATCATTATAATTTATTTTAGGAAATGCAATAGAATAGGATCAATCACAACTAAAAGGAAGACAACTAGTCAACCCATAAACAATGTTGGTGTCATAATCAAATTTTATAACTTTGGAGAGATATCAAAAACATAGCGAAAACCAAAGTTATGATAGTAGAGACCATATGAAAAATTTGTAAAAAATTCACTACATACATAAATCACTAAGAAAAAGTGCTAAAAAATATTATCACCAAATTGATAATTAGTGGAGACCAGACAAACAAAACTGCATCAACTCAACTAATTTTAAGCATAGAAGCACCAACAACCCTGAAACTTATGATGTTGATCCAAAACAATATTGTAATTGTATCTTATCCAAACCAAATGGCCATATCTATTACCACAATAGAATGAAAAGCATTCTAGTGAGCCAACCAAGACGTAAAATTTTGGCAGACTGTTATTGGAGTACAAATACTTAGAACTTTCTTTGTACAAGTGACTAACTCATGAAACTTAGAAAATGGTACCTAACATAATATGTAACATGATTACAAGAAATCATAGCCATAACATGCACATAAAAGGAATTAAAATTGAATATATAAACACATATGTACATGAAATCAAACTATTTTGCTCTTAGATGTATTTCTTTATGATCAATCAAAGTAATAAACTTAGATACCCAAATACTAATACAAAAATCATGTATATACTGACCAAAGCTACGCCATTAAAAAATAAAGAAAGGACCAATACATGCTATCTAACCACTATCATCTATTCCAAACCAAAATGATGGCATCAAATGATTCTCTAGACTATCTTCTTCATCCCTAATTATTTGCATAATTGCAAATTCACTCAACCATCTTCAACATAGGAAGGTATCATTGAACATGTTTGAAACCTATACACATACTTAGATGCATCAATGACCACCACATATACTTCAATTATCTCCTTAGTGACAATACAAATTGTTAGAAATTAGTTTGACATTAATGATAACAAATATGGACAACAATCTCACTCTTTGTCATTGATGATAGAACTTAATATATCATTACAAAATAATCTATAATACTCCCCCTATCATTGTTATCTATTTTACATATACAACCAAACCGATATAGTATCTCTCCCCCTTTTCATCATGGACTAAGGGTAAAATATCAAAACAAAATTGTACAAACCAAAAGATAAAAGTTGTATATATTCTCCTTATCAATGTTAATCAACTTAAGGAACTCCCCCTTAGTTATATATCCCAAAAACTAAGACTATGTGAAAAATTATTCAATTGTACAACAAAATTGCAACTGAAAGATAATCCTAAATTTTCTTATTAATCCTTCTTCGAAATAAAAATGTTCTTGTATATCACCTTCAACTCTACTAGCTCAATGTACCAGGTATCCATTTTAGAGGAGAGAATTTAGGTTTGGCATTCAAATTGTAAATGTAATTCCTAAAAACAATAATGTTATCGGGGTGCACCTAAGCTAACCTAAAATAAAAAATTTGAGGGAAAAGGGGAAGAAGGAATACAAGAAATGTAAAGGGGGGCGATGCACCAAACTGAAATGTTGTTACTCCCTACCCGTGACTACACATAACAAGAAAAAGGAACCCAAACATACACAAGTGTCACTCTGATCTATCCCCCAAGGACTCTTATGCAAGTCAAAATTAATGAGATGCTACAAGGAAAGTTACATTCACACTACAATGTTCATTAGAAAATACATGACACAAGCATACAAACTAGAAACACATAAAAGAAGCACCTAACATAAGGCAAGATACATGCACAAGATAGATGAATGAGAGAGAAGATAAAAATAGGGATTTTGATTAATGAAGGTAGAGACAAATTTACAATTGTAGAGCCTAAGATGTTGTAAAAGAGAAAGATAGAATGACCTCGATATGAACATGTATCTTCGATGGGAATCATCAGAGAGGCCTCCATAAATCTCCATCTAACCACAATTTAGCTTCTTGACTCATAAATTTATCAGAGAGACCCAAATTATCTCTCCTCAATGATTTCTCATTATTTTGTCAGAAAGACTCCCGTTGACAACCAACAGTCTCTCTTACAAGACAACACACTGATGTTGTATCAGTTATCTACAAGATTCAATTCTTTATCCAATTAAGTATACTTAAACATAAAGCATAAACACAATGAAAGAACACATGAACACAATACCAATATTTTGGTTACGGGGAAACCCAAATAGGTAAAAACCCCGGTGGGACTTGATACCCACTAATATTCTGTACTAGTGTATAATGATCCTTTTTAGAAGATCCTTTACCCTGTTAGGAGTAGCTTTACAATATATTAAGTATAGTATACCTAGTCAAGGATCGGACCCTGTTAGGAGTCTTTTACAATTGTCCCTGTTAGGGGAGAGGACACACTATCTGAGAGCTCACTGCTCAAATGGGCGAAGGCTACAACCTTCTGAATAACAGATATACACTATATTTGGATCTTGGTGAATTGCACTTTGACCTGTTGTCTAGATCAGTTCCAATGAATAGCACAAGTACTTTACTTGGTCACATAGACCTTCTTCTGATGGTTCAACACTTCGCACACTCTACTCTGCTCTGCTTAATCAACCATGAACCACACTCAAGCAATCACAAATGACTGCCTATAAATATATTTCCTCCAAATGATATAATCAAGTCGACCTGTTAGAATCACCTTGAAATCATAATAGAGAAACCATAACAAACTCCAATAATCATTATGTCGGCTCTACTATGCACGCAACACAATCTGGGACTTGTCTAATAAAATAAATGTAGACGCATGCTACACACTGTCAGCTCTACCAAAATGACTGGAACTTTCTCTGAAAGCTGAATTAACTCATGTGCTCTTAACCAAACATCAATAACACTTCTCCAAGCTTAACTCTAAGGGCGCATACCCTCAAGATAGGCGCAACTCAAGAACCAATAAAATCTCTATTGGCTCTTCTGAACAAATATAGGAAATTGCTACTGGCAAATAACGACTGCATAACTTCACTTGCGTTCATCATCAAACCATGCATCCATGAACTTAACATCACTAACATGTCTTCAACATATATCCAAGTGTGCAAGGCTCCATGATAACTGTATGGACAACCATACACAAAACACTGTCTGTTACTCTATCAGGAACACTGTTGACACTAGCTACTATATAACTATCTGTACTAACAGTTAACCTCTGCGCCCATGATATCATGCTGATATCATGTCCATGCTACATATACTAAAATCTTACTACATAATACTTCCATGCATCCTACTTTCCATATGTTGTCAACAATGACAAACATACAGTCAGTATTGGCCTGCTGGCAAATATCCAACAATCTCCCCCTTTGGCATTGATGGAAACATGTGGAATGAAAAACCACCATCAACCCATGAACATTTCTTTTATAACATTCTCCATTTCCTCTTCAAAAATCCCCTAAAGATTAATCCTCCATCTGCTGCAATATTTCCTAATATTCTCCATTTCCTTAACTGAACTGTTGTCATATCTGAATGCTGCTCCCCCTTAGTATATTACTCCTCTTTTGCTTCTATTTTTCATGACTCTATATATTACTCCCCCTTTGACATCAATGGAAAAGGGAACCATTCATTTTAAGCACTGGTACTACTCTTGAGGTAGAGTAGTCAACCTTCCACCAGTCCCAGAGGACTGATGCCTTTCCTTCTTTCTTCTAAGTAGAAACAAGGAAGGGAATGACTCCTAACTTCTCCCTGAGATACTCAAAAGTATCCTTAGGCAAGGGCTTTGTGGATATATCTGCCAATTGATCTTTAGTACTCACATAGTCCAACTTGACTTCTTTCTCTACCACTTTCCCTCTTAGGAAGTGATACTTGATCTCAATGTGCTTTGTCTTTGCATGCATCACAGGGTTCTTTGACATATTGCTAGTGCTAGTGTTATCACAATGAATAACAATAGGATAATCAATCTGAATTCCAAAATCTTTTATCATCTACTTGATCCAAACAATTGTAGAATAATTCAGGGTTGCTGCAACATACTCTGCTTCTACTGTTGATTGAGAAATACAATTTTGTTTCTTGCTTGTCCAACTGACAAGTCTATCACCAATAAACACTGCTCCTCCTGAAGTACTTTTTATGTGATCAACACATCCTTCCCAATCTGCATCAATGTACACATGAAGCTCAACATTTTCTTAATTAGGATACCATAGACCATAATCTATAGTGCCCTGTAAGTATCTGAATATTCTTTTTATTGCCATGAGCTGACTTTGTTTAGGCTCTACTGCAAATCTTCCAACTATACCAACTGCATTGGAAATATCAGGTCTGGTCTAAGTAAGATAAATGAGTTTACCAATCATAGACTTATACAATGTTATATCTACTGCTGGTGAGTCATCTTCTTTTGTAAACTTGCATCCAATGATCATACGGGTTCCTACTAGTTTGCAATCATCCATTTTGAATTTCTTCAGTATATCTTTTACATATTTTGACTGATTAATAAAAATTCTTTTTTCTGTCTGCTGCACATTTAGTACCAAAAAGTATTTGACAGGACCAATCATACTCATCTCAAAATCATTTTGCATTTCTTTGGAAAATTCAACACTTAGTTTGTCATTAACTCCAAAGATAATGTCATCAACAAATATAGCTACAAGTAGCAAACCTTTAGATGTCTCTCTAATGAATAGATTATAATATGTTGCTCCTTTCTTAAATCCAATCTTTGTTAAGTATCCATCTAGTCTCTCATACCATGCTCTAGGTGCTTGCTTAAGTCCATAGAGGGCCTTCTTCAATCTGCATACCATATCAGGTTTGTCTGATAAGGTGAATCCTTCTAGCTGCTCAATGTATACTTCTTCTTTCAAATCTCCATTCAAGAATGCTGACTTGACATCCATTTGATAGAATTTGAAGTTTTTAACTATAGCATAGGCTAAAAACAACTTAATAGCTTCTAATCTACTCACAGGTGAAAATGTGTCTAAATAATCAATGCCTTCTCTTTGCGCATATCCCTTACATACTAATCTTGCTTTATTTCTTACTACTGTACCATCTTCATTCATCTTATTTTTGAATATCCACTTTGTTCCAATCACACTCTTATCACTAGGTCTTGGGACCAATTCCCAAGTGTCATTCTTAATAATCTAATCAAGTTCTTCTTTCATAGCATCATGCCAATTTGAATCATTACAAGCATCTTCAACACTTAAAGGTTCAATCTAAGATAGTAAACATACTGCTTCACTACTGGCTGAGTTCTTTGCTTGTGATCTTGTTAAGACTTTACCGCTCTGATCTCCAATGATGTCTGCCTTGGAATGATTTCTTGATGTAAACTTTGGAACTTTAGGTGATGTTGACTCATCAGCCTTAGGAGTATTTTCTTCACTTGTCTCAGGGTCATTGAATAACACATCAATACTGTCAAACATTTCCTCAATGACTGTCTCACTAGTGGAGGGTCTAGGTTCTTCCTCAATCATGGGTGAGTAATCATGATATCTTTCTTGAATCATAAACTTTTCATCAATCTTTACATGAGCACTTTCAATGATCTTCTTCAATCTTAAATTGAAACATCTATAAGCTTTACTTTTAGTAGAGTAACCAAGAAAAATACCTTGATCACTTCTTGCATCAAACTTGCCTACTGCTTCATCCCTCTTGATGTAGCACTTGCTTCCAAAGATTCTAAAATTTTTTATTGTGGGAACATTACCAAACCATAGCTCATATGGTGTTTTGTCAGTGCCCGGCCTTAATTGAATTCTATTGATGGTATAGACTGATGTATTGACCACATCTCTCCAATAAGTGTGTGCAAATTTTCCTTCTATCATAATGGTGCGCGCTGTATCAAGAATGATCCTATTCCTTCTCTCTGCAATTCCATTCTGTTGAGGGGTTCTAGGTGCACTTAAATGTCTCTTTATGCCATGTTCTTCACAATACTCATAGAATCTGTCAGAAGTGAATTCTCCTCCTCTATCCAATCTTAGACATTTTATCTTTAGTCCAAATTCATTCTCAACCTTAGCTTTGAATATTTTGAATTTCTCAAAAGATTCTAACTTATCTTTTAAGAACGCAACCCACATCATCCTAGTATAATCATCAACAATCAAAATGAAATACCTTTCACCATAGTATGATCTTGTTTGAGTTGGACCACATAGGTGTGTATGAATCAAATCCAACTTGTTCTCTGTTGAATTCTACTTGCTCCTGAATGAATTTCTCACATGCTTCCCCATCACACATTCCCTGCATATAGTATCAACTGGCTTTGCTAAGCTAGGTAGATCTCTTACTGCCTTAACATTGCTTATCTTCACTATGTTATCAAAATTGATATGACAGTCTTTTATGCCATAACCAACTATCATCAACTTTAGCAACAAAACAACTTGCTTCTGAATTGAGTTGAAAAAAATTACCTCTTGTCTTTGTGCCTGATGCAATCATAACACCATCTTTGTTGTTAATGGTGCATTTGTCATCTTTGAACTCCAACTAATAGCCTTTTCCAAGTAGCTGTCCAACACTGAGAAGGTTATGTTTCAAACCATCAACATAAAGAACATCATTTGTACTGTTCTTTCCATCTAGAGTGATGGCTCCTCTACCAACTATAGGTTTAGGAGTGTTGTCTCCAAATCTGACCATACCACCATTGTATTTGTCCAAATGAACAAACCTGCCTTTATCACCTGTCATGTGATGTGAGCAACCACTATCTATAATCTAGTCTGTCTTTATGTCAGATTGTGAAATCAATGCTAGCTCTTGATTCTCTTTCTTGTCTTCATGAATTGTCTTGTTATTCATTTTGTCTACAATAGCATTGAATCCAATTTCTTCTTCACCAGATTCTTCATCTGAAACTCCATCTCTAGCATAGTAGCATTCCTTAGAATACTTAGGCTTGTAATCCTTTTTGAATTTTCTAGCTCTAGTGGGACACTTTGATGCAAAGTGACCGATCTTATTACATGAAAAGAACTTAAATGGTAATTGACCTTCATATTTTCCTTTTCCTTTCTTTTCTCTTTTGGAAATCATAGCAATAAAATCATCTAATGTTTTCTCTTCATCATCAACATCAAAATTACCAGAAGTGTTTGCAGATTCTTCCCATGAACTGTTTCTTTGAAAGTTGTTTCACTCTTTGGTTCTGTCTTCAATCTTGAAACCTCAAAAGCTGAGATTTTGCTGATCAAGGTCTCTCTCTTGAAATTTGATGTAAGCTACATGGTCTCACTAAGGATGTTAATATTGCTTTCATATTCTGGAGTAAGAGTAGTCATTAACTTGTCCATAATGTCCTCCTCTGAAATTTCTCCACCATTGTTCTTGATTCCAACAACTGCTTCATTTATCCTTTGATTGTAAGCTCTGATGTTTTCTTCAGGTGGCATCTCTAATGCATTGTATCTTTTCTTCCATGTCTTTCTGCACGCATCTTTTGCTTGTTTGTCTCCTTCAAATATGTCTTCTAGGTGCTTCCATATTTTGTGGGTTGTATCTACCTTTTTTACTTCTGAAAATTCACCATTAGATAGGGCGTTGATAAGGGCTTCTTTAGCAATAGCATTATGATGAAATAATTCCTTTTGTATGTTAGTAGCATCATCTTTTACAAGGTCTTCTAAGGTAGGAATCTTGGCTGCTTTGATGGTTACATTAAAAACTTCAAAAGCAACGCACTGCAAATGAGTCACCATCTTGTTCTTCCAATTAAGAATATTCTTTGTTAACTGAGCACAACAGAATGAACTAAATGATTAGTTTAGCCAATAGGATTGATGAGCTGTAAAGTACCTCGATTTCAATGACAACAGATAATGTTTGTTATGAAGATCAACGACTTACAAAATTAAAGGAAGATCTAATGGAGCAGATTGAAATGTGTTATTGACACATCAGCCGAGAAAGTTTGAAGTGACAAAATCTATGAATGTGGTTAAGTGGAAAAATTTGATGGAGGAGAAGAAAATGATTTACTCGTCTATATAAGAGACTAGAATTTCATTATGGAATGATGCCGGAAGAAGTAGAAACTATAGGAATATCGCGTGAACAAGGTTTTCATGCATTCTGATCATACTAGTTAAGTAAGAACCGAGCTACAGAACAATTACCGAGCTACAAAGAGTAATTAACGACAGATAGTAAGTTGATACAGTATTGAATCTGAAGTGAAATATTGATTAGAAGGATTTGTATAGACTGAATATTGATCTGTAATCTGCAATTGAAGTTGTATTAAAGCAGATCATTTACTGTTACATATTTAACCATTGTATACAATCAAAATCTCTTAACCGAGTGGACTCTAAAAGTCTTATGATGTATCATTCATAGAATGAACATTGTTATCCTATCAACCCCATAGTGAATGCTGGTTGGACGATAACTTCTAGTCTAAAATCCTCTAACAAGGTCACACCTGACAGTGTGTTTGTAAACCTTTAACAGGGTTGGGTCTTAACCGACCTCACTTCAGAAGAGTGAACAATTTTGGGTTGCCGGTCCCAGGTGGTTTTTCCCTTTACAAGGTTTCCACGTTAAATCTCTTGTGTTATGTGTTGATTGTGATATTTGTTTGTTATCATACTTTACATGTTAGATTTGATCGGTAACTATTATGGTATTAGACTGGTAATTGATAAAAAGAACAGACAATGAAAGTAATTATTGTTTATTGAGGAGCAGAAATAGAAGAAGTTGTTTTGAATTATACATTTTGTTTTGGGACACTGGATAACCGATTCACCCCCCTCTTAGTTATTCTAACAATTGGTATCAGAGCTGTGGTTTCTTAGAACAGAGTTTTAAGGACTTAAGCACAAAGGTCTCAAGATGTATAAGAGGGCAGTACCAAAGCTGAACAAAGAGAACTTCACAGTATGGCAAAGCCGGATGAAGCTGCACATATCTGGAATTGAGAATTCTGCATTAGATCTGATGGAGAATGGCTACATACAACTGCCCACTAGTCCCTTAACTCTTGATCAACTAAAGGACAAACATGAACACAATATCACTATGATGGAACTTACTGCTGCCTATACCAATGCTGAATTTGAAGACATCAAGGGTTGTGATACTACTAAGAAGATGTGGGACAAGTTAACTTTGATATACAGTGGAGATTTGAATGTCAAAAGAGCCCGAGCTGAAATCCTAAGAGGCAGATTTGATGATATGAAAATGAAATAAGGTGAGAACATTGTACTGTATGGATCTTCAGTTTCATCAATAATCAATATTTTTCAAATTATATCAATTTCTTTGATCAAATCCTATTTCAACATTTTTGATTATTCCTTGGGCTAACTATTTTATCCCATAGAAATGTATGGATCAAAATGTGACCAAACTTCTATGAACCATTACATGCAAGGTTTCTCAATAATGAGGCCTCACAAAGTGACTCATAGCTCTTTATGCATGGAGTTGCAAGGGACTTTGATAAATTTTCTCTAAGCTAGAGCTACAAACTAGTGACCTTGCTAGTCAACCACACAATGAGAGATTCAAATCCAAAGACAAGGGCAAGAATGCCAATATTTCTAAATTGAATCAAAGCATGCAAATGTAATGCAAACTATATGAGAATGCAAATTACTCTATGAAAATGAAAGTACAATGCAACTATGAAAGGAAATAGCAATGGATTACAATTCCCCTAATTAAGCTATGTGAACTAAATCTATTGCATAAAAGGAAAATTACTCTAAAATGCCATGATATGCAAACTAATCAAATGAAATGTGCAACTAAATGATGAAAGCAAATGAAAGGAAGCAAGTCTTCAATGTCTTCAAAGGAGTCTTCAAAGTAAGCTAGAAAACCTGCAGCATAACAATGTCATAAAATTCCAAGATGTCAAATGAAGAAGAGAGCCCTCCTTTTATAAGAAATGAAAAGGAATGGACCATGGAGATTAAGAGGCAAAAGACTTAATCAACGGTGGAGAAAAATGGAAGCTTGATCCTTGTGCACAAATATCCTCCAATAGGAAAATAGGAGTTGACTTTAGTGTCCATATGAGACAAAAAGTACTTTTTCTCTTTTTATAAAATAAGAATGATGCTTTATTTGTGCAACTTAGGATACGAGGAAAAGTGGGGGCTTTTTATTTATTAAAAGGGGAGGAAATATTCCTTTTAATTAAATAAAAACTTTAGGATAAAATAGTTAGCCCAAGGAATAATCGAAAATGATGAAATAGGATTTGATCAAAGAAATTGATATAATTTGAAAAATATTGATTATTGATAAAACCGATTCAGAGATAAATAAATCAAATAAATGGGGCCCAAAGTCTAGGCGACCATTTTTGGGTGCATACATTTGCCCCTCTTTGACTAATGTGTGATCAATCTAGGAACACATGTAGTCAAAGAATGAAGTTGCAATGTGAGATCGATTTGGGATCACAAACAACTCAGATGTGAGATCGATTTGGGATCACATCCGAACAAAACATAAACAAAGGTCTTTGAACATGAGGTCGATTCAGGATCACATTCAAAATAAGAGATAAGAATATCAAATTTGAACAAAAGCTCATAATAAAAAAAGATGTCTGAATCAAGAGAATCAAGAGAATCAGGGATGAGAATCCCATAGATACTGCCCCCTCGAAATCAAAATCGAAATCAAGTAGAGGAGAGACAACAAATCGATAAAGATTTGATCAAATCATAATCAATCACAATCGATGATAATAGGATAACCATTAGGCAATGAAACATGCCCCAGTGATGAATTAGAAGAAAAGAAGTAGGGCGAATGAAATACTAGAAAATTGAGAGACATGGAAAGGAAGAAATTCCATCAAAGATCGAAGAATTATGCCTCAAAAGGTTAGTCAACTATACAGAAGAGGGGAAAAATTTGGAAACGTGACTCAAATTTCAATTTTGAGTCCGAAAATGGATAGAAAATGATGTGATATGAAAGACCAAAAATGAAAGATATTATCAAGAAGAATTAGAAAATGAGCACAGTTGACCAACTAGTCCGTAGATGATAAAAATGAGAGCTCTCTCCAGATGCAAGATGCAAAACTAATCTAACATGAACCTAGAAATGCAGGCTACTATGAAAGTGGTTAACTTGCAAGGTCACAATGCTTATAGACATCTAATTATCATCATCGAGTGTTATTGGTAGTGTCGTAAGATCATACAATGCACACTAGCATAACTATGTGGATATGAATATGATCTTTATCAGATAGAAATGTGGAAATCCCACCTAGGCATCAAAGACATGGAGGTCAAGATGACTAATGCAGTGAGATTACCTAAGTTTGATATGGCGAGATTATTCTTGTATCAAGACACATGAAAGTCAGGATAACTAGAATCATGCACTCGCAAAACAGTCAAGGATAATACTTTGTCAATCCCAAGTGTCAAGTAAGACCAGCAAAAATGCTCATGATAGTTAGGATCAACGAAATATACCCACAAGCAGATAAAGAAATAAATCATGTTCTCATACCCTCAGTCTTCTAGCTATGCATCATCGAAAACTTCTCAGGGAGAGACCATGCATCAAAGAAATCCTCATAGACAGCACACAAAGAAAAATAAAGTCAACATATCTCAGCGAGTTGATTGTTTAAGTGTGTGTGTGTTGGTCATAGAGTCAAACTCTGAGTATCACGACTGCTAATGAGAAATATCATATTACACTTGGACTATTGGGTAAGACATCTGATAAGTGTTAAGAAACACTCGACGCAAGGGTAGTGTTGAAAAACACTGTTGGGGGTGGTGTTAAAAAACACCTATTGGGAAATGCCCCAAGAGACAAACGCACCTAAAGGACCTATGCAAACAGTTATGCCCCCTAGACAAAGACAAAGACCAATTCTAGACCAAGCCAAATAAGGTCAAGGTATGATGGAGAAAGTCTCAGTGTCGAGGACGCATGCTAATAAATAGGAGTGCAAAGGCCTCAAGTAGCGCTTGTTTCCAGGTTTTCACCACTTGGATTTTTATTGCAATTTTTCTCTTTTTTTTTTTTCATTTTTTTGTATTTTTGCTACCAAGGCGCCTGTTTCCAGGTTTTCACCAAGGCACTTTTTCTATTTTTTTGAATTTTTTGCATTTTTTATATTTTTTAGGACTTTTTATGCTTTTTAGGATTTTTTCAGCATTATATATGATTTTTTTGGTATTTTTTTCAGGCTCAATAAGATATATACAAAGGATGCCCCCAGACAGAACATGCATCAATGATAGAACTTCTTTAGGTGCAACACATTAATTGGATCAAGGAGATGTTCCCCATTCTCATTAGATAATAAGTAAGCACCTGTACCAAAAGTAGTAGTGATGACATATGGCCCAAGCCAATTAGGTTTGAACTTCCCCTTTTGTTCTCTGTTCTGTTGATTTTTAGGGCTCTCTCGCAAAATGAGATCACCTACTTAAAACTCTCTAGGGTGAACCTTCTTGTTGAATGTCTTGGACATATGCTTCTGATATACTCTCATATGATCAAAGGAAGCTTTATGCTTTTCATCTAGAAGTTCTAGTTCCTGTAACCTCATGGCATGATAATCCTCATCTGTAATCAAACCTTTGAGAGAGAATCTGAGTGAAGGGATCTCTACTTCTAAAGGTAATACTACTTCAGTGCCATAGGTAAGGGTGAAGGGAGTGGCTCCCGTAGGTGTGCGAATGCTTGTTCTGTAAGCCCATAGTGCTAGATTAATTTGTAAGTGCCAATCCCTACCATTCTTATGTACTGTCCTATGAAAAATCTTGAGAATGGTTTTATTAGAGGCTTTTGCTTATCCATTTCCCTATGGGAAGTAAATAGAGGACCAATGTTGCCTGATTTTAAACTTTTTGCATAGATGCTTGAGGTCCTTATTCTTGAATTGTCCTCCATTATCAGTAATGATCTCAGAAGGCACTCTAAATCGGCAAATAATGTGATTTAGAATAAAGAGTGAAATAGTCTTGCCTGAGGCAACAGAAAGAGGTACTGCCTCTACCCACTTTGTGAAATAATTAGTGGTTATGATGATAAACTTATGTCCACCTGATGAGTTGGGGTGAATTTTCCCAACAAGGTCAAAGGCCCAGCGCTGAAATGGCCAATGAGAAATAGAAGGAATTAGCTCCCTACTTGGAGCATGAATCAGGTTTCCATGTTTTTGACATTTCTCGCAAGACTTAGAGAAAGCTACTGCATCTGCTTGCATTATGGGCCAGTAATACCCCGCCCTAAGCAATCGATGGGCCATGGAAATACTGTTAGAATGTCCACCACAAATGCCCTCGTGAATGTCAACTAATGCTTGGTCAGATTCCTCCTTTTCCAAGCACCTAAGAAGCGTCCCATCAAAACCCCTCCTCTATATATCACCATAAATGAGGGTGTGGTGAGAGGCATTACAGATGAGATTTCTATGTTCAGAATGGTTGAAAGTGTCAGGGATGATGCCATCATGAAGATATGAATAGATATCACCATATTGGGAGGACTCATGTGTGACAAGGGTATAAATGACTTGAATTTTAGGTGAATCAAAGATAGGGTAATGTAGTTCTTCCACCAGGAACTCAAATCAGAACTCATGCTGCTCCAATTGCAAAAGGGAAGCTAATGTAGCCATGGCATCTGAAGCCTTGTTGTCTATCCTAGGGATTTGCTGAAATGTCACAAAAGTGAAATAGCGTCTCAAAGAATCAACCATCTTCTTATAGGGTATTAATTTGTCATCTTTGGTTTGATACTCTTCATTGACTTGATTGATTATCAATTGTGAATCCCCAAAAACATGCAACTCAGTGATATTCCATTCTATAGCCATCTTTAATCCATTTGTTAATGCTTCATATTCTGCTATATTGTTTGTACATGGAAAGAGTAATTTGTAAGACTTTGGTATAGTATATCCATGTGGAGAAACAAACAATATCCTTGCACCTGACCCATTTTGCATATTAGAGCCATCAAAGAACATTTTACAGGTGCGAGATGTGACATGTAATATATGTTCATCAAGAAATTCAACTTGTATAGGCATGCTATCCTTAACTAGAAAATCAGCAAGTTGGTCTGCAATAGCCTGCCCCTTTATGGCCTTTCTTTCAATGTACTCTATGTCAAATTCTGATAATAGCATCATCCACTTAGCGAGCCTACCCATGAGAGCAGCCTTACTAAGCAAATATTTTAGAGGATCAATCTTAGCAATTAAATGTGTAGTATGAGCTAGCATGTAATGTCGCAACTTTTGGGAAGCAAACACCATAGCAAGACAAGCTTTCTCAATGTTATTGTAATTGACCTCATATGACACAAGGGTATGACTTATATAGTATATGGCCCTTTCTTTTCCATTTTCATCCAACTGAGCCAACAATGCCCCCAAGGAAGTGTCTGTAGCTAAAATGTATAGGAGCAATGGTTTCCCTGGAATAGGAGGCATTAGAATTGGAGGATTAGCCAAATATTGTTTGATTTGATCTAGGCTCTTTTGATAATCCTCATTCCAAACACAAGAAGCACCCTTATGCAATGTCTTATTAAAGGGTTGTGCTCTGTCTGCAAGCTGAGAAACAAACCTCCTAATCGACTGAAGACTTCTCATTTGACTGATATTTTGAGGAGGTGGAATATCTAGAATTGCTTGGACCTTTTCGGGATCAACCTCTATGCCTTTTGCTAAAATGATAGATCCTAAAAGTTTGCCTAAGGTGACACCAAATGCACACTTCTTCGGATTTATCCTAAGTTGAAACTGTTCCATTCAATCTAGAATCACTTCCAAATCTTTAAGGTGTGTATCCCTATTTCTTGATTTTGCCAAGGTATCATCCACATAATCTTCCATGTTCTTATGCATCATGTCATGAAATATAGTTGTCATAGCTCGTTGATAGGTAGCCCCCACATTCTTTAGTCCAAATGGAATGAAATTCCAACAATAGGTTCCCCATGCGCAAGTGAATGCTATTTTCTCTTGATCTTCGGGTGCTATCTTAATCTGATTATATCCACTAAATCCATCCATTAGAGAGTATATTTCATAACCTGTTTTCATGTCCACTATCATATCAATATTTGGAAGTGGAAAATCATCCTTTGGGCATGCTTTGTTTAAATCTCTAAAATCTATGCATACATGAATGGACCCATCATGTTTGGAAACTGGTACTATGTTTGAGATCCATTCTGCATAATCTATGGCTCTAATAAATCCAGCTCTCAAGAGTTTTTTTAATTCTGCTTTGACAAGGAGAGCTACATGTGGATGCATTTTTCTAAGTCTTTGTTTCACTGGTTTGACTCCTGGAGCTATGGATAAGTGATGCATGATAATATTAGTGTCAAGTCCTGGCATGTCTGAATAAGTCCATGCAAAATTGATCTTTTTCTTTTGTAGGAATTGTGTATATGCCTTTGTTTCTTCCTCTGACAAAGACTAAGAAAGATGAACAATTTGAGGAGCTTCTTCTGTGTTCAAATTAACTGGTTTAGTGGGCTCAATCAACATTGATGACCTGTCCTAAAAATAACTGGGCAAGTTATTAAGTGCCTCATCCTTAGGCACCTCAAAGAGGTTTTCACCCTCGGATACATCTTTTCTTTTTACTATTTTCGATTCTGACACTGCCACAAAGTTGTTTTTGCCATCAGAACACCTATTCTTTTTCTTTTATTCTTTTATTTTGAGACTGAGGTACTTAATATCAGGCTTAGTCATACTCGTAGTCGGCTCACTGGTGGAAGACACTACTGGCTCAATGGCATTAAGGTAACATGTGATCTCATAGTCATTCTGAAAAGTCAATAGTTGTGGCTCTTGTGAAATTTGAGACCAATCAATTAGATGATGGTTGACAATACGTAGGTCTATGACTAGTTCAACATTGTGAATGTGGTGGATGTCATTTCTGGTGACCATATGTTTGGGATTTATCAAGTTCCCTTCTAAAGTACTCAAATCGGGGTTCATCCTTCCTAATGAAGTATCATACACTAAGGCGATTCGAGGAGTCCAATCCTCTAGCCCTACACTAGGCTCAGCAACTATGTTGGGTTGGGCATTATAGGCCTGAATAATATCAACATCCAAGTCTATGGTTGTATCTGAAAGTGAATCCCATTCAAATTCATGTGAATCTATTTATGAATTTTCAACATTTGGGCCTTGTGATGTAGAAGCCTCACAATTTTGAAAAATCTCCCCTTCTTTAGGAATTTGCTGAACCAAAAAAGTATTTGAATCATTATCACCCATTGTAGCTGGGGTGACGACACTTTCCATGGCTAATCTAGCATTCCTATAGTCACTATTCATTGCAGCTGGGATAGGCGGACTATCAGTTGTCAAATTTTGAAATTCTCCCCAAAGGAGATCAGTTGAAGGCACTCAATATTCTATCATGTCTTGTTGGTTAGAAAGATTAGGTGTGTATTCAGAATCAGAATCACTGTCCGTCACAGCTAGGACAGCAATACCTTTTGGTTTATCACTTTCAAAACCTAAACCCACTGTGGATTTGCTGCGTCGTGCAAATAAAGCATGATCCAATGGCTCAGACTTGGCATCCAATCTATGACTAAGGGGACCATGTCCCGGATATCCCATATTCTTTACTAATGTGCACCCTCTACCATAAACTTTAGGTGAAGGAGCAAAATTTTCATTGTGTTGGTACTTTTCCTCATGATAGATCCAGTCTCTTACGACAACTTCCTCTTTCTTTGCCTAAATAGGAACTGAAGACTCAACAAAATTTCCAAATAATGTCATTGTAGATGATGAAGGTTTCATATCTGGTGATGGTTTCCCATAGGACCTAGGAGAGATCGACAATTTTGTAAAAGAATCAATTTTATAATCTACCATCACAAGATCTATGGTTTTAAAATTCTCCTGACATTGCTCAAGTGAAAGACTAGAACTGTCAGCTTCCCTATTCAAAGGTACATGTGATCCAGCAGAAATGTTATTAACTGACAAAGTACTATCTCCTGGTATGCAAATTTCTACACCATTATGAGGAAACTTAACACACTGATGATATGTTGATGGGACTGCTTGCATTTCGTGAATCCATGGCCTACCTAGCAAAATGTTGTAGGCTAAAGGTCCAACATCAATAATTTGAAATAAAATATCCTTTTCTACTGGACCAATGCAAATATGCAAAATGGCCAATCCTTTAGAACTACGTTCTGCTTCATCATAAGCCTTGATAGTTATCTTCTTCCTTATGTCAATGACTTCTTCTGAATAACCCAAGGCTTTCAACAAACTCATGGTACAAGTATTTAGCCCCGCACCCCGATCTATCAATACGCGCCTGACACAGGTTTTATGAATCATGACCCGTATGTGTAAGGCCAAGTTATGTGGATGACTGATGGATTTGTCGTCTTCTTTTGAGAAAGTGAGGTAATGAGGGCTAGCCAAATGCTTGACCATATTCTGGAATTGATTAACATCTAAGTTGTTAGGGACACTAACTACTCGCAAAGCATCCTCAAGGACATGCTTATGCCTTGGGGACAATTCCAAAAGTTCAAATATAGAAATCTGAGCTGGCGTGTGTTGAAGTTGGTCAACAAGGTTGTAATTAAGCTTGGGGTCAACAACAAATTTAGAGGGAGTTTGCTTAGATGAAGACTGTCTAGGCTTGCTGGAATTAGGACCTCTAATGACAATGAGAGGATGACTAACTTGACTCCTAGTGACAACATGAAGAGACTGAGCCTCCCTACGTGAGTTAGGTCCTCTCAACACAACTATGGGTCCTTCGTTAGACATTTTCTTTGAATCATCATCATAATCATAAGAATCCTTTCCCCTCATCATATTGACATCTTCTTCAACCACCTCAAGCATGTTGATCACATTATCAGCTTTAGTGTATGTATAGTTGATTGTTGCCTTGCCATTCTTATTATTGTTGTTGGAACCTTCTCCCTTCTCATACTTTGGCAAGGGTTCTTTAAAATCCTTGTGATCAGAATTTGAGGTTAAACCATCCACTTGCAATCTACCATTCTCAATGAGGTCTTGGACAAGATGTTTGATTTTGAAACAGTTCTCTATATCATGCCCAATTCCATTGTGATACACACAATATGCCTTCTCATTCCACCAATATGGTTTTGGATCTGGAATGCAGAATTTCGAAGGGTCTTGAGGTTGTACTAAATTATGAGCAATAAGAGTTTTGAAAATGTCAGCATAAGAATCTCCCAACTTTGTGAACTGCCTCTTCTCAGTCTTAGGCTTTCCTTGATTCTTTGATCTGCCCTCTTGTTGCTCTAAAGACATTTTAAGTTTCATGGCTTGTACCGCCTTGGAAAGATTAAGGACTTCACTTTTAGGTTGAGGTGCATCAACAACACCATCATTAACCACTTGTTTATTCTTGTTCCAATAATTGTTCTTTTTGTCCTTATTTCCACTATTGTTGTTTTGGCCATTGGTATTATTTGTTGATTTTGCCAAAATTCCTTGTTCTTTCAAAACATCTTCAATGCGACATGCCACCTCAACCATAGTGTCAAAAGAGTTGAAAGGAATCTTTCTGACTTCATATCTTAGCTCTGGAACCAAATTGCTCACAATAATGTCAATTCTCTCCTCCTCAGGGATTATCCTTGGGTACTTTGCGCATAAACATCTCCACCTTTGCAAGAATGCAACAAATGACTCTCCTTGATTTTGCTTCAGTTTACACAAATCAAGCATTGTGATGGATCATGTTAAATTATAGGCAAAATGTTGTACAAACCTTTCCACAAGTTCCTTAAATGTCTTGACTGGGGGAGTAAGATTAGTGAACCACTCCATTGCTTGTCCTTTGAGACTTCTAGGGAACAATCTCATTAAATAAGAATCCTCATGGTGGAAAGAGAAGCTCATGATGTAAAATTGCCTTACGTGATCATGGGGGTCACCAATGCCATCATATTTGTCATAGGTAGGAAACTCCACCTTCTTAGGAAAATCAATCATTACAACACTCTTGTCAATAGGATTGGGACAAATAGAATCCAAGTTGAAAGTACTTTTGGGAGCTCTCATGTTGTCCACATCTCTTTGCAATTGTTTGATCACTTCATTTGTGGATGGGTCTTGCTTCTTTACCTTTCTATCCACATCAAAATCAAAGGGAACTCTTGCACCCTTATTAATTAGACTTTCTAAGAATTGATCTTTATTCTATTCCACATACCTTTCGATGTAGGCTTGAAATGAAGGTTCTTGTTGAATAGCCATGAAGTCTAAGGTGTCCAAATTAACATACCTCCCCCCATGTTGTGAAGTACGATGTGCTCTTTGGGAGGGTTGTGTAGAAAGTCAAGGAGGTGAATTTATCCTATTGTGATCAACTCTTGAAACTCTTCTTCCTCTTGGACTTGGTGATCTTGAGGGTGTCCTAGACCTCCTTCTAGTCTTAGGACTTTGAGAGGGTGTTGATGGTGGAGAATTGGTTCCACTATTAGTCCATCTTCCATCAAATTGTCTTTGAAGTTGTCATGCATACAACCTATCCTCTTCTTCTTGCAATGCTCTTTTCTTTATTTCTAACAAGACTTTCTCTTCCTCTTCCAATCTCCTAAGTTTTTCCTATTTCGCGGCTTGTTCATCTCTATAAGCTTGCTTAGCCTTTTCAATAGCCCTCAATCTAGCATTAGTATGCCAAGAATTTTCCTTAGTTGGGGATGAAGGTCCTGATGCATTGAATAAGTTGGCCGCATTGACATGGTATTCTAAATTATTGTTGTGATCAATATGTTGTGGGGATCCTAAATCCGAAGAACTATGCCTATAGTGTCTTTCTACTCTTTGTTGAGGATTCCAATATCTTGATTTATCATGAGGTGACCTTGGTGGACTATATCTAAGGTCATCATCATCATTATGTCTGAAACTTGAAAACATGTTTTGAAGATTGAGGTTGATATCTTCTCTAGAATTCTTAATATTTGAGAAACTCATGTTTGTGCTTGATGAGTAGTGTGTCATAGGTGTACCTTCCTCACAAGGATTAGTCTCAACCTCTAGTTGACTCCTAGGGGACTGATCAAAGAGGGGTTCCTTTTCCTTACGTTGTTGACATGTTCTAACTGGTGGTAACTAATTAAAGATAATTGGGGGTCTTTTCCCTTGATTCACTTGATATCTTGTAGTAACTGACATGAAAGAAAGAGATTCTAAGTGATGGGTCAATCTCTCAAAGTGTCAATTCCAACCTAGGATAATTAAGATTCTCTATTGTCCAAAGAGAAAATGAAAAGATAGAAAATAAAAGGCGTCACCAACACTGTCAAAGAGATGCCTCAAATCAAAGGGTGAATACCCTTGCACTTTTGAATCAGGAGGTTCAACTTAGCTAAAATTCAAATCAAAATTGAGATATATGAAAAATGATTTGGACAATAATAGGATCAAAATTCTCCAAGGGTGTAATCAACAATTCTAAAGACAAACTTTTCACTAGGAATAACTTTCTAACTTGACAAATTATTTTCAAGACAACCTTATAAATCAATTGAAATGATCCCTAGAAAGCTAAAATTAGAAATTTGCAGCCAAAATAGGTTTCTAACAGACTACAAGAAAATTGAGCGATATAGTCTAGTGCAAACTGTTGTACAATATTTCTTTATTAAGCAGGCGATACTAATACAGTTTTTGACCAAATGTGGTTTTAAGGTCTGATCTTGGACTTTCTGATTGTTAGGGTGAAAATGTCTTTTTAATCACAAGTTTAACAACATTTGGATAGGTTTGCAAACAATAGGGGATCAAACATGTCTCCAAACACTTGAAACAAGGGCAAAAGCAACCTTGCCAAGACAAACACTTGTGATATCAAAAATAAAATTGCACCCTATGGAAGCTACCGATTATTTGTATGTTGAGAATGTTTACATTGGTATCACACAATCGAAGACACTTCAAGCAATATCTACCTACAAGACAAGGCTCAATACTTACCAACTTAGCCCACAAATTGATGCCCCCTTGCCTCACACCAAGTGGTTGCCCACAAGAGATATTGGCTTTGTTATGGAAGTGTCAAATAACACAACCAAAGGGACACATATGGTGAGTATCTTGGGGTGATCCGGGTTAGTCCACTTGGATCAATCCTTGCACTAAGAAGATAAGCGGCTAAATAAGGTGGCTTCTAACCTAAGGTTCTTAGTAAGGGCTTCCATTCATAACACCCCTCTTGCTCCTCATAAAGGACTAGGACCTTGCGGCCTCAAGAGTACCTTAAGCATTCTTGCTTAATGCTTTCCCCATGGTCGCAATCCCATGAGCTACTCACATCAAGCGAAGACAAGTGTTATGTCTACCAAGATTTTATGTCCTCGATAGCCTTGAGATTGTAGTGAGTTGGAATAGCTAGCAAAAGGCTTGTCCCCACTTGGGTCATTCCTCTTGATTGCTCAAGAGAAGGCCCGCTAAAAGATTCTTACAACTAAACAAAAAGTGGATTAACTCTTGAGGTTCAAGGTTTTTGGTTCACCACAAGGGTGAAGAGCATACTCCCCTATCTCAAGAATTTCTCCCAAACACACCAAGAAAAGATTCAATTACTCCCTTGCTTTCAAAATCTCAAGATGGGTCAAGATTTCTATTTCACCACAAGGGTGAAGAGCATACTCTCCTACCACCAAAATATTCCTACAACAAGGTATTAAGTGCCTATGGAATGAAACAACTAGTACATGCCACACTCAATAAAGAAATAAATTGAACAAGCACTTGATTTAGTTTTTATGCTTAGGGAAGCCCTACAAAAACCATTAGTAGCCCTCTTTGACATGCGATTTTGGCAAATATTAAGCAATGACAGCACCTACAAGCACAACTTGTTAGCTCCACAATGGTTAGCACATCAAAAATTAGATAATCTACTAGTAAAATAGCTAATCAAAAATAGATAATCTACGCATGAAAAGAATGCTCACAGGCATGAACAAAATGCTCATAGACGTGAACAGAATGCCCACAAGCGGTGTTTCACTTTTTTGTGCAAAATTAACGAAAATAAATGATGAAAATGTAGAAAATGAAGGACAAAATAAAACTATTCTACCCCACGGTGGGCGCTAGAAATGTATGGATCAAAATGTGACCACACTTTTATGAACCATTACATGCAAGGTTGCTCAATAATGAGGCCTCACAAAGTGACTCATAGCTCTTTATGCATGGAGTTGCAAGGGACTTTGATAAATTTTCTCTAAGCTAGAGCTACAAACTAGTGACCTTGCTAGTCAACCACACAATGAGAGATTCAAATCCAAAGACAAGGGCAAGAATGCCAATATTTCTAAATTGAATCAAAGCATGCAAATGTAATGCAAACTATATGAGAATGCAAATTACTCTATGAAAATGAAAGTACAATGCAACTATGAAAGGAAATAGCAATGGATTACAATTCCCCTAATTAAGCTATGTGAACTAAATCTATTGCATAAAAGGAAAATTACTCTAAAATGCCATGATATGCAAACTAATCAAATGAAATGTGCAACTAAATGATGAAAGCAAATGAAAGGAAGCAAGTCTTCAATATCTTCAAAGGAGTCTTCAAAGTAAGCTAGAAAACCTGCAGCATAACAATGTCATAAAATTCCAAGATGTCAAATGAAGAAGAGAGCCCTCCTTTTATAAGAAATGAAAAGGAATGGACCATGGAGATTAAGAGGCAAAAGACTTAATCAACGGTGGAGAAAAATGGAAGCTTGATCCTTGTGCACAAATATCCTCCAATAGGAAAATAGGAGTTGACTTTAGTGTCCATATGAGACAAAAAGTACTTTTTCTCTTTTTATAAAATAAGATTAATGATGCTTTATTTCTGCAACTTAGGATAAGAGGAAAAGTGGGGGCTTTTTATTTATTAAAAGGGGAGGAAATATTTCTTTTAATTAAATAAAAATTTTAGGATAAAATAGTTAGCCCAAAGAATAATAAAAAATGATGAAATAGGATTTGATCAAAGAAATTGATATAATTTAAAAAATATTGATTATTGATAAAACTGATTCAGAGATAAATAAATCGAATAGAGATAAATAAATCGTATAAATGGGGCCCAAAGTCTAGGCGACCATTTTTGGGTGCATACATGTACAATACTCAAATAGACTAAAAGAGGCGGTACATGCTATTAGAGCATCTGATGGAGTGATTAATGATGGAATAGTGATAAGCAAGATTCTTAGAACTTTGCTGCCAGTTTATGCAATTAGGATCTCTACAATTCATGAAACAAGAGCTACATCCAACCTTACTCTTGACACTCTGATTGGTAAACTTACAACCTTTGAATTAAACAAATTTGATAACAATGTTGTTCCTTCTGTTGAATCCGCTTTCATGTCTTCTTTGAAGATTGAAAAGTCTAGCAAGAATAATAAGAATTATGATAGTGATAGTAATACCGATGATGAACTTGATGAGCTTGAAGCTCTTATGGCCAGAAGATTGCCCAAAGGAAAAGGAAGGTATAGAGGTAAGCTACCTTTGGCATGTTTTAATTGTAAAGAAGTCGGTCACATCGCTGCTAGATGTCCTCAGAAGAAAGATGATGATAGATCTAAAGACCAATATGAAGGAAGCTATGGGAGAAGAGTCAACAGAGGCTACCGACACAACAATAGAGACAACCAAGATGATAAAGGAAAAAAGGTATGTTACATAGCCGAAGATATTGAAATTGAATCTGATTTTGATGATGACATAGAAGTTGTATTTGTTGCAATGAAAGATGACTCAGAGGAAGAAGAGAAACATGAACAGACAACACTGATCTCTAAAGTAAGTAGAAATGATACATGGATCTTAGACAGTGGTTGTACACATCATATGACTGGCGATGTAGAGAAGTTTGATCATCTTGTTGAATATAATGGAGGATCTGTGAGAATGGGAAATGATGCACCTTGTATGGTAAGAGGTAAAGATTCACTGATGATCAATGACAGAATACAATGTGAAAATGCATACTGGGTTGATGGATTGAACTATAATTTGTTAAGTGTGGCTCAGTTGAACAATTTAGGCCACCAACTAGCTTTTGAGAGCAAAAAGGTGAAGATCTATGATGATGAAGGAAGACTTGTCAGAACTGGTACACAATCCAGAGGTAATCTATTCTATCTTGATATGGATTAGTCTTCTTGTTTGTTAATAAAGGATGAAGATGCTTGGTTGTGGCACAAAAGGTTATGCCATGTGAACTTTGACAATATGATCAAGATTAGTAAAAAGAAAAGAGTTAGAGGATTGCCTAACTTGACAAAACCTGATCATGCCATGTGCCATGAATGTCAGAAAGGTAAAATGACTAAGTCTAGTTTTAAAAGTAAAGACTACTCAACAAAGAAGATACTTTAGTTGGTTCATATCGACCTATGTGGTCCTATGAGAACTCAGAGCTATTCTGGTGATAGATATTTTATTCTTTTTTTTTATGACTATACTAGACTAATGACTGTTATGTTCCTAAAAGAGAAATCTGAAGCCTTTAAAATGTTTAATTGGTATAAAGCTAAGCTAGAGAAAGAGACTAGAAAAGAAATAAAATGCTTAAGATTTGATAGAGGAGGTGAATTTATCTCTGATGAATTTACTAATTTCTGTAATGAGCATGGAATTAAAAGATAGGTCTCTGCACCAAGGACACCTCAGCAAAATGGCATTGCTAAAAGAAGGAATAGGTCTATAATTGACTATGCTAGAACATTGATGATACAAAAGAATGTTGCTCAGACATATTGGAGGGAAGCTGTCAGTACAACTATGTATGTTCTTAACCAAGTACAACTGAAGAAGGACACCAACCGAACACCTTATGAGCTATGGTTTGGACACAAACCTACTATAAGTTATTTCAGGATTTTTGGAAGTAAATGCTTTATTTTGAAAGATGAAAGAAATGGAAAATTTGATTCTAAAGGAGATGAAGGGATATTTCTGGGATATTCCTCTACAAGTAAAGCATATAAATGTTTGAATAAGGTTACAAATAAGATAGTTGAAAGTACTAATGCTCATGTTGATGAGTTTGATGACAATAACATAGAGGAAAGTACAAAGAAATCAAAAGACTACGATAGATTCACTTACATTGAACATCCAGAGTACCTACCGATGCCACAAGTTGTGACAACCGGTTAGTAGGGAAACAATACAAGACAATAGGCAACACAAACTGATGAACAAGATGGAGCTACCAAGCAAGGAAATGACCTTGAGCAGGATGAGCAAGAAAGGAGAAATTGAGTTCTGGCTAGTTTTGTTAGAAGACATCATCCTGAGACTCAAATCATTGGAGACAGACATGCTGGAATGCAAACTAGAAGCAAAACAAGACAAGGTATATGTCTAGTTTGTGAATTTGAACCTAAAAATGTGAAATTTGCATTAGAGAATGAAGAATGGGTTAGTGCAATGAAGGAGAAAATGGAGCAAATAGAGAAGAACAAAACCTGGTCCTTAGTACCCTGACCTAAAGATAAGAATGTTATTAGTACTAAGTGGATATTCAGGAATAAATTGGATGAAAATGGTGAAGTCACAAGAAATAAAGCTAGATTGGTATGCAAGGGATATGCAAAGGAAGAAGGCATTGACTATGGTGAAACATTTGCACCTATTGCTAGATTGGAAAGAGTTAGAATGCTACCTGCATATGCTGCACACAAGAAATTTAAAGTCTATCAAATGGATGTGAAGTTAGCATTTCTGAATGGTATACTTGAAGAAGAGGTCTACATCGAAAAACCTGAAGGATTTGTTGATCCCGACAATAAAGACATGGTATGTAGATTACATAAAGCTTTATATGGCTTGAAGCAAGCACCTAGAGCATGGTATGAAAGACTGCATACTTGTTAAGTATTGGATTTTTTAGAACAAGTGAAAACAACAATCTGTATATGAAAGGTGATACTAATGATACTATTATCATTGCTGAAATATTTGTTGATGATATTATTTTTGGAGGCTCAAATCTTGTATGCAAGACATTTGCTGATGAAATGCAAAAGGAATTTGAAATGTATATGTTCGGAGAGATTAAGTTCTTTCTTGGACTACAAGTGATTCAATAGAGTGATGGAATATTCATCACACAATCTAAATACATAAAGGAAGTACTGAAGACATTTGGCATGGAAGATGCTAAACCTATGAGAACACCAATGGCTACTGGATGCAAATTGACAAAGGAGAATGAAACTACAAAGGTAAACTAGACACTTTACCGATCTATGATTGGTAAGTTAATGTACGTAGTTCACAGTAGACCAGATATAGCACATGCTGTGGGTATTGTTGCAAGATTTTCTACTAATCCTAGAGAATCACACATGATAGCTACAAAAAGGATCTTAAGATACCTGAAGAAAATAGAGAATTACGAATTATGGTATCCTAAGGAAGGGAAGTTTGAATTGAAAGTTTACACTGATGCTGATTGGGCTGGAAATGTGGATGATAGAAAAAGCACCACCAGAGGAGCATTTTTTTTTGGTGAAAGACTTGTAACTTGGACAAGTAAAAAGCAGGCTTGTATTTCTCAGTCTATAGCTGAAGCAGAGTATGTTGTTGTTGCTACTAACTATTCAAACATTGCATATATCAAGCAAGTGTTGGAAGGGATGAATGAGGTAATCATTGACCCAGTGATTATATATTGTGACAACACTAGTGCTATTAATATTTCAAAGAATCCTATGATGCACTCTAAGACAAAGCATATATCTATTAAGTATCATTACTTAAGAGAACAAGTGCAAGAGAAGAAAGTGAAGTTAGAATTTGTCACATCTAAAGAACAACTTGCAGATATTTTTACAAAGCCTCTACCAAAGGACACATTTGAATACTTGAGGACTAGACTTGGGGTCCGTCCCCTATCTATCGGTCACTAAGGTGATCTGGTTGTTGCATCAACCTACTTTTATCAGAAGATCATTCATGTTGATGCAGCATAGTTCACACTTTGAATCATGTTCAAGGTTGTGATTAAGTTTGGAGAACTTGAACCGATTAGGATATCAGTATACAGAGATACAGAGGAGGACATAATTGATTGTTTATTTGTTTTTTTGGCATTGCTGTCAAAGGGAGAGATAAATAATATGAAAAGGGACAAGCACCGACAAGAATTATCTAAGGGAGAGAAAATCTGAATGAGACAGAGTATTGAAGATCAGTTACAGAGAACAGAAGTAGGAACAAGAGAACTGAAAAGATCACAACTACAAAATGGTAAAGATGTATTATCTAATGTTGTTTAGTAACGTAGTGATTAAACATATTAAGTCTATTTTGACTTACAACATTTTGTTCACAAAGTTGTAGAATATATATTTGGTATGTGTATGGTACATTTCATATTACTTGAGTTGCCATCAATGCCAAAGGGAGAGATTGTTGGACTACAACTGATTTGGAATCTGATTGAAGAATATGTGATTAAAGATCACTGAGGAGTTGCTGATTAGATATGTAATATGATTAAATCAGTATTATGTTGTCATTGATGTCAACTAGTTTGATAACAATTATCTTGTAAGTTACTATACCGAGACATCTGAAGAAAGGTGAAAGAGATGAAGAATAGAGAAATCTACATGGGAAAAGATGTACATGACAGATGAGGATAAGGAACACATTGAGTAACTTGTTGATGAGTCTATGACTAGATGATATTGACTTTATTATGTTGCATTCATCTATGATGAAGTATATGTACACACTCAAGTAGTGCACTTCTCTAAGTCATTATATCCAAGGGAATCCATGAATGAGATACCTTAGAAAGTGACCTAGAGCTCTTTATGTATGGAGTTGCAAGATTATTTTAAGTTTTCTCTCAGCTAGAGCTATTAAGCTTATGACCTTGCTAGTCAACCACACAATGAGAGATTCAAATGAAGACACGGGCAAGAATGCCAATATCCCCAAGAATCACTATGAAATGCAAATGCAAACTAGATTAAGATGAGTATGCAAGCTAGAAATGAGAGGTGCAAACTAAGCTATGGAAATGAAAGTACAAACTATGCTATGAAAAGGAAAGTATAATTATTACCAAGCCTTCCTAGTTAAGCTAGATGAAGTAATCTAAAGCATAAAGGAAATCTATACTATGAATGCCATGATAATGAAACTAGAATGCAAGAAATGAGACTAGAATAGTATGTAGATGCAAAAGCCAAGAATGCTCCAAATCTTCAAAAAGCTCCAAAGTGACCTAGAAAACTTGCATCATAACATTAGTATTAAAAAATGCATATGAA
Source organism: Chamaecyparis obtusa (assembly GCA_027943335.1). Taxonomy (NCBI): domain Eukaryota; kingdom Viridiplantae; phylum Streptophyta; class Pinopsida; order Cupressales; family Cupressaceae; genus Chamaecyparis; species Chamaecyparis obtusa. The sequence continues at coordinate 662,755 of BSBK01000847.1, forward strand.
AATGAGGAAGAGAGCTCTTCTTTTATAGGAAATGAGAAAGAATGGACCATGGAGATTAAGAAGCAAAAGATTTAATCAAGGGTGGAGCATCAAAGAGGAGAAATCCATGTGCACAAATATCCTCCAATGAGAAAATAAGAGTTGACTTTTGTGCCCATATGAGACAAAAAGTGATTTTCTTCTTTTTGTAAAATAAGAATAATGCTTTATTTGTGCAACTTAGGATAAGAGGAAAAGTGGGGGCTTTTTATTTAACAAAAAGGGAGGAAATTCCTTTTAAATAAATAAAGACTTTAGGATAAAATGGTTAGCCCAAGACAAATAATCGAAAATGATAAAATAGGATTTGATCAAGGAAATTGATATAATTGAAAAATGTTAATTTTTGAAAATATTGATTCAGGGATTTGATAAATTACTGAATGGGGCCCCAAAGTCTAGGCGACCATTTTAGGGTGCATACAATATAGAGCTGAAAGACAGAAAGCAGTGTTGTTGGTAAATGAAGCATTTCTAGTATACACCGATGGAGTGTAGTGTATACCGATTGCAGTATTAACCGAACAGTGTTCACCGATGCATTTCTTTGTTAATCGAGCAGAACAAAATGAACTAGATGATTAGTTTAGCCGATAGGATTGATGAGCTGTAAAGTACCTCAATTTCAGTGATAACAGATAATGTTTGTTATGAAGATTGTCGGTTAACAAAATTAAAGGAAGATCTAATGGAGCAGATTGAAACGTGTTATTGACACATCAGTCGAGAAAGTTTGAAGTGGCAAAATCTAGAATGTGGTTAAGTGGCAAAATCTGATGGAGGAGAAGAAAATGATTTACTCGTCTATATAAGAGACTAGAATTTCATTATGGAATGATATCGGAAGAAGTAGAAACTGCAAGAATATCGCGTGAACAAGGTTTTCATGCATTCTGATCAAACTAGTTAAGTAAGAATCGAGTTGCAGAACAATTACCGAGCTACAAAGAGCAATTACCAATGGACAGTAAGTTGATACAGTATTGAATCTAAAGTGAAATATTGATCAGAAGGATTTGTATGGATTGAATATTGATCTGTAATATGCAATTGAAGTTGTATTAAAGCAGATCATTTACTGTTACATATTTAACCATTGTATATAGTCAAAATCTCTTAACCGAGTGGACTCTAAAAGTCTTATGATGTATCATTCATAGAATGAACATTGTTATCCTATCAACCCCATAGTGAATGCTGGTTGGACGATAACTTCTAGTCTAAAATCCTCTAACAAGGTCACACCTGACAGTGTTTTTATAAACCTTTAATAGGGTTGGGTCTTAACCGACCTCACTTCAGAAGAGTGAATAATTTTGGGTTGCTGGTCCCAGGTGGTTTTTCCCTTTACAGGGTTTCCATGTTAAATCTCTTGTGTTATGTGTTGATTGTGATATTTTTTTGTTATCATACTTTACATGTTACATGTTAGATTTGATCGGTAACTATTATGGTATTAGACTGGTAATTGGTAAAAAGCACAGACAATCAAAGTAATTATTGTTTACCGAGGAGCAAAAATAGAAGTTGTTTTGAATTATACATTTTGTTTTGGGACACTGGATAACTGATTCACCCCCCTCTCAGTTATTCTAACATCACCCTGTTAAAGGATTTACAAATCAAACATGTTAGGATTTACCTGGTTAATGGATCTTTCTTGATGAAATGGTTAGGGATCAACAAGTGAAAATGATCTAAGAAATTAGCACTTATCTTCTGCTAATAAAGATCCAATTCAATCTCAATCTCTACTTCACACACATACAATCCAAACCCTGCAATTACACACCTTCCTTGGCGATCTTCCTTTTCACACACTTGAAAATATAATAAAGTAGTAATTATACTTCTCAACACATATTACGTCTTAGAGAAACCAAAAATGATAACAAAAACACTTCAATCATCATCCACCACCATAGGAAGTTTGTAAAACATTTTTTCTTTCTCAACAACACATGTCAGATGTAGGAATCTCATTGCACCTTCGATTTGACCAATAAAATAAACTTTCATCGCCTTTCCATAGAAACATGCATAACTTAGAGAAATCCTTTCCTTTTTTTATCACTGCAACATGTTTTACCTTTACAATTCAGATCTTCCATGTCACTACAACACCTAGAACATAAAACAATTTATTAGCCAATATTAGATCACCCAATCTAACAACTTTACCGATCAAGCATGTAGTTCATTGTTCTTCCTCTATTCTTCCTATTTCTATCACTTCAAATAATCATAACTAATTCCTATGATCTCTAATCATGATGCAGTCATAGGATTAGGTTGATATACCTATCTAGATCACATATGTATGACCATACACACTAAATCCAATTATGTTCTTCATAAAGATCCAATCACTAAACTCTAGTCATATGTTGCTCTGCCAACTTACCTATACCTGTTCATTTGATCATAACTCATCTTGTACTTAACTTGAACCTATGTGGTCATAGATATACCATCTAGAGACATCAATGGATTTTCCATCATGATCGCACACTCTAACTCTGAACACAACTCAAGATTCATTCAACTAATCATTCCTTTGATTATCAAGAACACAATCAACAAAGAAACACCTAGTTGACATCAATGATAATATCATAACTAATCATCCTACCATTAGATTAGCATCAAACACATACCATAATATACTCAATGAGCTATTGATTTTCTTTCGCTCATTTCATCCAAATTTGATTCATATACCTTCTAGTCTCTTCAACATTCAAAAATTCTTGTCCTTTTTGCTTGTTAAATTGATTAACCGGTTGGTTCACCTTGTTCTACAAAACCTAGAATTGTGACCTATCATATAATAGTGGAAATATGACATACCAGTTGTATGCATCCTAAAATGGTCGCTTAGACTTTGGGCCCCCATTTAGCAATTTATCAAATCCCTGAATCAATATTTTCAAAAATCAGCATTTTATCAATTATATCAATTTCCTTGATCAAATCATAATCAATTCAATATTTCTTAAGGTTTGAGCCTTATTTAATTTAAAAGAGAAAAAAATAAAAATCTTATTTAATTAAGAGAACATGCTCCCTTTTAATTAATTAAAAATCTCTTTTAATTAAATAAAAAATCTTTTAATAGAAACCACTTTTCTAAAAACAATAAATAAATAATAAAATAAAAATAAAAAGAAAAAGACTTTTTGTCTTCACATGAATGCACACTTTTCAAGGTGAGTGAAATCTCTTTTTGCCTCTTAATCTCTTCCACATATCTTTTTTGCCTCTTAATCATGTCCATTGATTTTGCCTCTTGAGAATCTTGAGCACATGGATCAACCAAGATTTAATCTCCACCTTTGATAATTCTTTTTTGCCTCTTAATCTTTACCGCCTATTCATTTCTAAAATCCTTTAAAAGGAGACTCTCTCCTCATTCTTATTCATCCATCTTTTGCATGATTCATCTTTTGCATAATTCATCTCTTGCATTATCATTCTCTTGGAGTCTTGGCATCTTAGCATCTTGAAGCTTCTCAATCTTGGCATTTTGGAGCTATGGTATTCTTAGATCTCTCATATTGAAACATTGCATCGTCATTTCATTTTTATTCTTGCATCATAGTTTAGTTTCATTATCATTGCATTCTTAATTTAGTTTCTTTTATGCTATAGATTAGCTCACATAGTTTAATTAGCAAGGATTTGTAATACTTCTATCTTTCATTTTTATAGCTTAGCTTGCATCTTCATTCTAGCATAGTATTGCATTGCATTATCATTTATATTTCTTGTGGATATTGGCATTCTTGCCCTTGTCTTCATTGAATCTCCCATTGCATGGTTTACTAGCAAGGTTATAGGCTTAATAGCTCTAGCTGAGAGCAAACTTAAAATACCCTTGCACTCCATGCCTAGGGAGCTCTAGGTCTCTTTCTCAATGTTTCCCTCTCATGGATTCCCTTGGATATAATGACTTAGAGAAGTGCACTATTTAGAGTACACACCAGTTGGTCTCCAAGGTTTGCATTTCCTCTATTGGTCCTACATTTGTAGTTGACTACCGCTTCTCATTCAAATAAGGACTCTTTTGGTTGACATATGGCCTCTAATTGTTCACTCTTATCATGCACTCATCATCTCTACGACCATATATATTACAATTGTAACAATAGCCATAAAAAATATTTGGTCTTGCATTAGGTCTGATGCTTGGAACACTATATCTGATATTTGTCCTGCATACATTAGCTATGTGTCCAACCTTGTGACAATTGAAACAAACTGGTTTATAAGATCTCTTACTAGATTTCCTTTGATTCACCTTAAGTGTTACTTTGACATCTTGCATGGTCTTCTTGGTACCTGAAGATTCACCAACCTCATAACTGGAGTAGCCTAATCCATATCTCTCTCCATGCATTCTTTGATTCTTCAGTTATTCATCAAGCATTGTAGTACTTTTGTTGAATTTCTTGAGTACATCATTTGCAATCTTCAACTCACCTTTTAGCTTCTCATTTTCTTTTCTCATATTTTCATTCTCTATTAGGACTTTTTGATTCTCTTTATTTGTCTCATATAGATGTGCATGCAATGTACCAACTTCTTGTTCATATTTGAAGAGCTCATCCATCCTGTCTTTTAGGGCTTCCTCTACAATTTTCCTTACTTCTTTTGCAACCTTCCTTGCTTCCATTTCATCACCCATTCTAATTGACAAAGCTTCTAACTCTCTTTTGATTTTCTTCTTGTCTTTATGTAGCTGCTCATTCTCCTGAGATAATTCTTCCAAAGATGCTTGAGATTCCTTAGATCTACTACCTTCAGATAGTTGTTCAATGAGAACGTGTCTTTCATTTAATTTCTCAACAAGTTCTTGTCTCTTGGTGTTAGAAATAGGGAATTCTGAGAGGGGGGGGGGTGAATCAGTATTCTACAAACTTTTATGTTTTCCCAATTATGGATATAACATATTAACTTGATGCTTGCAAAAAAAAGTAAACTAAATAGCATGCATAGCAATAAAGCAAATGAACTCACAACACATTATTTGTTCTTGAGGAAACCCTGGCCAAGGGAAAACCCTGGTGGGGATGATACCCACAATGATCCACTAATAAAAAGTATCATGTTAAGGATGTTGAATTTGTTAGGAGCCTATTACATACATATAGTGTCTCAGTCCTGATTAAGGGACTCTAGGCCTTCTTAGAAGCCTCAACCTTGCTAAGAGTTGGTGGTACAAAATATAAATGATTACAAGATGAGCCCACTGCCCAAACAAGTAATGTAAAATGATTTCCGATTACAAAAAGGGCAAGGTGTATAACCTTTTACTGCTTTGCTTGCATATACAAAGTCTGCTTGCTTGACTTTCACAATTTACAACTTCACATCAATATCTTTTGCATACATATTTCACACTACTATCTTCACATTACATATGTCTTACATTTATACAAGTTATCAAGAATAATAACTTTTACAGTCGGCTTTACAAAATATAAAGCACTTCACAAAAATACATATTAACTCATTTTGCCCAAGGGTTAACATCTAGGATGTCATCCCTTTATATGATTAAGTTATTATTTTGATAAACAAAATAATCCCTTAACTATTTACTTATTTTGTCTTCATTCTCTTTCTAGTCAGCTTCAACTTTGTCTCTGTAATACTGCAATAAATTCTTTCGTACATGTCGTATAGACTTGTTCTCTTAGGCGAGTCTTCAATATACATCATAGTATCCATGTTAAAGTGTGCAATCACTGAACTTACTTATATCAACATCACCAATAAAAACTGTCTTTGGTTAGACTGGGAAAATTTTGCTTACACTTAGACAATTTTATTTTGCGCTCTGTCATAACTCCTCTCTGTCATATGTGTGTGATAGAAAATGGTCACACTTCTGTGAATCCTTGCATTCAAGAAGACTCAATAATGAGTTCTCAAATATCGATTCACAACTCTCTATTCGTGGAGTGCAGGGGTTGTATTATGAGGCTCTCAGATTAACCTTGTTAAACCCATGCAAGTACACCAAGAAACGAGAGATTCAAGGATGAGAAGCAAGAGTGCTAATCTCCATTGATCTTCAAGTTATTGCATGTAAATGAAACTAATCTAGATGATTGACATGCAAGAAATAAACTACTCTATTGAGATGAAAGTATTACAAGTTCTTGCTAATTATGCTATGTGGATTAAGCTAGAACAATGAAAGGAAACATAAATTTAAACTATTATGTGAATGCAATATTAATCTAAACTATGGATTGCCATGAGGCATGAGAGAAGAAGACAAGAAGAAAGAAGTCTCAAATATCCAAGCTCCAAATGTGCTCAAAAGCTTCTTCCAAAATTGCTCTCCAAACCTGCAGCATAACAATAACATGAAAATTCTAGGATCCTAATTGAGAAGGAGAGGGCTCCTTATATGAGAATTTGAGGAATTGAATGCAAATCCAAGAGCAATGTGGGATAAATCCAAAAAGAGGAAATAAAGCTCAGTTTTTAGAAAGTGTGGAGAGAAAAGGGATTTTCTTTATTTTATTTATTTTTATTTCCCTTTTTCATCACAAAAGAGCTTTAAGAGGATTTTTTATTTATTTAAAAGAATGATTCTCTATTAATTAAATAAGATAACATTATTTAATTAAAAGAGAGATATTATTCCAAATAAGATAAAATCATTTAATTAAAAAAGATTTTATTTCATTTAAAAGATATCTCTTTCAATTAAATAAGGTTATTTTATTTATTTAAGAGAGAATATTTCTTTTAATTAAATAAAATTTATTGAAAGAATCAAGAAAAGGATTTTTGTTTTATTTTTATTTGATTTATTTCCTTTTCCATCACAAAAGATCTTTTGAGAAGATATTTTATTTATTTAAAAAGAATAATATCTCTTTTAATAAAATAAAATAAGATTATATAATTTAAAGATGAATATTAATTAAATAAGATAAAATCATTTAAGTAAAAATGGATTTTAATTAAATAACATCATTTCATTTAAGGAATATTAATTTCAATTAAATAACATTATTTTATTTATTTAAAAGGGATTTATTTCTTTTAATTAAATAAAATTATTGATGACATGATTAAACCTTAGGAGATTATTGAAATGATTGAAATAGTTATGATTTGATCAAGGAAATTGATTTGAATATTGCAAAACATTGATTCAGAAAATTGATATTTGACAAATTGAATAAATGGGGCCCAAAGTCTAGGCGACCATTTTAGGGTGCATACAATATGCGGTCTACATATAGATCATATGTTGCCATAATGACAACAACTAGATATCTAACTTAGCCAAATTTATAACAGTCTCCCCCTTTGTCATTGGTGGCAACATATGAGAAAATTGGCTAAGTCATACAAAACTTCAAAATTGTGGCCATAACAAAAATATATCTTCACTGTCCTTATATCTCCATATATCTTATATATCATATATAGTCCCCCTGGGAATATACTTCCATATATATATCAATATATCAATTTTCTGCTATCACTCTCCCTTTGACAACAATGACAAAAAAAGAGTGCCAAAAATGTGTTCTCAAAAAAAAATGTTTACCTTAGATTCAAAATTGTAGAGCCGGTAGGCTTGCAACACAATCTGCAAAATTTACTTTTATGCTCTCTATCTCCTTCTCCCATGCCTTCTTAACGGCATCTGAAACACTGAGTAGTGCACATAAACCATAAGATGTGATCTCACATGCATGAAGGTTTTCAAAGTTGAATTTCTCATAAGATGTCTTGGATGAAAGACAGTCTTCCAATTGTCCTTCAATGATGTTTATCTTAACTGAAATGTGCTCTCTTAGAAGAGAAAATCTTCTCAATTTCCTTTCTCTTTCATCACTAAGAATTCTTATATCATCATTCAATTTACTGATTCTCTTTTCAAAATCTAATATCTTTGCATTTGGGCTGGATAAATGATTTACCTCTATTTGAATTTCTTCCTCTTTTGCTCTTATCTTCTCAGTTACTTCTGATACATGATTTTCTATTTTTGTACACTGAATATACAGAGCTTTTCCTCTGTCCAAATTTCTTCTTAAGTCCTTGATACACACATCCAAATTATTAATATCATTTCTAATATTTTGACATATATCATGAAATATTTTAGCCTCATAGGATGCTTGAGCCTTTACTGTAGCTATGTCTGACAAGTTAGTGAATTCATTGTCAAATGCCTTCATAACTTCTTTAGCTTTTACTTGTGGATCTGCCTCTGTTATTTGACTGGTCACAACACTCTGCAACTTCTCTATCACTTCTAGCAAAGATCCTTCAAGGATTTTTACCTTCTTGTTCTTACCAATAATTTTTTTTAGGGATGAGATAAGCTCCATTTGATCATCATCATCAACTTCTTTCCCAAAATTAGCAAACATGGATTCTATCTATGGTTTCTTTACTGCAATCTCAGGGGTAGGACTGATTTTCACTTTACTTTGTGCTCCTTTCTATCCTTCAACCTCTGTATTTACTTGAATCTCTTCTTGTTTTTCTTCTTCTTTCCTTCTTTCCTTCCTTTCTTCCTCAAATGATCTATCATGTTCCTCCAAAGCCGAATTGTCAACAATATTCTCAAGGTTGCTAAATAGATTGTCATCATTGTCCAATATAATATTTGTTCCTTCTACATTCATTGTTTGATCTTCAATGTTGATTGATGGTGGTGGAGAGGGACTTTTCTGGTGCTCAGCTTCCAAAGCTTGATCTATTGCACTTGAGTGCTTACCAACCCTTGTAGTCATTACCTTTATGATTGCTTGTTCAGTTTTCTTATTAATTTCTTCATAATTTCCTCCCATTATCTAAATTTTTCTTCTTTTTGTTCTTAGATGAATACCAAGATCTTTCATGATTTCCTTGAAGTGGTTTTCATCTCTAATATCATAAATCTTTCTCACAAAGTTTTCTCTAATATTATTGTTTTCTTTAGCTGCTCTCTTCTTCCTATTTACTAATTTCTCAAACAATTCATCAGGTATCTTCCCTTGAATAGTATCAAATTTCTTATCTGCTAAGATGATGTGTCTGACAACTACATTCTCCAAGTTTAAACTTTCTAAAAAATTGTATAGCTCATAATATTTGTTCATCTCGAAAAAGTCAACATCATTAATAATTTGATCATTTACCTTTTCTATTTTCCATTTCTTCTTCTTGACTTCAATATCTTCATCATCTTTAATTTCTGATACTTTCCTTTGTACTGGGACAACTATTATTTTATGTCTTTTACCTGGTCCACTAGCCATTTCCTTTACGCTTTTACCTAGTGGCGTGGTGGAAGATCTTGTAGATTTTCTAGTTTCCTGTTCCTTTTCAACTTTCTCCACTTTCACTACATTTTGAATATTTCCAGTCTGATCTGCAACTGATGATAGGGGTGGAACAAACAAAACTTCTTTCTATCCAATGTCTCTTATTGTTGCTGCGGTCTGCTTTGCAATTAGGAATTCTTGTTCTGACATTCCTGTATCTTTAAGAATTTTCTTAATGGTGCTTTCCACTCTCTTCTTTGATAACTTTTCTTCTTGTATAGACTTTTTGGAGTTGAAGTTCTCCTCAAAAGTCCCAAATCTAGTGTTGTTCACATCCAAATTGCTCGTAATCAATCTATTCACATACTCTTCTGCTTCAACTTCTAAAATTTCATATCCAAGAGGGTCTATGAATTCTACTCTAGGTTCAACTGCTTTAATAAAGGTAAAGTTAGTGTCAACCATAAATCATATTTCATCTTTGTACTTCTTAACTATAGCCTGTGGGATTCTTGATCTTTTCTTCATCAAGTTCTGAAATGATTTGATTACCAAGGTTACACTCTCATTAACCCTATCTATAGGGTATCTCAGATACACCTTCTTGATTATGTCCATGGTGGTTCTATTATCATTCCAATCTTCTCCAATAGTGAATGGAAATCTTCTCAGCAAATGGAAAAACATATATGCAATCAAGGATGAGAATCTAAACTGTGATTTTTTAGTCTTCTTAATCTTCTCAAGGTTCTCAAATAACTGAATTCTCAAAATTTCACACATATCCACTTGAACTTTATTAATGCACATCAGATAGGCTACATGAATCATTCCAGCTACCATGTCATCTTTTCTAGAGTTAGCGCAAAACTTGGATGTTAAGATCTTGCATAAGTATCTAACATCATCTTGTTGTATCTTCCTGATTACTATTCCTCTACCATTGTAGGATGACTTAGTATTGTCCAGTACTATTTTCTTCACATTCTTCTCATTAAATGGTATAACTCTAGATTTTGATAAACCAATTACTTCATGAATTAGGTTTGTTGTTATATCAATCACTCTGTCATCTAACCAAAACTTCCCATTATGAATTTTGCTCAAAATGATTTTGGTGCATTCATCATCATCAAATTCATGTTGTAGTGAATAGCTTATGATTTCATTTTCATTCAAATGTTCAAACCCTACTTTCAATGACGTATCCTGATTGTATAGTTTCTCATATTCCATTGTAAAATTACTTTCACTGAGGGTTTCAAGTTTTCATCCCAAATAACCTCTAACATTTTCTATACACAAAACTCCATTTGGTACAGATGATAATGCTAGTATAGGGTCTTCTTCCAAGGGTTCTACTAGTTCCCTTTTGATTCTAGGTCTAATAGTATCTCTTATGTTGTGAACAAATGAAACATCCATATCTTCTATGAATTCTCTAACTAACTGATAGATTTGCTCAATAAAATACCTCAATTTTGCAATTTAGGGCTTTGAGTAGATCCAGCACAAATTTCTTTCACCAAATCTTGCAAACTGCTCTCAATCAATGCTATATTGATCTCCTTATCGTGTGTAGTCATTCCAATGATCAAATAATACCGATCATAAGCTTTTAACCTTTCAATCTTACAAGATTCTGACATCACATTCAATTCCTTTGCCGCTTCTTTCTAAAAGGTTGTTCCTACTTTCTTTCAAAACTTCAAACTTCTTGCGAACTCACATAAATTCATATTAGCTCATGCGCTCTTAACCATAGCATCATTACATCACATACTACATTCCATTAACTGTGCAAGACTTAATTCATCCTAGACTAACTTCTACACTATCCTAAGTTCCTATTCTAATGCATTCTTTATGAATTTAAGTTCTTTGAGATGGGTTAGGAAGAGATTCACTCTTACCATTAGATACTTCACCTTTCTGATTACCTTTTGTACTAAAAGTATCTCCTCGATCTGTACTCTTAACAAACTTCACTTCTTCTAAATTACTACAACATCCTCTTTGATTGTTGCTTCCATTCTCATTTCTCCTTGTGTAGTTCCTATTGTTGGGATTTCTCATGTTGTTCATCCTGCAAAATCTTGTTGTATGACCAAATTTGTTGCATATCTAACAAACTACTCCATTGTTTCCATATCTCGGTACTATCTGGTTGATTTGTGATCTGCAATTCCTGGCAATGTGTCCAACCTTGTTGCATCTATAACACACTACTCCATTTCTTTTGTTCATGTCTTCATTGGGTCTCTTATCTGCATGGTTAGTATCTCTAAACATTCTACTACTATTTTTATCATTAGATCTAGGCTTTTTACATTCAATAGCTCTATGTCCAAAACCATGACAATTATAACAATAACCATTAAGAGGTTTGAATTGCTTACCTGTATAGTCTTTCTTCATATGACCAAAAGTATTACATGCAAAAAATCTACCTTTAAATTCTCTCTGCGTATCTTTAGGTGCTTCTTATTGTTTAGGTGGTTCTTCTTCTTTAGGTATATCCTCGGATTTTTTAGCTTCATCAAATTTCTTTTCATCTTTGTTTTCAAAAAATTTCAGATCTGGTTCCTTGCTTTCTTCACTTACCTTAGATGAGTTAAATCCAAGACTAGTTTTATCATAGAATGGTTTTTGATAAGACATTTGTTCATCAATCTTCTCACTGGTGGAATATAGTCTCTCAAGTTGTTGCTTAGGCTGTGTCAATTCACCTTTCACAATTGTATTGTACTTTTCAAGTCCAACATACTTTAATTTTGTTTTCTCAAGTTCAGATATCACTTTACAAAGTTTAGATTTCAGATCTTCATTCTCAGATTTTAGATTTGCTTCATTCTTGTTGTTTCCATCTTTCAGACTCAACTTCAAATTTTCTATCTTTAATTCATGTTTAAGGATCTCATTTTCTTTTTCCATATTTTCATCACAATCTTCAATTTGAATTGTAGATTCCTTCTTTGATTTCAGTTCTTCCAGCTTCTTTTTCAGCTTCTCAATGAGGTTTTTTGCATCATCATATTTTCCTTTCAAAGTATCTCTTTCTTCAGTAAATATATCAATATGTTCAAGAGCTTCTTCAAGATTCTTCTATAGATAATCCATATCCATAGAGATCTTACTCAAGTTGCTAGGCTTTCTCTGAATGATTCTTTTCTGAGTAACTAAGCTCTGATACCAATTTTTAGAAATAGGGAATACTGAGAGGAGGGGGGGGGGGTGAATTAGTATTCTACAAACTTTTACTTTTTCCCAATTATGGATATAACATATTAACTTGATGCTTGCAAAACAAATTAAACTAAATAGCATGCATAGCAATAAAGAAAATGAACTCATAACACATTATTTGTTCTCAAGGAAACCCTGGCCAAGGGAAAACCCTAGTGGGGATGATACACACAATGATCCACTAATCAAAAGTATCTTGTTAAGGGTTGACTTTGTTAGGAGCCTATTACATACATATAGTGTCTCAGTCCTGATTAAGGGACTCTAGGCCTTCTTAGAAGCCTCAACCCTACTAAGAGTTGGTAGTACAAAATAGAAATGATTACAATATGAGCCCACTACCCAAACAAGTAATGTACAATGATTTTTTATTACAAAAAGGGCAAGGTGTATAACCTTTTAATACTTCGCTTGCATATACAAAGTCTACTTGCTTGACTTTCACAATTTACAACTTCACATCAATATCTTTCGCATACATATGTCACACTGCTATCTTCTCATTACATATGTCTTACATTTATACAAGTTATCAAGAATAATAACTTTTACAGTCGGCTTTACTAAATATAAAGTACTTCACAAAAATACATATTAACTCATTCTGCCCAAGGGTTAACATCTAGGATGTTGTCCTTTTATATGATTAAGTTATTATTTTGATAAGTAAAATAATCACTTAACTATTTACTTATGTTGTCTTCATTCTTTATCCAGTCGGCTTTAACTCTATCTCTGTAATACTGCAATAACTTCTTCCGTACATGCCATAAAAACTTGTTCTCTCAGGTGAGTCTTCAATATACATCATAGTATCCATGTTAAAGTGCGCAAGCACTGAACTTACTTATATCGACATCGCCAATCAAAACTATCTCTAGTTAGACTGGGAAAATGTTGCTTACACTTGGACAATTTTATTCTGTGCTATGTCATAACTGCTCTTTGTCATATGTGGTCTACATATAGTTCATATGTGGTCTACATATAGATCATATGTGGTCTACATATAGATCATATGTTTCCATAATGACAACAACTAGATATCTAACTCAGCCAAATTTCCAACACTTGGTTCTTGATAGCTTGAGCTGATCTTTCAAATTTTCAATAAATTATTTAGCCTCTGCAACTTGCCTTTCAAGTTTCCTTTGATATCTCAAACTCTCTATGTCTTCCTTAAGGATCTTTCCCAGGCTGTTAGGCTTCTTCAAGGAAACTTGGCTCTGATACCAATTTTTAATATTATAAGCAACTGAAAGGGGGTAGGGTGAATCAATACAACCACAGATCTACAAAATCTTTTCATAAACTTGTAAATTAACCAACATGTAAATGTAAATATAACATAGAAGCATAACACATAAAACATACACAAATAATCAACACAAAAACACCAATATTTTTGTGTGGAAACCCTTGTTAGAGGGAAAAACCATGATGGAAATTATCACCCACTAATCTCACTAGTGTACTAATAAGATCAACCTCATTAGGAGCACTACAACACCTTGGTAAGGGTATACCAAGTGAAGAGTGTCTATAGCCCAATTAGAAGCTATTACAAAGTCTTGTTAGGAACTACCTTGTTAAGGGATTTAGAACTCCTTCTGAGAGCCACCTAGTTAGAGGATTTAAACTTCAGACCTATTAGGATTTTGCATACTCTTTTAAGAGTAATCTTTTTAGAAAATTTTGATCACAAGCCTGTTAGAACTTGCCTTGACAATGAACTAAAGAAAAATGATCTGAATGTAGAAAAATCTACTTGATAGATCCACTTTAGTACTTCTCAAAGCATTCCTCTGATCATTCCAAACTGCACCTTCAATGATTACAATCATGGCAACATCTAACTTCTTTTTTAACTTTTTGATTTCATCTCTTATATAAATATTTAGGTTGGTGGAGTAACCCTAAAATGTGTTATTGATGTCGGCCTCCAAAGTCCATCCAGATTTCATAAGTGATCACACCAACGTAGGAAATTGATATCCTCAAGGTCATCTCTCAAAAATTTAATAAAAAAATAAAATAATTATTAACTCTTATCCAACTACTACCTCAATTTCATCACGTTGACTTGACTGTTTGACTGTTCTAACTAAAAGGACTGATTTTCCACCAAATCTTCATCTGTACTTTGAATCTTCTTACGCAATCATAGATGTAGGTTGACATGAATCTTTAGATTCTTCCTATCCAATCGCACCACTATAACTATCCATATTATCATTGTGCATCACATTTACCATGATTGACTATGTTATCATCGATACACTGTATACTTAGAGAATTCCTTATGCAATCATCTTTATCACTGATATAATGGATTCAATCATCCTAGAAGACTTGTTTCCAAAAATGACAACACTATAACATTCATCACATGATCATCTTCATCAAATTCCAATAGATAGTAGATACTAAATGTAGGGATTAAGCTAAATAAGAAAGAGATGTCTAAACAATACAAATTCTTAATAAATAATGATTTAAATATTGAATAAAATGAAAAAATGAACATATATTAATGAAATTCATATCAATAAGATCTAGTCATCCAAAACAAAATTAAGAAAAATGTAAGATATGTTGGGTTCGCCAAAATGTAATGTGGGAGGGGAATAGGTGAGAGCTAGTCTATGCATAAAAACTAGGATTTTAAGACCTATCTCCCAATTGGAATTACATAGGAAGGACAATGATCCACTTGGACCAAGATCTCTAGACACAAGGTGAATTTAGTGATCCTTCATGAGGATTTGGAAGATGACTGCAATTATGGATGTTGAAAACAAGATCTAGGTAAAATAAGGAAAAATAATGAATTTTTGTATGTACAAGGATGTGGAGAAGTGACATGAATTTGGAAAATATCTGGGAAGTAAATATTTTAACCAACTAGCAAAATGAATTTTGGATAAGAGTAGAGTGACTCAGTTGGGGCAACCTACTCCCAAGACTCAAATAGCTAAGGTGACCCACTCCCAATCATTTAAGATGTAATAACTTGTTGTTGGTTGTAAATTTTTACCAATTAACCCTCACAATATGTTATACCCAACAAGTGGTAATCTAAATCAATAGTTGAGTCACATGTGATGACCTTCTACACTATCTCTTTGCTTATTTTAGAAGATGCAGCTACCTTCTTATGATTTGAAAATAAAACCTAAAAATAACCAATATTCTTTTAACTCGAAAGAAAATAAGGAAAGGAGCTTTTAACCAAAAAGTTCTTTGGAAGGGAAATGAAAATTGATTTCGAATAACACTAATGGAACACAAAGTCTTTAATTAATAGAAAAGAAGGTTTTGAAGGGGCCCTAAAACCCTTAATAAAAAGGTCACTTAAGATATCCAAAGAAAGCCCTCAACAAGGAATAGATCAAGACCAAAAAGAGGGTTTTATCATTGGGCTCCTTCAACCTGGAACAAGGAATGGATCAAGATCAAAGAAATGGTTTTATCATCGGGCTCCTTAACCTAAAACAAACATTGCACAAGAAAAACCAAATGCAACCTCAAAATAGAGAAGGAATCCAAAATCCCAACTAAAAAATCTAAAACCATCTTGACCATTCACCTCACCTTCTTAGACTTAGGAGTCTCACCTAACAGCTGTGAAACTATATTAACTTTATTTTCCATAATTGAGGAGTATTGTTTCTTCTTCTTTTCAATGGTATTTTTAAGCCATGGAGTGGACAAGGTATTTGTGGGAGCTTTGACTAAAAAAGTATTAACATCAGGATTAGATGGCAGCACTGAATCATTGGATATAGGAGTTTGTCGATCTTCATCTACCAAGGAGATTATATGACTTTTCTCCCCTAATTGATTCTGGAATTTCATATCCTCATCACTTGAATTTGTTTGAAAAAATGCTCTTCTTTTCTTGGACATTTCCATGGAACTCACTTCACATATAGATTTTTTTCTCCAGCGGGTCATTATCGCCACCAGATTGTGAATATGTTCAAGAGGCTCCAGGTTGTGGTGTCAGGTTCCCAAGTGTGCTTTGGAGTGTCTATGCATCAACATTTGTTCCTTTGGAACTCCTAAATGATATGAAGAACCAAAATGAGTTTTGACCTTATTATGCCACCATACATGTGATCTGTTCAGAACCTAAGTAGTTCTAACCTTGAAATTTGTTTCTTCATCATTTTATGACCATTAAAAAGGAGGTGGAACAACATTCTGATATAAATCATTAATCATACATGTACCATCATCTTTAATACTTCCAGGAACCGAGGAAATAATATCAAAAGCAATCATTTGATCCAAGGTAAACCTCATAAAGCCTCTTTTGAGAGCTTCATTTTCATCAACACAATCTTCCCAAAAGTCCTCTAATTTTCATACATGGACATATTGGGTGGACCCATAGAAATTTTTTCTTGGCATACCCTTTACAATCAAAATGGGTTCTTCTAGACAAAGGGTGGAAACCAACTCAAGTAACAATTTGTCAGCAAACTTTTCATATTCATTACATTTGCGTGAAAAATGGGACAAACCCATCGAAAAAGAGTATCATTTATTCCTCATTTGAACATATTTAATATTTACAAATGTCTTTTGAAAACAAAGCTCCAAGAAAAAAAGATAATCTAGGGCATACCCGGACAGTTTCAAGGGTGCCTTCTCATAACCTATGACTTTCAAATATGAAAAGCTTATGAATTGTAATAGAAACTACCATAATTCTATACCAAGGCCTTAGCTTCCTCGGAGAGTCTCTTCTCAGGACACCCTCAACAACTCTCGTGCGTGTCATAAAGAAAGCATCATGAACGCGTAAAATAATTCTCATAGCTTCTTCTTTCTATAATTGAGGAAAATGATTGTAAATAGGAGCACCCTCTACGATGTTACCCTCTTGTCTTAGGCCTGGCCAAGACATTCTACCAACATCAAGCACAACGCATGGGTGAAATTGTCTTTCTTTCTCAAATTTTACAAGTTGCTCATGCAATGAGTCGCTTATCAATTTCACCCAATTGACTTGGTTCTTCTCATCACAAATAGTAAGTATAAACTGACACACCTACTCAAAGTATTCAAAATCAGGACTACCAACCACACAACACAACCAGACAATGATATCTACAATTTCTTCTTGGAACAACTCTATGTTTACTAGGGGAGGCAATTTAGATTTCCTTGACCAAGGAATTTTTAACCAACTTTGAGCAATAGTACTGAGACACTAGTATGCCTGTTTATAGAAGAATTCTCACCCTGACTACAGAGACAAATTACCTCTTCTTCCCTATCGAGGATATGTAATGCTAGAGAAATACTATTTGCATCAATTCTGGCTATTGAGGTTTGGTCCACATTGTGAACCTCATGAGATTCAGGATGATAATGTTGTGCACAGTTGAGGACTAGTTATAGACATGCAATGGAAGAAGGATAACCCCCAACTTCAGATAAGGCTAACTCTACAAATTTTTGGGCAATGGGGGAATTTTTTGGGTTCCACAACCTTCTATTTATATCATGCATTACCAATGACCCCACCTATGTATCTCTAATGTTGTCCAATTTTCTTTCAATAGGATGAGAGGATTTGTGAGCCATAGGAATAGGAGAGAAAAGATCTAGGGCTTTTAGAAAAGGGTAATAATTGAAGGAGTGGAATGGAGGATAATTAAAGTAAGAACAAGTGCTCATGAATGAATTCTTAACAATCCCTCCTTTACCCCTTAAAAAAAACAAGGAAAATTAAAAAATATCAGGAAATACAAACACAAGAAATCTTTTCGTTCCAAACCTTGTTTTCACATTCTCCTTTGAGTGTTCCTTCAAATTCACCAAAATTTTCAAATGTGAATGATCAGAAAAGGTGGCATACATATTTGTGCTTGGAGCAATTAATACATTTATTTTGATGGCTACAGTACTGTTTCAAAATATGAAATAAAACCTTTTAATTAATGTCTTGTCAATCAAGCGTTAAAAGTAATACATTGTTGACATCACTGCACAAGTTACGACTCAGAAGGCTACCACTATCAAGACATTGGATTATCGCATCCTTCAAGAATAATGTAATAAGAGAAGTGTGTGCAAAAGGACTGACAAAGTACAATTAACGGATACAATACTAGTGAGGAACCCATTCACATGACACTATTGGGGATCGGGTATCGATCAGAACAAGGAACTAAGAACAAGAAACTGGCGAGCGACATTTCTTCCAAACGATGATAGGATGATAAAATAAGGGTTGTGTCCCTTTAGACATAAATGAGACTTGACACCTAAAGGAAAGATTGATCAGTCGATCAGTTAATTTAGGAAATATAGAATGTGAAAAGACCATGATGAGGGGGATTTAATGACTTAAAATGAGGTAATTCAAATTTATAAAAAAAATGAGTAATGCCTGTAGATTGTAAATATTTGAATGCTTGATCTATTCAAGGGGTAGACTGTAAATCTTTGAATGGAGATCGGAGGGGTTTTTGCATGCATCACATTCACAGCTCTCTAGTAAACAAGATGTTTGTGAGTAGTTGTCTTGTGGTGTTGATCTCATCACTACAACATTTGGGGTCGAATTTCGACCCCAATTTGCAATGACACTACCATTTGTGATTGATTTTTGTGTTTTTTTTGCAAGTGCACCCAATGGTATCATAATAGCGATGGTTCCGTCGTAATATCGACACCCACATGATTATAAACAAAATAAAAATAAATAAAGGCTCATTTCTATTTTTTGTGATCGAGTTGCGTCGTGTGCGAAGAGGGCCCTAACTGTGTTAGATTGAGTTGCTTGTGTGAAGAGGGCTCTTCTGTTGTGAAGCACGATGATTTGGAAGCTTGGCGTATGACAACCATGACTTTAGGTAGGCATTTGAGCTTTGCCTTCTCATTAACTCAATTTCATTTTGATGACATTTGTTGATTTAATGGCACAATATGAATGTTAATAGTGGCATTGTTTACATCTTTTCATTTGGAATGCTTGATGACCCACGAGCTTTGAGATCTAGGGCATCGTTGCTATTACCTTCAAGGCATTGTGTGAAGTGTTTGATCTCTCTTTATTTTTATTTTTATATATTCACTATGTGGTACTCCCCATTTATGATCATTTCATGAGGAAATGTCTTGATGGCTCACGGGCTACAAGCTAGGGCATCATACATTGTTTATGAGCTCACTATTAAATACTGACATTGTTTACATCTTTTCATTTAGAATGCTTGATGACCTGCGAGCTTTGAGAGCTAGGGAATTGTTTCTATTACCTTCAAGGCATTGTGTGAAGTGTTTGATCTCTCTTTATTTGTTTTGATGTTGATATTCACTATGTGGTACTCCCCGTTTATGATCATTTCATGAGGAAATGTCTTGATGGTTTGCGGGCTACAAGCTAGGGCAGCATGCATTGTTTAGTAGCTCACTATTTGAGCACCTCATGTTAAATAGGGACATGAGGTGCTCAAACAGTGAGCTCAAAAATAATGCATGATGCCCTAGCTTGCAGCCCGTGAGCCATCAAGACATTTCCTCATGGAATGATTATAAATGAGGAGTACCACATAGTGAATATCAACAACAAAACAAATAAAGAGAGATCAAACACTTCACACAATATATGTTGTTTTATAAGATTTTATTAAGAGTAAATATATTGTTTTATTAAGATTTTATTAAGACAAAGTATTTTGGGTTAGTTTTATGTTGTTTTATAAGATTTTATTAAGACTAAATATATGATGTAAACTCATAATTATACTTGATATATATAATACAATGGTATGTAGTATAATCTATACATTTGTAAGATGTGATTAATTCCAGTTATATGATGTTTTGGGATTAAATTGGTGAGTTTGTATACTTTCTCCATTTTAAACTAACCCATGACTTCAAAGGAGGAATTATGAAATATAGTTGTAGGTAGTTATCTCTTCTATAATGATGGAGGAGTCAAAGGTAACGATCAATGAAGTTGCTGCTATTAGATCATACATTAATACACTTATTGTTTTTAATTTGAGCTCAGGCATCATGCAATGTTATTGGTGCCATTGCATGCTTGCTATTGTTGTGCACCATATATTGTTTTATACACTATTTATTTCATTGAGACGATGAGCTTGGCATTTGTAATGTATTTGTTGTTATTGGATTAATGTTGCCGTGTTTTTGAGGTTGTAGATGTCATTTTATTGATCTTGTATAAACAACATATATACCATGTTGACTCACAACCCATGAGGTGCTACTTGATAATGCATTTGACATCATACCTTTTGCTCCATTTTGGTCTTGATTTACTCACTACATGCACATGTTTCCTAAGTGCACATGTTCTGTAGCATAGTTCATTTTAGAAGTGTATGACTTGACTATGCACATCAATAATTGTAGACGAGGATCAGTAATAGGGTGCCAACCCCATCTTTTCCTTCCTTGCAGGTTTTGGATCATACAAGAGCATACTAGATTGAACCCCGGGTCAACACTTCATTACTTCAGGCAATGTCTAGTACCTTCATTATTTATGTTCATCCACTTATGTATGTTTGCATTCATTCATATTCTTCTTAAAGTTGGCTATTAGCGACCATATATGACCATTCTTGATGTTTTTGGGTCATTTGATGAAAAGATGTAAAAGTTTCTTAAAAGTTTATATTTTTTATTTCAATTTTTAAAATCATAAAATGAATAAAATTTAAAGATAACAAATTAAGATAATCTTTGTCTTCACTTCAAAAAAAAACATAAAGCTCATAAATCATGGTAAAAGAGGGCCCTAACTGTGGTAAATGGGAAAGTTGCATTTGATCTTTATATGGCAGCCATGACTTGAGGTAGGCATTCTATTAGCTATTTTTATTGCTGAATCCCAACACAAGCCCTGAATGCCTAAAATAGAACTCTATGATTCCTAAAATCCTGACCCTAGCAAGAAAAAAGACTAATTAACAAGGACCAAGTCCTTCACTTTGAGCTCTTGGCTATAGGAAAGTGTACCTATCAGATCTACTTCTTCAAAGCATTACAACATTAGTTTATATCCTTGATACAAACCTAATCTTCTTAGCCCTTCAAACATACATGAAAGTAAATAATCATTTACATTTTTGGTGAAGATGAAATCCTGCAAATTAAGGATAGACCAGTGTCTTATCCCAGGGCAAAGAGTCAGAAAGAGAACATACATTTACAGAAAACCTTCTAAGTAAAACACAAACAGAACCTAGATGAAATGCCTTATAGTTCACCCTCTGTTAAACACACCCAGTCATCAAATTCTTGCAAAAATCCTGAGCTCTCAGATATTAACCTTAAGATTTTACCCTTTCCTTGAAAGGAACTAGAGGCTAATTTCACAGATATCTTGTAAATGGTGCACTAAAAATATCTTACAGATTTAATACACAAAAGCTACAGAATTTAGACAAGAAGACAACCAAAAATATGCAAGGGAATTCCAATGTATTCAAGTAGAATTTTATTGTATCAATACATTCTAATTTTGACAAACATTCTCAAAATTCAACAATGGAGCCAAAGCCTCTCCTTACTGTAAATTTTTCATCCATCGTTAAAGGAAGTCAGTTACACAGAACTAACAGCTATCCATTTTTGCCAAAATATCTCCAATCTTCCTCTACACTTGATCTTCATTTGATTCTTCCTCAGCTGACCAACATGCCTGCAATCATTTCAAACAAACTGATTTGATCCCAAAAATGGCAGCCCTTACTTCTCTTTCCCATTAAGTCGAATCTAAGAATAATCATTGCCATTTGATTCCTCATCTCTTGCCATTTTTGGAAACATATTACATGCCGATATTTGGATAAAAATTAAGCATCTAGGCATTATTTCCGTGAACACACTCTGTCATTTAAATTTTTTGAATTTAATTCCTAAGTTTGGACTATGCACCTTGTTTTGATTTTTCATCTACTTTTAAATCTTCCTTTTATGCCTTTTTCTGCACTTTATGTCCAAGCTTCACCAGAATGTGACAAGTGTCACCAATTGATTGGCGCTAAGATTAACCATGGCACCTAACCTCTAATTTGGAGAACAAGTGAATGGCTCATTCTCCAGATCTCAGGATGAATTTGCTAACCCTGGGTATATCTGGCGAATGAGCGAATGGACTATCTCCGAATCTCAGAATCAAGTTCTCAACCATGGTCAAATTTGGAGATTGGGCAACAGAGCTTTGTTCTCTGAATCTCTGAATGCTCTAAATCTCCGAATGCTTATCTCTTAGCCACCAAGATTGGGAGAATGGGCGACTAGGCTTATCTCCAATTCTCTAAATTTTTCCTCTAACCGCCAACCTATTTCAAGATTTGGCGACCACTTGTTCTCTGAATCTCCAGATGCTAGCCACTTGACCGCTAGAATTCGAAGATCCAGTGACACGCTCAACTAACCGCCACCTCCCAATCTCTGAATGAATGCCTAACTGCCGGTTTGGTTCTAAGAATGAGTGATTGAGTGCCATGTGTCCACACTTGTCCTTGCTGTTACTGCCACCTGTTTGCAAAATTATACTCTCTCTGGCCTGTTGACACGCATCCTGAGGAACCTCCAAAGCTCTCACATGTAGAGCCTCTAGCTCTTTACTTCAATTCATTTGTGATCGTTGTTCCTTTTAAAAATCTCAAATTTCCTTTCCTGGGCGAATGTGGGACTAAGATTTCTAGAGTTTTTAAATGTCTTGTTAAAAATTTGTTTATAGTGCCCAGCTGTAACACACACCCAGGTGGGCCCACAAGGAAAAGGCCAACCACAAATAGCCTCTTTCTTCTTTTCCTTACATGTATTCCAGGTGGCCTTGTACTTAAACATTACAAAAACCTGAAATAGGGTGCATGTGGATAAACCCACATGCACATTCCCTATGTTTTCCTCTCTCTTACCTTGGCTGGGTGCGTTCTCTTCTCTGTCCATCCTTCATGCAATAAGCAATGCACTCTCTTTGCTCCTCAATCTACCTGGCATGCATCCAACACATGTCCCTTTGTACCTCACATTTTATGTTGGCCTTCCTTACTGTCAAAATATGCCTCCATGCTTCACGCAATGCCCACGCACAACCCTTTCATTATTTTTTGTGTTTTGGTATGCAAAGAACCACATTTCATTTGTTATGCAATGTGCTGGCAGCCTCAATGCCTTCTCACGCAAAGAGAAAGACAAGCCTGGTCTCACATAATACACCCTTGGCATTTATGTGTGAGTCCCTTGGTTTCTCATGCACCCAACACTTAATCATTTTGTGTGTTGCCTCCATCTTTATACTTGCACGCACCATGCTTTGGCATGCATGAGCCCCTTTAGTTTAATTGGAAAACACATTTTTCTTATTGGCTTAATGCCCACTCCCGCGCATTGGCTGCAGGCAGTGCCTTGCACATTACTTGGACTTCTTTCCTCAAAGATGTTTCGTGCACTATTAAGTCTGAATGCAAAACATGCACTCCACACACTTTCCTCTGCAATTTTCTTCTAATGTTTTGATGGGTTCTCAAAACCTTGCAGGTGTGCGTGTTAATTACTGTAGGGGACTTTATGGTAACCTCCCCTCCTAATTTTCCATGCTGGTGAAGGACGTGAAGCCTAGAGGTACACTGCAGCCACGTGCTCTTTGGCAAACTCCCACTCTCTAATGCACACATACAAATAAAGTGTGGGCACACACCTAAAACATATGCAACCCGAATGCTCACTCTGCTCTTTGCTTCAAACTTCACAATGCTATGAATAACAATTTCTTTGATTCACATTGGCATGTGCTTCCACATTTGAATTATATTTCCTATTTCTTGCTTTTGATATTACTTGAGAGTTTCATTTGTTTGCAGGTTTGTAAATAGTATATAACAGATGGAGCCAGTAGTAGCAGCCTCCAATTATCGCAGGCCATTAGAGAACACTGCATTGTCTCTGCTCCACATTTTGTATGTATGTTTCTAAAGATTGTTCAATAATCCATTAACACCTCAGTCTATCTAACTAATGTATTTCACAGAGAATGGATCAAAATTTCTCCTTGTTTTGTGCATTGACCGCAACCTTTGCCATGTGAAGCTTGTAACCAAAGCACACACCGGCACTTATTACCTCTTAGTATACTCAACACGCTACCGTTTACCTTTGGCTATAGTGTTACACAAAAACATGAGAGTGCACACACCTCCAAGTATCTTTTAAACCTTACCTCTTGGAAAGATTGTAAGAAGATAATTTTCCCAATCATTAAGTGCAGGCATTTCACCAGGTAATGAAAGAGGCTTACCTACCAAGAAAATTCTAAATGACATGCCACTACAATTGATGCACTTCACCCCTTTTTTGATACACAAAATACAAGAATATCTAACGCATAATCCACATAAATTTCAAAACCAAAAGTGATGCAGGGGCATTCTAGGGTACTCGGTGAATCTGCATGGAGGTGTGTTATTTGGTTAGTGTTACTCGGTTGTAGCCTTGACCGATGGTCTCATTCATTGAAGGAAGCTTGGTCGCTAAAGGAACTCAGTAACCTCTCGTGCTTGGTGAAAGTGTTACTTGACGATGCCTGCAGTGCTCGGTCGACATTGGTGCTCGACGATGCTTGGAATGCTCGGTTATTTCAGTGATGCTCAGTTGTTCCGGTTTACCGACTAGAGTTCTTGGTGATTTGGTTGGCTAACTTGGTGCATTTATTGTTGGTAGTTGTTGTTACAAGCTGACATGTTGAATTTAATAATTGTAAGGCTATTTGGGAGCTGACTTGTATTGCATTTAATATTTGTTTCTAAGAGTTAATTGTTTCATCTAGCCGACTTGTGGCTAATGATTAGTATTTAAAGGGTGATTGGGTATTTGTTTAGGATAGAAGTCTGGAGAGACAAATAGAAGTGAAGTTGTGGAAAAGATCCTGCGAGATCTTGCAGATCGGATTGTTATCTAATAGTTTGTATTAGTAGAGCTAGTGGTTGAGGCTTGGAGATAAGAAGATTGCTTGGAGGCTTGCGAGCTCAAGTTTAGATTTGCCTTAGGGTTTTCCATCAGTTGCTGATAGTTTTTAGAACTAAACTAGCTGGAGTTGTACTGGATCTTGTTGATCTTATAGAATTACTTCTTGATTGTAATTGGCCCTAACCTAGAAGGCCTTATAGCTGGGCATGTTAATGAAAATTTGAGTTGAAACAATTATTGTGTTGAGTTATTATGTTGTGTTGTTCTGTTGCTGCAAGGTGGGATTGTCCTTAATTGGATCCTCCTACCTTGATCTGCATCAGATGGTATCTAAGCTGAGTTGATCTTGTTTTAGGGTGAAGGTTGACCTAGCAAGGCTGATCTTGTGAAGTTGATTTTGCTGGTGAAGAGATCGTATGATTTGAGTTGCAGATCCATGGCACTAGACTTGTGAATCTTGCCCTAGTTGTTTGTGCGAGGTGGCAAGTTGTGATCTGACTTGCATACAACTGGAGATTGTCACAAGGTGGTCAGTGTAGGGTTTTGTTAGAGAGGGTTTCTCTTATCTTTAAGGATGCCTTCGAGAAGATTGGACCTTAGGGTAATTGTTGATCTCTGTGATACTATGGAATCTAGGATTACAGAGAAGGTGAAATCTAATTTCAAATCTGAGATGGAATTGATGAAGAATGATATGGTCACTGAGATCATGAGAGCTATGACTGGTGTACCTCAAAGTGTTGGTACCGAAGATGGTTATGAGGAAGCTAATAAAGACTTTGAAGTTGTTGGATCTAGTGGTGATGACTGGAGAGATAGATCTGGTGAAGACAAAACTATTCGGTTACATAGATCTAGAGCTCGGTTAAGTAATAGTTACCGAATGGAAGTTTCTACTTTCTCTAGTACCTTGGAACCCAAGAACTTGATTGATTGGATTGGTGAACTTGAAGATTTCTTTGAGCTGGAAGAAATTGAAGATCCTTTTTGGGTGATATTGGCATAGACTGAGTTGAAAGGACATGTTTCTCTTTGGAGGAAAGAATTACAAAGAGATAAAGAAGATGAAGGTGAAATGAAGATCAATCGGTGGAGATTGATGGTGACTAAATTGAAAGCTAAGTTCATACCTGCTGACTATCAGCTTGACTTGTTTAAGAAGTTGCAGAATCTGAAGCAGAAGGATTTGTTTGTTGAAGATTATACCGAGGAGTTCTACAAACTTACTATTCAGTCTGGACACTAAGAGCTTGGTAAGGAAAAGGTAGCTTGGTATGTGAATGGTTTGAGATGCAATATTCAAGATGAGCTTGGTATGTTGAAGATTGATTATGTTGAAGATGCTTATCAGTATGCTCTGAAGGCAGAAGATAAGTTGAAGAGGAGACAACATAGTAATTCCCGAGGAAAGGAAAAGATTGATCACTCGGTGAAGGATAAACCGACTGATGTAGAAGATGAATAGAAACCTATAGAACCAAAGAAGAAGACAGGTAGAGTTATCTTTAAGGGTACTTGTTATAACTGTCATGAGGAAGGAAACCATTCTTTTGAGTGTACATAGAAGAAGCTTGGTGACCGACGAGCTTCTGTGGTGAATGAAAATGTTGAGAATGAACCTGAATCTGAGAGCTTGCTAGTTTGGCAGACATTTCTTGGTACAAAGGAGGAACCTTGTTAGAGGAGTGACTTGTTCAAGACTCGGTGCAAGTCTGGAGGTAAACTCTGTGATGTTATTGTTTATAGTGGTAGTATTGATAACCTTATTGCTGAGGACATGGTTCAGAAACTGGTTTGGAAAGAATGAAGCATCCTTTTCCTTATAGGATTGGCTGGTTGCAAAATGTTCATGCTCTATAAGTAAGAGAATGGTGCTTTGTTGATATTCAAATTGGTCAGTACAAGGATCTTGTGTTATGTGACATTTTGGGGATGAATAGTTGTCATATATTGCTCGGTAGACCTTGGCAATATGATTGCAGAGCTATGTATGATTGTGTGAAGAATGTTTTTACTATTGAGAAGGATGACATGAAGTTTTCCCTGATGCCTTTGCTAGATACAACACTCAGTAGGAGAAGTCTGAGTATTGGTAGCCGAGTTGAGTTGGTGGATCCTTAAGGTATGGATGATCAGTGTGAAGAACAAACCTGTGTGTTATCAAGGAAAGACTTGAAAAGATAGAGGAAGCAAAAGTGGAAAAGTATGCAAACTGAAAAGTTGGAGGACTTGTATGTGAAGAACCAGTTCGGGGTTTATGTGTTGAATCCCGAAAGATGTTCTTCTCACATATGAACATCTTTTCAAAATTGGGGTGTTTGATGCAGGGGCATTCTAGGGTACTCGGTGAATCTGCATGGAGGTGTGTTATTTGGCCAATGTTACTCGGTTGTAGCCTTGACCGATGGTCTCGGTCATTGAAGGAAGCTCGGTTGCTGAAGGAACTCGGTAACCTCTGGTGCTTGGTGAAAGTGTTACTCAGTGATGCCTGTAGTGCTCGGTTGACACTGGTGCTTGGTGATGCTTGGCATGCTTGGTTATTTCAGTGATGCTCAGTTGTTCCAGTTTATCGACTGGAGTTCTTGGTGATTTGGTTGGTCGACTTGGTGCATTTATTGTTGGTAGCTATTGTTACAGGCTGACATGTTGAAATTAATAATTGTAAGGCTATTTGGGAGCTGATTTGTATTGCATTTAATATTTGTTTGTAAGAGTTAATTGTTTCATCCAACCGACTTGTGGCTAATGATTAGTATTTAAAGGGTGTTTGGGTAGTTGTTTAGGATAGAAGTCTAGAGAGACAAATAGAAGTGAAGTTGTGGAAAAGATCCTATGAGATCTTGCAAATCAGATTGTTATTTGATAGTTTGTATTAGTAGAGCTAGTGGTTGAGGCTTGGAGACAAGGAGATTGCTTGGAGGCTTGCAAGCTCAAGTTCAGATCTGCCTTAGGGTTTTCCATTAGTTGCTGATAGTTTTCAGAACTGAACTAGCTGGAGTTGTACTGGATCTTGTTGATCTTGCAAAATTACTTCTTTATTGTAATTGGCCCTAACTCGAAAGGCCTTATAGCTAGACATGTTAATGAAAATTTGAGTTGAAAAAATTATTGTGTTGAGTTATTTCGATGTGTTGTTCTGTTGCTGCAAGGTTGGACTGTCCTTAATTGCATCCTCCTACCTTGATCTACATCAAAAAGAAACATCGAACGCAAAGGGAAGCATGCTAGATCGACTATTATGAATATCTGTCCAAATAAAACCTCTATAGCTAAGGAAGCCAATGGGTTTCCCTTCTTCTAATCTAAAAATGATGTCCCAAGTGAAGAAACAAATCGAGCCACATCTGTAGGTGCATTGTCAAGCTCAATATCTGACAGCATCATACAAGTTTATGCGTGCCTCAAGTAATTTAGCTAGGTAATTCATTTCGTTACACTTTTGCATAAACTGACCAATAACACTAACCAGCCCCCAGAATTGGCCTAAAAAACTGATCAAATGGCCCCACAGGAACGCACCACTAGGAGTACAAGTTTACCTCCAACATATAAACACATACGCCAAAGGAGATCACTCGGAAAGATTTGAGCTGAAATATTTTAACGACCAAACTTGGCTTATCATAAACATTAACTCAATCTGCACTACCAAATTACAAAAATCACTTCTAGAGCTGGCTCTAAAAACTTACCAACTGGAATCTTCAGGAACTGGCAACTTAGGCATTGATTCACCTCAATACAAGGTAGAAAAATCCACACTTAATTCACCCAAAAGATCACACGGTGAGATGAAACCAAACACCAAAGTCACCCTGCTAAACATATTCCAGATTAAAATAGTGAATTACGTAGAAATCTGATTTGGAATCGGTCTAGGAAAGTGGCCGGACAGATTGGCAAAGAGCCGAAAATCTTCAGGAAAGCACACTTCTAGGTATACAGTATGGAAAAACATTCAATTATGCCTGACCATGAACAAGGTACAAACTAAAAATCCTCAAAGTAGGCCACTTAGAAAATCAGACAATGCAGACACAGAGAAACTTAACAACTTATAAATGGAATGATACTAGCAAATAGGTCAAATGGGCACATGGGGAGCTAAAAATGGGTATGGACACTCTCTCTCATACCTACAACATGATGCAACAACTTTTATGTTATGAATAATCATTGGGAAAAAGATGCCGACCTCCAAAGTGAGCTACTTAGTGAAAATCAGGAAACACACTTTATGCAGATTTTCGGGAACACCTTTAAATGACCACTTCTAAAACATGTTAGAACTGAAACCTAGGACCTCAAAACTATTACATACATCAAATGAAAGACAATGAACACCCTATCCAAGTGATTCCTCATGAAAATCAACAAGTCCACATTTTCTATGCACTCAAACTAGGTATCTTTCAATGATTTTCAAAGGCACAATTCTGACACTTAGACAAATTTTACAAATCTGGACTCAACAGATATTCAAGATTTTTGAGCTCCAACACATTCGATCTTTGTCTTCTCATTAACTAAATTTTATTTTGATGACATTTGTTGATTTAATGGCACAATATGAATGTTAAAACTGGCATTGTTTACATCTTTGCATTTGGAATGATCAATGACCTGCGAGCTTTGAGAGCTAGGGCATCATTGCTATTACCTTCAAGGCATTGCGTGAAGTGTTTGATCTCTCTTTATTTGTTTTTTTGTTGATATTCACTATGTGGTACTCCCCGTTTATGATCATTTCATGAGGAAATGTCTTGATGGCTTGCGGCCTGCAAGCTAGAGCATTATGCATTGTTTATGGGCTCATTGTTTGAGCACCTTATGTCTCTATTTGATTGGTTGGTGTTTTGTTTGTTATATTGATGCTATTAGATCAAATAGGGATATCAGTAATAAAATCAGGACATCAAATAGGGACATTAGTAATAAAATAATACACTTACTGTTTTGAATTTGAGCTCAGGCATCATGCAATGTTATTGTTGTCAAAATAGTAAGTATCTTAATATATGATCTAATAGCAACAACCTCATTGATCATTACCTTTAACTCTTCCATCATTATAGAAGAGATAACTACCTACAACTATATTTCATAATTCCTCCTTTGAAGTCATAGGTTAGTTTAAAATGGAGAAAGTATACAAACTCAACAATTTAATCCCAAAACATCATATAACTAGAATTAATCACATCTTACAAATGTATAGATTATACTACATACCATTGTATTCTATATATCAAGTATAATTATGAGTTTACATCATATATTTAGTCTTAATAAAATCTTAAAAAACAACATAAAACTAACCCAAAATACTTTGTCTTAATAATTAGTCTTAATAAAATCTTATAAAATAACATACATTGTGTGAAGTGTTTGATCTTTTTTTATTTGTTTTGTTGTTGATATTCACTATGTGGTACTCCCCGTTTATGATCATTTCATGAGGAAATGTCTTGATGGCTCGTGGGCTGCAAGCTAGGGCATCATGCATTGTTTATGAGCTCATTGTTTGAGCACCTCATGTCCCTATTTGATTGGTCGGTGCTCTATTTGTTATATTGATGCTATTAGATCAAATAGGGACATTAGTAATAAAATAATACACTTACTGTTTTG
The DNA here is from genome assembly GCA_027943335.1 of Chamaecyparis obtusa. Lineage (NCBI taxonomy): Eukaryota > Viridiplantae > Streptophyta > Pinopsida > Cupressales > Cupressaceae > Chamaecyparis > Chamaecyparis obtusa. The sequence continues at coordinate 693,936 of BSBK01000847.1, forward strand.
AATTTGAGCTCAGACATCATGCAATGTTATTGGTGTCATTGCATGCTTGTTGTTGTTGTGCACCATAACAACAACAAGCATGAAATGTTATTGCCTATTATCCTGCAATGTTTATGCTTCAAAGGAGGAATTATGAAATATACTTGTAGGTAGTTATCTCTTCTACAATGATGGAGGAGTCAAAGGTAATGATCAATGAGGTTTCTAATATTAGATCATACATTAACACACTTATTGTTTTGAATTTGAGCTCAAGCATCATGCAATGTTATTGCTTCCATTCCATGGTTGTTGTTGTTGTGCATCATATATTTTTTTATACACTGTTTATTTCATTGAGACCGTGATCTTGACATTTGTAATGTATTTTATGTTATTGGATCAATGTTTCCATGTTGTTGAGGTTGTAGATGCATTGAATCACCACTGCCATTCTATTTTGATAGAAAAAATATAACAAACCAAGCACCGACCAATCAAATAGGGACATCAGTAAGACATTTAATATATAGATTTGATGCTTTTCTCCTCTGATTTGATGATGATGTATGCCCCTTCCATTGCTTACTCATGCTTGCTCATGACTGCCTTGTGTTGATGGGCATGGTGTGTTACTGTTGTGGATGCATCATTTGGAAATGATGTCACAACAACACTAGATGAAACAACAACATCTGGTGTTGTTGTTGCATTGTTTGAATGATGTAGTCACAATAGTGACTCACCAGGTGTTCATGCAGACATAAATGCAACCATTTACTCTATGCAATATTCTTCTTAGTGCACATGTCCTGTAGCATGGTTTTTCTTTCAGAAGTGTATGGCTTGACTATGCACATGCATAATTGTAGATGAGGATCAGTAATAGGATGTCATTCATTTCTTAGATCTTTTTGATCTAACCCCCATCTCTCTTTTCTTTGCAGGTTCTAGATCATACAGGAGCACACTAGATTCATACCCCGATCAAAAATTCATCACTTCAGGCAATGTCTAGTACCCTTATTAGTTATGTTCATCCTCTTATGTATGTTTGTACTCTTGCATATTCTTCTGAAAGTTGGCTATGATCACGACCTTTGTGAGCCCATGTGATTTTATCTTTCAGTTCATTTCCTTGTATAGTATATACAAGTAATTTTGCATATATATACATGTAATCTTTAGATGCAAAAATTTCTTTTCCTTTACATGTATCTTTTCATGAAATGAACCCAAATTAAACAAGATCATCTAATAATGAAAACTAGGGTACTGTAGTCACTCATCTAGTAATTAGGTCCCCAAACCATTACTAAGGATTGAACATAAGTCTAAAAGTCCCCAAACCTATTGTTCTATGTGTCTTTATTGCCTTCATAATTTTGGTTCAACCCCTATAGGATGCCCAAGCCTAGAGGCCAAGGAAAGTACCCAAGAGCACTTGAAAGAAAGATGAATGAAACCATTGTCCTTATGTGGGTAAACCCATATAAGTGTTCTTCCTTTGTATCACAACTCCTACTTGAGGATCCACAATCATGCATTTATGTTCAAGACTTATTATTACCTTGGTATTTTTGAATCTTAGGATGATATCTCAATTGGGAAAGGAAAACCAAAACCTTCCATAGACCAATCAAAACCAAAGCATGTGAATGCTCTTTTGTTGTATAATTATACTCATAAAATATATGTACAGTTATAAAATTTCATGCCTTGAAATTTTATAACATAGTTCCTCTTCATCAAAATAGAATGGCAGTGGTGATTCAATGCATCTACCTACATTCTATGTGCTTTGAGCCAATAAAATGTTTACCATCATGATGAAGTAATAATGCATTAAATGTCTTACTGATGTCCCCATTTGATTGGTTGGTGCTCTGTTTGTTATATCACTGCTATCAAAATAGAATGTCAGTGGTGATTCAATGCATCTACAACCTCAACAACATAGAAGCATTGATCCAATAACAGAAAATACATTACAAATGTCAAGCTCATGGTCTCAATAAAATAAACAGTGTATAAAATAATATATGGTGCACAACAATAGCAAGCATGCAATGACAACAATAACATTGCATGATGCTCGAGCTCAAATTCAAAATAGTAAGTGTATTAATGTATAATCTAATAGCAACAACCTCATTGATCATTACCTTTGACTCCTCCATCATTATAGAAGAGATAATTACCTAAAACTACATTTCATAATTCCTCCTTTGAAGTCATAGGTTAGTTTAAAATGGAGAAAGTATACAAACTCACCAGTTTAATCCCAAAACATCATATAACTTCAATTAATCACATCTCACAAATGTACAGATTATACTACATACCATTGTATTATATATATCAAGTATAATTATGAGTTTACATCATATATTTAGTCTTAATAAAATCTTATAAAACAACATAAAACTAACCCAAAATACTTTGTCTTAATAAAATAATATATTTAATCTTAATAAAATCTTATAAAACAACATATATTGTGTGAAGTGTTTGATCTCTCTTTATTTGTTTTGTTGTTGATATTCACTATGTGGTACTCCCCGTTTATGATCATTTCATGAGGAAATGTCTTGATGGCTCACGGGCTGCAAGCTAGGGCATCATGCATTGTTTATGAACTCACTGTTTGAGCACCGCATGTCCCTATTTGACATGAGGTGCTCAAACAGTGAGCTCATAAACAATGCATGATGCCCTAGCTTGCAGCCCGCTAGCCATCAAGACATTTCCTCATGAAATGATCATAAACGAGATGTACCACATAGTGAATATCAACATAAAAACAAATAAAGAGAGATCAAATACTTCACACAATTCCTTGAAGGTAATAACAACGATGCCCTAACTCTCAAAGCTCGCGGGTCATCAAGTATTTAAAATGAAAAGATGTAAATAATGGTAATATTAAACATTGAGCTCATGAACAATGTATGATGCCCTAGCTTGCAGTTCGTGAGCCATCAAGATATTTCCTCATGAAATGATCATAAACGGGGAGTACCACACAGTGAATATAAACAACAAAACAAATAAAGAGAGATCAAACACTTCACACAATATATATTATTTTATAAGATTTTATTAAGACTAAATATATTGTTTTATTAAGATTTTATTAAGACAGTATTTTGGGTTAGTTTTATGTTGTTTTATAAGATTTTATTAAACTAAATATATGATGTAAACTCAATATAACAAATAGAGCACTGACCAATCAAATAGGGACATGAGGTGCTCAAACAATGAGCTCATAAATAATGCATGATGCCCTAGCTCGCAGTCCGCGATCCATCAAGATATTTCCTCATGAAATGATCATAAATGAAGAGTACCACATAGTGAATATCAACAACAAAACAAATAAAAAGAGATCAAACACTTCACACAATGCCTTGAAGGTAATAGTAACGATGCCCTAGCTCTCAAAGCTCGCATGTCATCGAACATTCCAAATGCAAAGATGTAAACAATGCCAGTAATAACATTCATATTGTGTCATTAAATCAAAAAATGCCATCAAAATGAAATTGAGTTAATGAGAAGACAAAGCTCAAATGCCCACCTCAAGTCATCGCTGCCATATGAAGATCAAATGCTAAGAAACTATGTTATAAAATTTGAAGGCATGAAATTTTATAACTGTACATATATAAAATTTCAATAAATGAAATTTGACCTTTGATTTGACCTTGATAATGTCCCCTCCATTACTTATGCTAGATCATGACTGCCTTGTGTTGATGGGCATGGTGGGTTACTATTATGGATGCATCATTTGAAAATGATGTCATAGCAACACCAGATGGAACAACAACATCTGGTGTTGTTGTTGGACTATTTGGATGATGCAGTCACAAAAGTGATTCACCAGGTGTTCATAGAGACATAAATGCATCTACAACAGTGATTCACCAGGTGTTCATAAAGACATATATGTAGGGCTTCATTTGGATTCCAACACCTATACACTGCACATGTTCTTGAGTGCATTTTTCTGAGTGCACATGTTCTATAGCATAGTTCCTTTTAGAAGTGTATGGCTTAACTATGCACATGCATAATTGTAGATGAGGATCAATAATAGGGTGTCAGACATTACTTAGATCCTTTGGATCTAACCCCATATTTTCCTTCCTTGCAGGTTCTGGATCATACATGAGCATACTGGATTGAACCCTGGGTCAACACTTCATTACTTCAAGCAATATTTGGTACCTTCATTTTTTATGTTCATCCACTTATGTTTTTTTGCATTCATTCATATTCTTCTAAAAATTGGTTATAATCACATTCTTCTTGTGTCTAAGTCTTCCAACTATGATCAATTTAATGTTGTAAATCTTGACATAGAATTCGATATCAACCTATCATATATCCATTCCAAATGATATAACTCCATTTGAATAAACATACATGCCAACCATTTGACAAAATGTCCATATGAAATCTAGAGCAATATATTAATTTTATAGTGAATTCATGATTTATAATACGCCTTGATTTATAGTGAATTAATTTTGTTAAGGTTTTAGGATCATTGCAAATGTAATAGCACTATCTCATTGTATGTGTTTTCCAAATGCAACAATCTCTTGCTTTTATATTGAGAATGAGCCAAGAAGAGACATGTCTAACCATTAATATGTAATTAATATAATAAAAATTATGATCATACATACATACATACATACATACATACATACATACATACATACATACATATATATATATATATATATATATATATATATATATATATATATATATATATATATCTTGAGTATTGTATTAATTTCTCTAATATTTACATAATAATAATGATATATATATGTATATATATTTAAGTATATATATACATCTCATATATACTAAATATATATATACATATCTTCACTAATATTGAATCATAATGTTTATCTGACTAAAGCTACAAAACATCAACACTCCCTCTTAGCTAGGGACGATAAAATCCATCAATCTAAAAGAGAAACACAACATTAAATGTGAAATTTTATTTTGATATCACATTACTGTGATGTCAGAGATATGTACTGACTAGGAATATCAAGTCTCATGATATTCACCATAACTCATAGGTTTATAAATATCATCTCATGATATTGGGAGTATATGTCACAGAATATCAAGTTGCGAGATATTCTCCAAATACTCAGAGTAATGGCCTACCAACATCAAGTCACATGATGTCCACCAAGTACTCAAAAGTTTACAAAGATATTATCTCATGATATCGAGAGCATTGGCCTGCAGAATATCAAATCACATGATATTCACCAAGTGCTCAGAGTAATGGCCTACCAACATCAAGTCACATGATGTCCACCAAGTACTCAACAAAATTATAAAGATATCATCTCATGATATCAGGAGCATTGGCCTATAGAATACCAAGTCACATGATATTCACCAAGTACTCAGAGTAATGGCCTACCAACATCAAGTCACATGATGTCCACCAAGTACTCAACAAAATTTTAAAGATATCATCTCATGATATCAGGAGCATTGGCCTACAAATATCAAGTCACATGATATTCACCAAGTGCTCAGAGTAATGGCCTACCAACATCAAGTAACATGATGTCCACCAAGTACTCAACAGATATCCATAGGTAATGTGCACTTACCATAGGAACATTCACATCATCTATTATGATCTATTTTAGCCATCACAAGATGTTTATCACAATAGAAGATCAAGTATTGTAAGATCGTCACCTTCCAATAACTTTTGCAAATACAAGTGATAATCATTTGGAAGTCATCACTTCCTCATGATTTACATAGGGGTTAGGCCCATTAAAACATTCATGATTCATTAGTATAATAATCAATTATATAAAGTTTACCTCAGAATTGTTTCACCTTCAATAGTGAAGTCCCTCTCAATCAAGATTGTCACACATTGAATGAACCATATGCTACCTCTGCAACTCAAGTTTATCAACTTCTTGACCTCTTTTGAAATGTCAAACTCTCTTTTCATCTAGTCTCAATCATCAATTTATTCTCAAGAATCAAATTCTTTCTCCCTTGAATGCAATTATATTGTGCTTCTGTCCTGAAGGTATGTCAGAGAGAGATTTCAAATAGCTCACTAAACTATCTCGACCAAAAATACCAATGATAGAAGCATACAATATTTTAATAACCAATAGTATAGCATGAATTTAAAAAAATTAAAAAAATTATGTGCATTAATAAAACATGGAATACTTATCTTTTATAAATTTCAAGTATTTCATTATGTAAGGTGAGCCCATATAAAAAATATCATGCTAATTCACAGAATGATGTCATCATTCTCAAACATTACCATAATTATTCACATGACCTATCTTGAATATCCAAAGGTTCTATACACTATCACAACCTTCAATCTTAATAGATCTCCCTTCAAGCAGTTAGGCTTTTAAAGAAGGAACCTCTCTCTTTTACAAAAAAAAATTTATTTTTTTATTTTATTTTGCATAGACCTGTACACATTCGGTTGTAAATTTTGAACCAGAACATTTCTTTCCAATCGCTTCAGTGAGTCTCTTCTAAATTGGGTTTTCACAAACATATCCAAAATTTAGAAAAATCCAACGGTGCATTTGGGAGATATGATCCTCGTACCGAGACTGTATTTTTTGAGACAGTCACACATTCACCATTAATAAACTACTCTCTTACATTTGCAACTTGGCTCTAATACCATGTTAAGATTTTAGGATCATTGCAAATGTAATAGCACTATCTCATTGTATGTGTTTTCCAAATGCAACAATCTCTTGCTTTTATATTGAGAATGAGCCAAGAAGAGACATGTCTCTCCATGAGACATGTCTATTCATTAATATGTAATTAATATAATGAAAATTATGATTATATATATATATATATATATATATCTTGAGTATTGTATTAATTTTTTTAATATTTACATAATAATAATGATATATATATCCATATCTTCACTAATATTGAATCATAATGTTTATTTGACTAAAGCTACAAAACATCAACAAATTTTATAGTGAATTCATGATTTATAATTCAATTGTAGCAGCTCAATGTGTTTGAACTCAAGAATACCCCTTACTTGGTTTCCTACAAAACCTTTGGCAAAATCTGTCAGAAAATTAAAAGTTTGGTCAAAGTTAAGTGTATACATGAAGGATGAAACACATGAGAAGCTATGAGAAGGTGACATGAAGCTAATGAAAGGAGGAATCTCCAATTTATTTTGTAGATATACACATTAAGGATCATGTCAGATAATACAAGAGAATTCGATCAAAACAGGGAGACAATCGCTAGATTGTTGTCTAACTTTCAAAGAGAAGGTGATGACAAATGTTATTGTCCATGCAAGAGTTGTAACGGCTTAAAGACAAGAAGAATGAAAATCAAAACAACAAAGAGACATTGTAGGGAGAATGGTCACTTTGAAGGAGGTTTTATTATCATCTAGTGGTAAGTTGTTTGTTATATTGTTTTCACAATTAATATACATATGAACCATGGAAGGAGGTTTGATTATCACATTGAAGGGGAGTTTGATTATCATCATTTTTATATAGGTCGATCTCCCCAGTGTGAATATAGAGGAACATGGAGGTGTGAGTATTGAAGCTGAAGATCATGATCCTATGGAAGATGATGATCATGCACTAGAAAATACATTTGAAGATGATGGTATGAATGCATTAATCATTAACACATTTGGTATTGGTGATGTTGTTGATGATGATGACATTGACGTCATCCATGATATATCTCTACTTGTGAAGGTGAACATGACTCTTTACGAAGGCTCACAATCTACTCTTCCCTCTATTGTATTGTTGTTGGTGAATTTGAAAGTTATGAATGGTTTATCCAACATAGAAATGTCACTTATGCTAAAGTTTGTCATATATGTCATTATAGTCTATAAAAGGTGAAACATGTACCATTAAGATTGTTTATAGTAATGACTTATATTATTTGTTGTAGACTGATAGGTGAGATTCTATTACCACCATCAAATGTTCTCCATCGCTCGTACCGAGAATTATGTGCCACTATGAAACATATTGGAATAGAGTATCAAGCAATAGATGTTTGTCTCGAAGATCATATTATTTATCATAAAGAACACAAAAATGAAACAGAATGCCCTGAATTCCATATGAGCAGATATCAAGATGATCAAATGATAAAAAAAAGTGTCTCGCAAGGTTCTTTGTTACATCTCCATTATTCCACGTCTGAAATGATTATTCAGGTGCAATAGCTTGGCACAATTTATGGATTACCATGCACACGGTAGGAGTTAAGATGATATTATTTGAATGCCTGCGAATGGTTCATCATTTATGGACATAAAGGAAAAGTGGCCACACTTTAAAAAAGAACTTCGAAATCTCAAACTTTCTCTGGCAGTAGACGGTGTCAATCTGTATGGAGATATGAGAGCTATTTACTCAGTGTGGCCCATTTTTGTTATAAACAATAACCTTCCTCCATAGATGTCAATAAAGAGGGAGCACATTATGTTGGCAATGATTGTTCTAGGTATTTTATCATTTTATAGTTATCTATATGTAATTATAAGTCTTGGAGTGAAATGGCCACAATAATTATTTGATGTTGATGTTGATGTTAATTTAATTAGGTAAGTACCAAGTGAAAGATATGAATATATATGTTGCACCTCTTATCGACGAGTTGTTGGTGTTATGAAATGGTTTTACTATGTATGACATCTCTAGACCAATTGGACAAAGACAATTCCAATTCCATGCAATGTTTGTGTGGACAATTCATGATGCTTCATGGTTGACACATTTCTGTAGTATGTTATGATAAATTTTAGTTGTACGCGACAATTCTAATTCTAAAAATATACATATTTAATCCAATTGTATCATTATATTGTAGGTCTTCAAACAAAAAAAAATTTGCATGTCCAATGTGTGGTCCAAAGATAAAATCTCATCATTCCAAAAGTTTAAGAAAGTAGTTGTTTGATGAGTATAGGCACTTCTTCCCTAGAAATCATAAATATTGAAGTGCAAAAAAATATCTTTTCAATGGGAAAGAAGAGACTACATAAAAGCCCCGAAGAATGACACCTCACCTATGACAGTTGGAATATAATAGAATTCAAAGTAATATCGTTCCACCTAATGGTTGATGTTTTAAAATTATATATTTCGATTGTGTTTTGTTAGCTAATTATGTAGTTGATGATCTTGAAGGTCGTGAAGGCATCACTGACCAGCTTCCAAAGGGACTAAAATGTTATCTCAGATAATTTAGTAGACTGCCCTACTATGAGAAACTACAAATTGTGCATTTTTTTGATACTATACATATTGGAAAGAATGTAATAGAGACACTGTGAAAAATATTGAATGGAAAGCGTGACAAACAAAACCTTGACAAAATTTGTAGTGACATTCATGATTTCAATCATGCAATAAAAAATATCAGTGAATCAAATAGCAATGGAGACTAGATTAATGCAAGTGATCTTCCTTAGTTATGAACAAAGAAACAAAGTAATGTCATAAAAGAAGTCATACGAAAAATTTGATTTTCTACAAGATTTTTTGTGAATATAAGCAATCTCATATCAAAAAAAAAAAAAATTAGTTCAGGAATGAAAACACATGATTGTCATACTTTCATCAAGGTAAATCACGGTCTTTAATATTTACAATATATTTGTGTAACTGCATTCAATTCTCATTGTTTGAAATGATCAGTTGACAATTGTTGCAGTATTTGCTACCCCTACCGCTCCCAGAGAACTTTGACTATAATATCAAACAAGTGATATATGATCTTAAAAATACATGAGGTAAGCAATGATATTTATTCAATATATCAAACAATAATATCAAACAAGTAATCTATTGTAAGTCTCGTATTTATATATTTTTGTGTCTTGAATCCCTTGTAGGTGGTTGTCATCTAAAGAAATTCATAAAGAAGATATAAAATATTGGAAGAAAAGAATTTGTTAACTAATGTGTGAAATGCAAAAGTGTTTACCTTCAACTTTTTTCAATGCACAAGAACACTACCTCATACACCAAGTTGAGGAGATTGAATTGTGTGGATCTGTACATGCTAGGTCAATGTGGATGGTTGAGAGACACTTGAAAATTTTGAAGGGTTTGATATGAAAAAGAGCACGTCCTGAAGGTTCTATGGTTGAAGGATATATGGTATACCATATGATAGTGTACGTTACTCAATATCTTCCTAATCTTGCAGCAAAGACCCATATAGATTGCATTTGGGATCTCGACTCCATTAAAAAATTTGAAGTGGAGTACTTGGTGGGCAACGATAGATTTAAGAAACTGAAAGGTAATAAATTATGAGATGTTATTGTAGTTAATTAATTCATAATCTTCAAAATAAATCTGTTGTAAGTCATCTATTTACTTTTGTACAGTTGCTAAAGAGTGGGATGCAATACATTTATTTATTGCAAATAATCAAAATTGGATGACAGTATGGATTGAACAATGTCAACATTATGGTCATAGATTAAAATGGGAATCCATGTCTTCATTGGTTATACAAGCTCATCATAATGGAGATCCGAATGTTACACAAAAAAAAATAGATTTAGCATATGGTTTAAGAGATCACCAGGTACTTTTAAATTTGTTAATTAATCAACCGTATGTTTTTCAACTCGTGATGCAATAATTTATACATGTTTGACATTATTGTAGGTGAAACACCACAAGGCTATGTTATACAATGGTTATAAATTTCGCATCAAAAAGTTGGATGACACAAAGAGAACTTGTGATTCTAGGAAAAGTGTAGTCTTCCAAGTGACTAATATTTCATCTAGAAATGACTTATATCATCGAGAGTCACAAAATCAATACTATGGTATTTTGGTTGATATACTTGACTGTGACTTTAATTCTTTCAAATTAGTTCTTTTCATCGTGAAATGGTATAGACTACGACTTAATCAAAATGACCCTGATAGAACTATTATTGAACATGACAATAGATTTCCAATGATTAATACAAGGTTGTTTGAGCCAGTTGGAGAAGAGCCCTATGTTCTTCCAAACCAATGTGAGCAAGTATTTTACTCAGAGGTTTCACATAAATCGGGTTGGTAATTTGTTGTTAGACATGATCCAAGAAGAAGATCGATAAAGTATAATGTGATGGAAGAAGAAGATACCGAGGAAGAGAAAGAAGTGGAAGATGATGTAGATGATGATCACGATCAAGAGCTAGTCGAAGAAGAATATGAAGAAGAAAATGATGACGATGTTGCTACTGATGACAATGATGAGGAGGATGATGACGATGATGATGCTGATAACGACGATGACGATGATAGTGGTGGTGATGATGTCATCGATGAAGATGATCTTGATAATGAGATGGATGAAGATGGATGAAGAAGAATATCAATGAAATGTACAATTATGTCAGATGTTTGACATGTTTTAACGATTGTTTTGGGTTAAAATCTGCACTCTTTCGACTAATATGCTTAGGGTTTCATAATAATAGAATTTTTTATTTTAATGTTAATATCTAACTACTCTTATTCACCTTATTTTATATGTCCTACTTATATATTTGATCTTTTGTTAAGAGAAATTTCATTCTAAAAGAGTGTATTTAATCTCTAATGCTTAAACAACCTCACTAGTTAAGACTGTTCTCATTTCTAGTGGGCATTACAAGAATCAAATCTCTTGAAAGACATCAATATTTAGACATGCACAAATTAGTGACGTGATTAAGAAAATTACCTTTCTTTATCATTTTTTAGAGTATTTTTTTTATTTCAATGCATTTAATCTAAATACTAGCTTATGAGATTTGCTTCTGATAATTTTCTATTTCCTTGCACATCAATGATGTTAAATCACAGGGGATTCTCTTTGTTCCTAGCAATGGAGTGAGCTAATTCTGAAAGTATAAATAGATAAATTTAACAATGTATAATGTCCTTTACAAGATGTAATAAAAATATTGGCAAGGCATGAGAACTATTTGACGAAATGTCACAATAGTGGTGTCTCATGCAATGTTGAGATGTTCAGTTATATGCAATGCTGATATATTCAAAATATTGTAGGATAAATAGATAATTTTAACAATGTATAATATCCTTCACAAGATGTAATAAAAACTATGGAGTGAACTATGTTTTTCTGATTATATAACTATTATCTTTTGTCAAGTATCCCACACAGTCTCATGAATTGCCAGGTATAAGTCAATACACCCCATAGAGATTAATGTCTTTTACCATTTCTAAAATATCTCTCATTGCTACATGTCTTTTATGAAGTGTAGGTACCAATGAATAGGTATTTGTCATTTTTGTCTTCCTCGAGTGAGGAAATGTAGGAATGGTAGAAGAAAGTGAGACATTTAGTATGTCTAGATCAAGGAGATCGACTCGAGGTCAAAAGATCAGAAAGAAATTCAATAAACGAATGAAATTTTTCCTTTCTCAAGGGGGGTCATGTTCTTATGGTGATGAGAGAAAATGTGACTCTGAGGTGCCCTTTAGGTACAAACATCTACAAAAATAATAGGTCCCCAATGAACTTCCTTCAATAAACACTGATTTTTGTGTTAGAAAGAGGATATATCGCATAGCACCATCTTCATTACATGGTTTGGGCCTATTTTCTATGGATGGCATAAAGCTCTCTTACAACAAAGTTGTCAAATTGATGGACTAGGTCAGACCTCATTATGATTACAGTAGTTGGATGCAGATTGTTAAATATAAAAAAAGTATGTGTAGGTATGCACTCACAAAAAATTATATACAACAAAAAGTCAGTGAACAAAGTAAAACAGTAGCTATATACGTTGACGGAAGGCCAAAAGCATCAAGGAATATTATAGGTTTTATAAACAATACACGATCTGTGTCAACTAAGAAGCAACCCAATTGCATATTTGAGGCGTGCGAGGGAAATCGCGTATTTGTATGTGCAATCAAATCAATACGTGGAGGCAAAGATCTGCTTATCGATTACAATTTGAATCGCATAGATACAAAAAATCCATGACTATGATGGAGAAGGTGGTACACATTCTGATAATTGTCTATTATTCAACGTAACTTAGAATAAGACCACATGTATTTTAACATGTCTCAATGATTTTTTTTTGAAATATAGGGCTATAGTATGGATCAACAGCCACACAATATGGACGACGAAGATGGTTCTCATGGGACTTCTTCTTTCCAATAGGTAAAACTCATTGTTGTTGTACAAATGCACATACAAGAAAAATGTTAATGAGTATTTTTTGTTATGTTTTATTCTTCACTACTATTTTGGATTGCTTTTAAATAAAGTGTTAATAATATCATTCTCACAAATAAGTGTTGATCAAAAAAAGGGAAAGGAACAAGTAGTCCATGAGGAGCCGTAGGATGAGCAGGATCCACTCATTGTTGATTTTACATCAGACGTTGATCCTGTGGTTGCACTGCAAAAGGTCCTTCATGCACTATCAAGAGAGTTAGCTCAATTGATAGGGATTCAACCTCAGACTCCTCAAATACAGATGAGAGAGGATGAGTTGATTCACCTGGTTCAAACTTATACAGTAAATATTAATGTAGTTTTTAATTATAACAAAAGTTCAACAATGGTTTTTATAGTATACTCTTTTATTTATGTCATTAACTAAAATACATGTGATATTTTTATAAGGGATGCAAAAACAATTAAAGGGTCATGCCCCAGATGCAAAAACTTCAGGTGGTTCAAGTACATCGCATGTTCTATCCTCCACCTTGTCCATGGTTGTCCATATTTTTGTATGCTCTAACAATCTTATTTTTCAGCACCTATTGTTGATCCTACGTTGAGTATGCCACCTGCTACAAGGATTAGAACCATAGAGGTACTGTCGTATGCAATGTCGGCAACACGTAGCATGGCCACAGATGCGATGGCAACACCTATTATTGGTAAGTAAATTCCTCTTTTTCTCTCTCATTTATCATGTATTTATTTCACTTGAACTATTCTTTCTTAGGGGACATTTTGTAATATTGAATTCATTTTATGTAGGAGGTGATGAGAAAATTCCTGGATGTACTTGTGTCCCTTGTATGGGAACAATAGAGAATTATGACCAATTGCTTGTAAGCATGGAAGATGGACTTCCCTTGAGAGTAGCCCAGCTTCCAGGTACTTTAAAGATTGATCCTTTCTTTTACTGTACAATCGTATACTCATAATGTAATGCACTAACCCCCTGTGTAGTCCCTTGCAATAACTAATTATAATAATCATGTTATTATTTTGTAGGGAATAATTTATTTTATGAAAAACTTAATGATGAATGTTTGCACATTTTCGGGCCAACCATACACACATGGTATCATATTTTGATTTCATTGCTAGATCAGATTTTGTTTTATCCTTTTCTTCAAGTATATTAAAAAGTAGCTTCACTTCATTTATGAATCTAACAATTTTTTTTCTTAAAAGGTGGCAATTACAAGATAAAGGGTTAAAGGATAAACTCATTGACTTTATGACAAAACTTTTTGGACCCAACGTCTTTCAAAGACTTAGGCTCCTTGATAAAGTGTGTCAAGTTTTGAAGTATATTAGGGACAACTACAGGTCCCAAATAGAAAGCAACCCTCATTATGAGTGGCCTCCCTATATTCTTATTAATGAGTGGGAGAATCTTAAAAAGGATGCACTTGAGAGAAGAGCGAGACATAGTGGACAAATACTATCACCCGAGGAAAGAAGATATGTGATAATCTTAATAATGAAATTATGTACTATTTAGTCTTTGTACTTATGTGATCTAACATATTTCAAACATCACATAGGTTGCTTGACACATCAAAGGTAATAGAAGCAAGAAAATAAAAGCACGACCAACACAAGCTTGGCTCGGGTGGATATTCAAAACTTGGTGCACGAGTTGTAAGTACTAGTAAATGAAAACTGTATGCAAATATTTATAAATTGCAATCAATTTAGTTTTGATGAAATTCACTACAATAAAAATTTATGATACTAAGCAAAAATGTAGGCCTTGGAGTTCAAACAAAAGATTACAGAAGAGGACAAGAAAATAGGCTACAAACAAGGCTATACAGTCATGGTTGAATGATTTTGATCAATGAGTGCACAAGGTTTTTCTTGTGAATCTGTCGATAAGGTAAATAAGACAATTGATTTTTATTTCAAGTTGAATACTTTACCAATTATTGTATTTGATGTTAAGTTCCAACATAAAGTGAATATATTTGTTTTAAGTAAGGAAACAATGATTATATATTTGTTTAAAATTTTAAAGTGAATATATTTATATGTATTAAACTGAATAATTAACATTTCTCAGTATTTGTCTTGTATTTATATGTATATATTGTCGATAAATGCACTAATTATTTACATTGGAATGCAGCCTGTCGACCCTGATACACCATCCAAGCATGATGGGGCCGTTGATTCGAATGTGAATTGTAGTACTCAAGGTATACATTTTCTTTTCAAATTTTGATTATTGAATATATTTAATACAAGTAAACATTTTAAATTGAATTTGGTGTAGTAATAAAAATTTAATTATAATGTGTTGGAATAAATAAAACATTTTGTATTGCAGTTGCACGGGATGTAGAGATTGTTCCCGATGAACCTGTTGAGGTTCAAGCCATCGGGCAAGATGATGTGGTTGGACAAGGTAAAAAGCGTCACATTTATAACAATAATGATAATATATTTTTAATTTAAGCCTTTTATTTGTTATTGCAGAGGACCCACCTTTGCAAAGGACAAAGAGATCATGTGCACGACCAAGAAGAAATGACGATGTCGACATGGATATGCCTCTACAACAATTTAGGGAAGAACAAAAAAAAAGAAATGATTCTCATTTATGCAACTTATTTGATAATAACCGATGTTTATGTCTCGATGTTTTAATTTTATGTGTTAATGAATGTTATGATGTGTTAATAAATGCTAATTAATGAGTCTTATGAATGCTAATGAATGCTAGTTAATAAGATGAATATTCAATTTTTGTAATGGCAATTGTTATAATACGTACCATATGTTTCCATACATGTTTGTGTCCAGGGATGGACAAGGGATGTTGATTGGTACTTGTGTGATTAGAGAATACTTTGCATGATTGCATTCCCCAAATCATTATTGAAAAAAATTTGAACATATCTAAATGGAATACACCAAGAAGTACCAAATGATGAATGCTCAATTGTTGTAATGGCAAAGCATTAGAATAGTTCATTTCTAGAACTTGATTTTATAGTCTTAATGATTTTTCCATAGTCCTGATGATTTTTCTTATTTCTTGCCATTAGAGTCACTTCATATGCATAGGTGATGAATATGCAGATTTTCCTAAGTAGTACTGGGAGCTGACCTAACAACACATGTACTATTGTGAAAATCATCACAAGTTCATTTGTTGTTGGCTTGTTCCCAGTGGTCTTTGGTCAAATCTACATATTTTTCACTTGTTCATATACCAAATGATGAATGCTCAATTGTTGTAATGGCAAAGCATTAGAACCGTCCATTTTTAGAACTTGATTTTCTATAGTCTTAATGATTTTTCTATAGTCCTAATGATTTTTCTAGTCTTAATAATTTTTCTATCATCCTAATGTTTGTTGCTCTTGATAAATTAGGCTTTGAATTTGAATAGAGACTACACATGCTGATACAAAAATGAGCTATTTGATTATTCATTGTTCATGATTGTAAATGATCAATATTTCTGATGGTACTCCTTGGTGTATTCCATTTAAAAATAATCATGTTTCTATGACTATGATAAATGTCCCTTTGTGTTGAGAAAATTAGAGTTGACAAAATGGTTGTTCAATGTCTATATCTGCAGGTTGCAAACAAATCATCCTTCTTCCACCAACATTCTAGAAAATTATTTTTGCAAATTTGGCCATGTTGATGATGATTATGAAGAAGATTTGAAAATGTTGCACTAATCTGAATTGGATCAATCATTATTTTCAAATCTTCTTCATCAATCACCATCATCCATTTGGTGATTCACTTGGTTCAGACTTATACAACAAGTATTAATGTAGTTATTAATTATAACAAAAAATTTGATGAATGGTGATCCCCTTAATACTACAAACACATTATAGAAATAGAGAAACAACAACAATTTGTAAAAATAGAAAATGAGCTTATTATCTCCACAAATGTGGAATTACAAATTTCAGAATTACAATATGCAAAGCCACATGGAAATTTTTCTTACAATATTCTATAGGACAAAACTTTGAATTATTACCTGGAACTACTCTGAACTGCCCCGAACTGCCTAAGACAACACTACGGGTCTTCCTTATATAGGTAATTTTCCACCGTCTGGGAAGGTTCTAGAATTTTAGCCACTAAGACTGACCAAACTTAGAATTATTTTATTTTTCATTTTATTACATCAGAGTCATCTCAAAATAACTTTTGAAACCCCAACAGAAATTTTGAAGGAAATTTATTTTCTGTCATTTCAGGTGGCCCAACTTCCAGAGACCATAAGTTATCACCCGTTGACCCGATTTACTATTATAACCCCATTTCAAAAATGGCACGAAATGTTCTACAACATCTAACTTGTACAAACTCCAATTAGCTAAAGTTTTGACCTCATTCAGGGCCTCTAAAGCCTTCAAAATTGAGTTCAAGGTTTTTATACCCTACTGCCAATACCAAAAACTTTCAATATCTTCAAAACTAGACTTGATCTGGAAATGAAACTTTACTGGCAGGTTGATATGACCAAAATGAACCTCTAGGGAAGAAAATAGACAATTCTGAGCTCGAATGGAAAATTTATTAAAAATAGTAAATTTTCAAAAATAGCAACTCTACATAAGATAGCCTTTATTGAAAAGAAACCAGAAATATTTTTGAGTGATGCAAGATTGCTCTTGTATGCACCCTAAAATGGTCGCCTAGACTTTGGGCCCCCATTCAGCAATTTATCAAATCCCTGAATCAATATTTTCAAAAATCAGCATTTTTTCAATCAAATCAATTTCCTTGATCAAATCTTAATTTTATCATTTATTTGATTATATTCTATGGACTAACCATTTTATCCTAAGTCTTTATTTAATTAAAAGGAATATTTCCTCCCTTTTTAATAAATAAAAAGGCCCCACTTTTCCTCTTATCCTAAGTTGCACAAATAAAGTATTATTCTTATTTTATAAAAAGAAAAAAATAACTTTTTGTCTCATATGGATACAAAAGTCAACTCTTATTTTTTCATTGGAAGATATTTGTGCACATGGATTGCTCCTCTTTGATGCTCCACCGTTGATTAAATCTTTTGCCTCTTAATCTCCATGGTTCATTCCTTCTTATTTCCTATAAAAGAGGAGCTCTCTTCCTCATTTGCATATCTCATATTTTATGCTAACTTTATGTTGCAGGATTTCTAGGTCACTTTGGAGCTTTTTGAAGATTTGAAGATATTCTTTCATCAAGCTTTTGGAAGTCATTGTTGCATCACATCTTAGATTTCTTCATTACTTCATAGTTTAGCTTTCATTTCTTCCATAGTAGTTTCATTCTCATGGTATTCATAGTTTAGATTTCCTTTATGCTATAGATTAATCTCACATAGCTTAATAGGAGGATTTGTAATACTTGCATATTTCCTTTCATAGTTTAGCTTGCATCTCTCATTTCTAGCTTGCATATTCATCTTAATCTAGTTGCATTTGCATTTCATAGTGATTCTTGGGGATATTGGCATTCTTGCCCTTGTCTTCAATTGAATCTTTCATAGTGTGGTTGACTAGCAAGGTTATAGGCCTAATAGCTCTAGCTAAGAGCAATATTCAAACTATCCTTGCAACTCCATGCTTAGGGAGCTATGGATCAATTTTTGAGACCTCATTCTTGAGTGTTCTTGATTGTAATAATTCATAGAAGTGCACTATTTTGTGTGTACATTTTTGGCGCCCACCGTAGGGCAGAACATTAGCGTTTTTTCCTTTAATTTTTGTATTTTCATCAATTTTTCAGCAAGTTTTTAGCTCATTTATGGTCTCTATTTTTTTTTGCTCAGAGTATCGTGCGATACTTTCAGAAGTATCGCACGATAGTTTTTTTTATACTAGCGCGATACTTTACCAATTCAAAGTATCGCTCGGATATTACAGGAACTATCGCCTGGTGTAAGGAGAAGTATCGCTTGGTGTAAGATGAAGTATCACCTAGAAATGTATTATCACCCTATTATATTATAAAGTATCGTGTGATATTTTTGGTTTCTTGCATCTTTTTGGCCGAGTTTAGATTTAATTAGTTTGCTGGTTTAGTTTGCTTTAGTTAGATAGATTTTATTTGGATTTTAGATTTTGCTAACCTTGTGGGTCTAACAAGTTGTGCTTGTAGGTGTTCTCATTGCTTGAAATATTTTTTCAAAAGAACGCATGTCAAAGCTTCAAATGTACAAGGGCTACTAACGGTTCTTGTAGGGTTGCCCAAAGCATAAAAACCCAATCAAGTGCTTGTTGTTTATTTCATTTTCAAGTGTGACAATTACTAGTTGTTTCATTTCATAGGAACATAATATCTTGTGGAAGAAATTTTGAGGTGGTAGGAGAAGTATGCTCTTCACCCTTGTGGTGAACTAGAAAATCTTGACCCATCTTGGGATTTTGGAAGCAAGAGGGTAATTGAACATTTTCTTGGTGTGTTTGGGAGAAAGCTTTAAGATAAGGGAGTATGCTCTTCACCCTTGTGGTGAAACAAAATCCTTAAATCTCATAAGTTGATCCATTCTTTGTTTAGATCTTTAGAATCCTTTAATGGGTCTGCTCTTGAACAATCAAGAGGAACGACCCAAGTGGGGACAAGCTTATTGTCGGCTATTCCGACCCACTATAAACTCAAGGCTATCAAAGACATAAAACCTTGGTAGACGTAGTGCTTGTCTTCACTTGATGTGAGTACTTGTGGGATTGTGACCATGAGAAAAATATTGAGCAAGAATGCTTAAGGTACTCTTAAGGCCACAAGGTCTGTTACTTGCCACAAGGTAAGGAGTCCCTTTGGGGAGCAAGAAGGGTACTACGAACGGAAGCCCTTACTAAGAACCATAGTTAGAGACCACCCTATTTTTTCGCTTAGCTTCTTGGTGCAAGGATTGATCCAAGTGGAATAACCCGGATCACCCCAAGATTACTCACCATATGTGTTCCTTTGGTTGTGTCTTTGGCACTTCCATGACAAAGCCAATATCTATTGTGGGCAACCACTTTGTGTGAGGCAAGGGAACATCAAGTGTGGGTCAAGTTGTTAAGTATTGAGTCATTGTCTTTTTAGGCTAAAAAGTGTTTGAAGTGTTCTCGTTGTGCTATACCTGTGTAAACGGTCTTGCATACTCAACATCTCGGTAGCTTTCATAGGATTTTTCAATTTTGATATCACAATTGTTTGTTTTGGCAAGGTTGCTTTTGTCCTTGTTTCAAGTGTTTGAAGACACGTTTAATCCCATACTGTTTGCAAACCTGTCAATTTTTTGTTGTCATTGTGATTGGAATCGAAAAATCAACCCTCAAACTGAAAATTTTGAACAAACAGTCCCAAAACTAAAAATTTGCACTTCACTAGTCAAATTCTGCAACAGTATCGTGCTCTGTGGAGAGAAATATTGCGCGATAGTTCGTCCTTGCTGGACTATGGCCCGGCCTGCCCAGAAACTATCGCCCGAGCTTATTGGAAACTGTCGCCTGGCTTAAGGCGAAGTATCGCCTCATTATAAACTATCTCCCTATTTGCCTGGAAAGTATCGCCCAAAATTATTTGCAGTTTGTCCAGTTTCAGCCATTGTCAGTCACTTTTAGTTGACCAGATCTTTAAGTGGGTGATTTATTTTGCTGCTGAAAAATTGTCTGTACCTTGAGCTACTATTTTTTTTAGGCCTCTTGGATTAGTTTTCTTTGATTTTACAAAGTCATCTTGTGTGAAATTGCCCAGTTAAAAAATTGTCCTTGTTGAAAAAGTATATCTCTAGATCCGTTGGTAACATTCTTGGAGAATTTCAGTCCTCTTTTGTCCAAATTCATTTCCATCAAAAATCAATTTCAATTATATAATTTGGGTAAATCCATCCTCCTGGTTCATACGTGCAAAGATACTGAAATCCTTTGATTTAAGCACCTTTTTGACAGTGTTGGTTTACTCCTATTGCAATTTTCTATCTCACCATCTCTTTTTGGACATTTGAGTACTTTTATTATCCTAGTTTGGTATTGACATTTTGTGAGGTCATCTTACCACCAAGGATATTTTTCTTTCATGTTAGTTACAACAAGGTACCAAGTTAGTAAAGGGAAACAACCTCAAGTTGTCTTCAATCAATTGCCCTTAGTTAAGACTAGTCAACAGCGAAAGGGAAAGAAACTCATTTTTTATCAATCCCCTAAGAGTGAGTCTGAAGTTTGTTTTGATCTAGAGAGAAATTTGAATACCTCTTTAGCACCTTCTCAATCGAATATGGATATGAGTTACACCTTGACCAAACAACAAAGAGAAATAATGGATCAATCTTTTGATGACATTTTCCAAAGACATAGGGGTAACATGTCATTCGAAGATGACAATCAACCTGACTCACCTCCTATTAATTCAAGATATCTAGATGCTCATCAACGAGCTGAAAGACATTATGCACAAGCTCATCAAGATGCACGATCGCAACATGAGGACCAAAACAACCGATCTTATGATGCTCATGTGAACGCAACTAATTTGTTGAACCGTTCAAGACCAAGTTCCCCACTAAAAACAACTTCAAGATATACAAGTGAGAGGCTAAAAAGAATTGAGCGGGAAAAACAAGCTGCAAAAGAAGAACGAGCTGCAAAAGAAGAAAAACTTAGGCTCCTAGAAGAGGAACAACGAGCCTTGTTGGACATAGGGAGAAAAGCATTCCAAGAGGAACAAGATAGGATATTAGCCCAAAATCTCAACAATCAATTTAACAATGGGGGTACTAACAGTGGAAACAACTCTCCACCCTCTACTCCCCCAAGAACTCCAAGAAGTGGAAGGCGGTCAAGGACTCCTTCAAGATCTCCTAGTCCTAGAGGAAGGACTTTACAACATGCTCACTATAGGAGACAGACGCCTCCTAGGAACTCAAGACAACCCTCCCAACGAGCTCATCATGGCTCTCAACATGGAGGAAGTAGTGCAAATTATGAAGCTCAAGACTTTATGAGAGTACAACAAGAACCACTCTTTCAACAATATGTGGAGAAATATGTTGAGCAAAATAAAGATAGGTTCCTAGAGAGCTTGATCAACAAGGGTGCGAGAGTCCCTTATAACTTTGATGTGGATAGGAAGATTAAGAAACAGAGCCCCTCACAAGAAGAGGAAATTAAACAACTCAAGAAAATGATGGAGAAGATGATGGCTCCCAAGAGTTCTTTCAACCTTGACTCTATTTGTCCTAATCCTTTTGATAAAAGTGTGAGCATGAAAGATTTTCCTAGGAAAATTGAGTTTCCTCAATATGACAAATATGATGGTAATGGTGACCCACACGATCATGTACGACAGTTTTACACCATGAGTTTTGAATTTCACCATGAAGATTCGTATTTGATGAGATTATTCCCAAGGAGTCTAAAGGGTCAAGCTATGGAGTGGTTTACCAACATTACCCCTCCTGTCAAAACTTTCAAAGAATTGGTACACAGATTTGTGCAACATTTTGCATATAACTTATCAAGGTCAGTCACCATGCTTGATTTGTGTCACTTAAAACAAAATCAAGGGAAATATTTTGTTACATTTTTGCAAAGGTGGAGACAATTATGCTCCTGATATTCTAGAACAATTCCTGAATAGGAGAGAATTGATATCATTGTAAGCAATTTAGTGCCTAAGATGCGGTATGAGATTCGAAAGATGGTCTTTGATTCATTCGACATTATGGTCGAAACCGCATGTAGAATAGAGGATGTTTTAAAGGAACAAGGTATTTTAACTAAACAAAGCAACAACAACCATAGTCAAAATAATAACAACCATCATAAGGACAGAGGCAAGAACTCACATTGGAATAAAAATAAGCAAGTAGTCAATGACGGAGTTGTTGACTCTAACCAACCAAAGGATCAAGGTGTCCTTCATTTATCTAGTGCAGTTCAAGCCATGAAGCTTAATACATCCTCTAACCAACAAGAGCATAAACAAAGATATCAAGAGAAGTCTAAAAAGGAAAAGCGACAATTCTCTAAGCTTGGGGATTCTTATGAGGATGTTTTCAAAATGCTTGTTGATAACAATCTTGCACGACCATAAGATCCAGCAAAGTTTCACATACCTGACACTAAGCCATATTGGTGGAATGAAAAGGCTTATTGCATATTTCATAATGGCATTGGACATGACATAGAAAACTACTGGAAACTTAAACATCTCATTCAAGATCTTATCGAAAGTGGAAAACTTGAGATTGATGGTTTGAAAACCAATGCAGATCATAAAGCATTTAAGGAACCTTTGCCTAAATATGATAAGGGGGAAACCTCTAAACCCAAAGATGGCAAAGCTGCAATTAACTACACCTACACGTCCATGGAAAATGTCATCAATATGCTTGAATTTGTGGAAGAAAGTGTTAATATGATGGGAAACAGAGATCCCTATGGTCATGATGATAATTCTTCTCTTATATTTGATGTGGACCCCGTGATTGTGCTTAGAGGTCCCCACTCTCGAAGATCATCCCAAGCATTAAATGTTGTCACTAGAAGTCAAAACCAAGGTCCTGTGGTTATTAGGGGGCCGAATTCCAAACCCAAGCAAGTGGCATCTAAAAATGTCACCAAAATAGCAGTGAATCCAGAGATGAGCTATAATCTTGTTGATTAGTTACAAAGAACACCAACTCAAATTTCCATTTTTGAACTCCTGGAATTGTCTCCAAGGCATAAGCGTATCCTTGATGACACTTTGTGTATAGCTAATGTCCCCAACAATATTGATATTGATCAATTCCAACACATGGTTAATCACCTTGCTAGCCCTCACTACCTCACATTCTCAGAAGAAGACGACAAAGCCTTGAGCCATCCGCATAATCTTGCCCTCCATATTGAAGTCATGATCCACAAAACCCGTGTTAGGCGTGTGTTGATTGATGGGGGTGTTGGGCTCAATATATGTTCTTTAAGTCTTTTGAAAACATTGGGATATTCAGAGGGAGTAATTAACACAAGAAAGAAAATCACAATAAAGGCCTATGATGAGGCAGAAAGAAGCTCTAAGGGGTTGGTTGTTCTTCCCATTAGGATTGGCCCAGTGGAGAAAGATGTTTTTTTTCAGATTGTTGATGCTAGACCCCTCGCATACAACATCTTGCTAGGTAGAGCATGGATTCATGACATGCAAGCAGTACCATCTACCTATCACCAATGTGTCAAATTCCCATACAATGGCATAGAAGTTTGCATACCAGGTGATAGCACCTTATCTGTCAATGCCATTTCAGCGGGCATTCATGTTCCTCTTAATATAGCAGTGGAAAATTTTGATGCAACTTTGGAACAATGCCAAAATAAGTTCAAGACCATAGACCTTGGTATGGGAGATTATCAAATTGATTCCTTCACAAAGTTGCCAATTTCACCTAGGTCCTATGGGAAACCTTCACAGGGGATGCAACCTTCCTCCTCAGCCATGACTTTGTTTGACACTTTTGTGGAGTTGTCTGTACCCATTCAAGATGAAAAAGAAGAAGTGGCCATTAGAGATTGGATCTACAAGGAGGAAACGTACCTGCATAATGAAAATTTCTCCCCATCTCCTAAGACCTATGGGAGAGGGTATACTTTGGTCAAGAATATGGGCTACCCAGGTCATGGTCCTCTTAGCCACAGATTAGATGTTAAGGCCGAACCACTCAATCATGCTCTTTTTGGTCGTAGGACTAAGACAACGGTTGGCCTAGGTTTTGACAATCAGAAGAAAAATACTGCTCCTATCCTAGCTGCAACGGATAGTGATGATGAGTCTAGTTATGTGCCCAATTTGCAAAATCAGCAAGACAAGTGTGAAGATTGGATCCCTTCCACCAATCTCCTTTGGGGAGATTTAGATGCTTCAGTTATTGATCCAACAATTTCAAATCAAGAACAATCTACAATCACAACTCATGTTGAAGATCCTGTTCAATATACAAATGATATCCAAGAAGGTGTTACCCTTGGTGACACAAGTGCCTCTACCTCAAGACCTAAAAACATGCTTGGTGTAAGCATCCTAGTCGGGATTCAGATACAGACTCACATGAATATGAGTGGGAGACTCTTTCTGATTGTTCTACAGTTGACATGGACATTGCTATTGTCCATACATATAGTTCCCAATTTGAGGTAGCTAACGTGTCTAGTGTAGGACTAGAGGATTGGAATCCATGAGTCGCTTTAGTGGACGATGCTTCGCTTAGTAGGATAAGTCCTGATTTGGGTACCTTAGAGGGATACTTGATAGATCCTAACTCTGCAATCACTAGAGATGATGCCATTCGCATACACAATATTGAACCAGCCATTGACCTACCCCTTGTCAATCCGCACTTAATTGATTGGTCTAGGGGCTTTTAAGAGCCTCGGCTCCTAACTTTTTCAAATGACTATGAGATAGCCTATTGCCTAAATGCTCTTGAACTTGTAGTCTCTTCCATCAATGAGCCAACTACCAGTATGACAAAGCCAGATATCAAGTACCTCAGTCAAAAAATAAAAAGAAAAGAAACAAAAAATGAGAGTTTTGATGGCGAAAACCACTATGTGGCAGTGTCAGAACCGAAAAAAGTAAAAATAAATGACGTATCCGAAGGTGAAAACCTCCATGAGGTGCCTAAGGATGGGGTACATGATAATCTTCCAAGCTATTTTCAGGACAGGTCTTCAATGCTTGTTGAGCCTACACATCTAGTCAATCTGAATACACTAGAGGATTCAAAAATAATCCATTTGGCTCAATCATTGTCAACACAAGAAAAGGAGGCATTTACCAAGTTCCTACAAAGAAAGAAAATTAATTTTGCTTGGACTTACTCAAACATGTTAGGATTGGACACTAGTCTCATTATGCATCATTTGTCCATAGCTCCAGGAATCAAACCAGTAAAATAGAAGTTGAGGAAAATGAATCCTCACATAGCTCTTTTAGTAAAAGAAGAATTAGAAAAGCTCCTCAATGTAGGGTTTATCAGAGCCATCGATTATGCTAAATGGATTTCCAATATAGTACCAATTTCAAAACATAACAAGTCCATTTGAGTATGCATAGATTTTAGAGATCTTAACAAAGCTTGCCCAAAGGATGATTTTTCACTCCCAAACATAGACATGATAGTGGATATGACTGCGAGCTATGAGATCTATTCTTTGATGGATGGCTTTTTCGGGTATAATGAAATCAAAATAGCTCCTGAAGACCAAGAGAAAACTACATTCACTTGTGCATGGGGAACCTATTGTTGGAACGTCATGCCATTTGGATTAAAAAATGCTGGAGCTACATATCAAAGAGCTATGACTACTATTTTCCATGACATGATGCATAAGAATATGGAAGACTATGTGGATGACACCTTGGCAAAATCCAAGAAAAGGGATACACACCTTGTCGATTTGGAAGTAATTCTAGATCATATGGAACAGTTTCAACTTGGATTAAATCCAAAAAAGTGTGCATTTGGAGTTACCTCTGGCAAACTCTCATGATTTATCATTTCAGTTAAAGGAATAGAGGTGGACCCAGAAAAAGTTCAAGCAATAATGGATATGCCACCTCCTAAAAACATCAGTCAAATGAGGAGTCTTCAAGGACGTCTTCAGTCTATAAGGAGGTTTATTTCACAACTGGCTGATAGAGCTCAACCCTTTAATAAGACTTTGCATAAAGGGGTTAAATGTGTTTGGAATGAGGAATGTCAGAAAAGCATGGATCAAATCAAACAGTACTTGGCTAATCCTCCAATCTTAATGCCTCCTATCCCAGGAAAACCACTTATATTATATGTCTCAGCAACAGAATCTTCCCTGGGGGCATTATTGGCTCAACTTGATGATACTGGAAAAGAAAGGGCCATATATTACATTAGCCGAACACTTGTCTCATATGAGGTCAACTACACTAGTATTGAAAAATCTTGCCTAGTGGTGGTGTTTGCTTCCCAAAAGTTGCGACATTACATGCTTGCACATACAATACACCTCATTGCAAAAATTGATCCTCTAAAATACTTGCTTGGTAAGGTTGCTCTCACGGGTAGACTTGCTAAATGGATGATGATTCTTTCAGAATTTGACATATAGTATGTTGAGCGTAAGGCTATAAAAGAACAAGTTATCGCTGATCAACTGGCTGATTTTCCCATTCAGGATAGTGTTCCCATTATAGTTGAATTTCCAAATGAGCACATCATGTATATGACTACAAGAACCTAGAAGATGTTCTTTGATGGCTCTTTCATACAAAATGGTTCAGGAGCTGGAGTGTTGTTTGTCTCTCCTCATGGAGATACTATTCCTAAGTCCTATAAGTTATTATTCTCATGCACAAACAACATTGTTGTGTATGAAGCCTTTACAAATGGATTGAAAATGGCTATAGAATGAGGAATTACAGAGCTGCACATTTATGGGGATTCGCAATTGATTATCAACCAAGTTAATGAAGAATATCAAACAAAGGATGACAAACTAATACCCTATAAGAAGATGGTTGATTCATTGCATCGATACATTACCTTTGTTACATTTCAACAAATCCCTAGAGCAGAGAATAAGGTAGCTGATGGTATGGCTACATTAGCTTCACTTCTTCAGTTAGAACAACATGAGTCCAGATTTGAATTTCTGGTGGAAGAGCTACATTACCCTATTTTTGACTCCTCAGAAAGCCATGTCATTTGTACCTTAGTTAGCCATGAATCATCTCGCTATGGTGCCATCTATTCATATCTCTGTGATGGTACTATTCCTGAAACCTTCAATCGTTTCGAAAGAAGAAACCTTGTTCGTAATGCCTCTCGCCACACCCTTATCTCTGGTGATCTGTATAGGAAGGGTTTAGATGGGACACTTCTTAGGTGTTTAGAAAAGGATGAGTCCAACCAAGCGTTAGTTGACATTCACGAGGGCATTTGTGGAGGACATTCTAATGGTCTTGCCATGGTCCGAAGGTTGCTTAGGGCAGGGTACTATTGGCCCACTATGCAAACAGATGCAGTAGCTTTTGCTAAATCTTGTGAAAAGTATCAGAAACATGGAAACCTGATTCATGCTCCAGGTAGGGAGCTTATTCCTTCTATTTCTCATTGGCCATTTCAGCGCCGGGCCTTTGACCTTGTTGGGAAGATTCATCCCAACTCATCAGGTGGACACAAATTCATTATTACTGCTACTGATTACTTTACCAAATGGGTAGAAGCTATCCCACTTTCTGTTGCCTTAGGCAAGACAATTTCTTTATTTATTCTGAATCATATCATATGTCGGTATGGAGTGCCTTTTGAGATAATCACTGACAATGGGGGTTAGTTTAAAAATAAGGACCTTAAGCATCTCTGCAAGAAATTCAAGATAAAACAACATTGGTCCTGCATTTACTTCCCTCAAGGAAATGGACAAGCAGAGGCTTCGAATAAGACCATTCTCAAGATTCTCCATAGAATAGTTCACAAGAATGGTAGAGACTGACACTTATAGATAAATCTGGCCTTGTGGGCCTACAAAATGAGTATTCGTACTCTAACAGGGGCTACACCTTTTGCCCTCACCTATGGTGTTGAAGCAGTGTTACCTTTAGAGGTAGAGATCCCTTCACTTAGAGTCTCTCTCAAAGGTTTAGTGATAGATGAAGACTACCGTGCCATGAGGTTGCAGGAATTAGAACTTCTAGATGAAAAGCGTAAAGCGTCTTTTGATCACATGAAAGTCTACCAAAAGCGTATGTCCAAAGCATTCAAAAAGAAGGTTCGCCCTAGAGAATTTCAAGTGGGGGATCTTGTTTTCTGAGAAAACCCTAAGAACCAACAAAATAGAAAGCAAAAGGGGAAGTTCGAACCTAATTGGCTTGGACCATACATCATTACTGTAGCTTTTGGTACAGGTGCTTATTTACTATCTGATCCAGAGGGGGAACAACTCCCTGATCCTATCAATGTTTTGCACCTCAAGAAGTTCTATCCATGATGCCTATTCTGTCTGGGGGCATCCTTTGTACATATCTTATTGATCCTGAAAAAATTCTAAAAAAATTCATATATGATGTTGAAAAAATTTTAAAAACAATAAAAAGTTTTAAAAAAATATTTAAAAAATCAAAACAATGCAAAAAATTTAAAAAATAGAAAAAGTGCCTTGGTGAAAACTTGGAAATAGGCGCCTTGGTAGCAAAAATACAAAAAAAATTAAAAAATCAAAAAATCTCCAAGTGGTGAAAACTTGGAAACAGGCGCTACTTGAGGCCTTTGCACCCTTGTCTTTTAGCATCCGTCCTCGACACTTAGCCTTTCTCCATCATGCCTTGACCTTGTTGCCTTGGTTTGGAATTGGTCTTTGTCTTTGTCTAGGGGGCATAACTGTGTTAGCATTGGTCCTTTAGGATGCGTTGGTCTTTAGGACATCTTGCAAATGGTATTTTTCAACACCACCCAAATAGTGTTTTTCAACACTACCCTAGCATCGAGTGTTTCTCAACACTTATCAAATATCCTACCCCACAGTTCAGCATGATATGATATTTCTCACTCACAGATGTGATACTCAAAGTTGATTCTATGACCTACACACACGCACTTAAACACAACACTTGACTCGCTGAGACTTGTTTGACTTTATTTTCTTTGTGTGTTGTCTATGATGATTTTTTTGATGAGTGTTCTCTCCCTATGATAGTTTTCAATGATGCATAGCTAGAAGACTGAGGGTATGAGGACATGTTTTATTGCTTTTTCTGCTTGTGGATATATTTTGTTGGTCTTAATTGTCATTAGCATTTATGCTTGATCAACTTGACACCTAAGATCTACAAGTATTATCCTTGATTGTTCGCGAGTGCATGCTTATAGCCATCTTGACTTTTTTTTTATATCTTGATGCTAGCATAATCTCGCTATACTAAAGTTAGGTAATCTCACTGCACTAGTCATCTTGACCTGTATGTCTTTGGTTCCTAGGTGGGATTTTCACATTCTATCTGATATAGATCATATTCATATACCCATAGTCATACTAGTGTGTATTGTATGATCTTGCGACACTACCAATAAACCTCGATGATGATTATTAGATGTCTATTGGCATTGTGACCTTGCAAGTCAACCACTTTCATAGTAGCTTGCATTTTTTAGGTTCATGATAGTTTAGCCTTGCATCTTCCATATGGAGAGAGCTCTCCTTTCCATCTTTTGAGGACCTGTTGGTCAACTGTACTCACCTTTTCTTTTCTTGATCATATCTTTCACTCCTTGTCTTTTTCATCACAACCTATTCCTGTCATCACAAGGGGTTAATCATATCATCATATCTATATCCTAAAGAGATCATTTTTAGAAACATGAGTCTACATCATACACATGAGAATTAAACATACATCTATGAGAGAGAATATACATGAGCATTTATAACATCTATTTTGAGAAAAATGACAAGATAATATAAAAACTGATACATCCATCACAAGTGAGACAAATAACACAGATACATCGCAAATCTAGTAATCTCATATATGAATGTCATCGTACAATATACAGAATGAGATCCCAAAATCTGGATCAAAAGTCTCGTGATATGTCCAAAACATCTAAACCTAAGCCCTAGACCTAGGACTCATTGTCACCATCATTGGGAACTAGTGGTGGTGGAGGAGGTGGTGCCATGTCTGGTGTAATATCTGATCTGTCCACTACTGCTGAGTAAGAGGGAGCTCTCTAACCCACTCGTACTACCTGTATGTATAGCCCATGATAATAAGCAGCTCGCGCTGCCTCTCTCCGGCTCTCTGCAATGGCAGCCTGTAGTGCTCTCTCTCATCGCTCTATCTCAGCCCTCTGATCTGTGAGCTGCT
The DNA here is from genome assembly GCA_027943335.1 of Chamaecyparis obtusa. Classification (NCBI taxonomy): domain Eukaryota; kingdom Viridiplantae; phylum Streptophyta; class Pinopsida; order Cupressales; family Cupressaceae; genus Chamaecyparis; species Chamaecyparis obtusa. The sequence continues at coordinate 725,105 of BSBK01000847.1, forward strand.
GCATCTTAGCCTCTAGAGCCTGTATCATAGCTGTCAGATCATCTCCTCCCGCAGGCTGATCCTACCTATCCCCTACCCGTTGGCAAGCTGACCTCACCACGTCCTCATCCTCATCAGTCGCGCTCTGACCCCGTGACCATTTTCGGCCACCTGATCTAGAACCCTCTCCAATCTCCCTCACTCTCCCTCTCCCCCTGCCACCGTCTCCTCCATCCCCTCAGTCATCGTCGTCCCCTCCCTATGCTAGTACCTATGCATCAAGTACAGTGAATCAAGGGAATGGTGCCCTCTGCCTCTCTACCTTGTAAGCTGCGTCTGCACCTGCATCCGCCATGTCTGGAAGGTACTCCCATGGCTCCCGACGTACTGCAGTTGTGTCATATACTACCTGCTAGTAATCCAACATCAATAGCCAACCATGGCCCTCCTCGTCCCAAACCCGAGCATATGTGGTAGTCTCCATGGGCACCCTCTGCTGGCGTCTGAACTGCCTTCAGACCCGAGTGATGACAAATCTCTCCACAATGTCAGAATGGTGACCTACTAGTGGCTGATTGCAAAGCATGTAATCCAACTCCCATCTGTCACCCCACTGCTCGCATACCCTGTAAGGTCTCCATGTAAATGAGGTAAGCTCATCCAGCACTCTCCTATAATAGGTGACATCCCCACTATGTGCCTTAGAGATGAAACCAGCATATCTGTACATATAGGGATACCTATGCTCCATAAGCTGCACTCGTGGACGCACTACAGCAATGTGCTCCCACGCCCATATCTGAGCAAGTATGGCCCCGCATGCCCAAGTCCTGGCATCCCGGTAGACGATCTCATGGAGCTCGTGGTACATCTCTGCCAATATGTTTGGGCCCCATGCTAATCTCTGTGGTTGTGCCACCAGATCTGCTAACAATCTGCCCCATCCCAGTGGAAACCCCTTCTGACTCTTGTTAGTCATGAGGGCCTGTGCAATAAGGGATGCTACAATACATGGTACTAGGAAATCCCTACCAAAATCGTCCATCAACCGATCCCAGCTGACATGTCTATCTACAATAGTGACATCCTGAAACATGCCCTAGATGGCATGTCGTCCCTCAGTGGCACCCTGATCATAGTATACCTGTACCATCACACAATCATGTTAGTTCCTATCATATGGAAACTTTACATTTATGACTATCTATAAAACATGATTATACTTATAGGATCGCCATGGCTAGGCACTCAGAGAATCCTATACACATCCTCTAATGTGATCGACACCTCTCCAGTAGGCAGATGGAAGGTGTTGTGCTCACTGTGCCATCTCTCGGCAAGAGCAGTCAACAACCCATGATCTGCCCGAATGTAGGGTAACTGTAGTAGATATCCAAATCTCATAGCCCTCAAGTTAGCCTTGCCCGGATCATCAAGATCTCGAACAAACTGCAACCCAGTCACCTTCGGCACTCTCACGAGTAACGCCGGAAAGACCTCCTGCAAACCATCAAATTGAGCCAGATGTCAACACATATCATGATGGATGTCTAAAAATCAATACACATCATCTAAAAACACAAATTTGTTTGGACTCATGTCACTTTGCTCAAAAACACTAAAAAATATCAAATTTTAAAGTTGAGCGATACTGTTTCTTTGTTAAAGTATCGCGCGATACTTTTTTCAATAGCAGTGCGATACTTTCTTTGCACGCGATACTTCGTATAGGACTGTGCAATAGTTCGCCAGCTATCGTGTGATACTGGTTTACATAGTCGTGCGATACTATTTGGACTTGCGAAGTATCGCACGATAGTTAGTCTCGAAGGAGGTGATACTTCTAAAGTATCACGCGATATTTCACCTAAACTAAAATTTAAAAATTTAAAAAATTTTTAAATGTGTTTAAAATGTACTAAATGCTCGTAATGACTCAACCAGGGGCAAGTTTTTCTAAAAACATACCAAAGCACCATAGTGTGGAGGCCGGTTGTGCAACTGGGAGTGCTCAAATCGATGTCGGTGGACCGGGACGCCTGCTTGCTGAGCCATTCCTCTCTCTAAGCTCTCAAAATTCTTAAATCAATAAAAGTAAAATGATTTTGAAAATGACACTTTTTGACCCTTTTATAGCATTTTGACTTTTTGACCTAATTTTCAAAACATCTCAAAATTGCGCGAAAATTGCACCCCTAGCTAATTTTGACGTCCTAAATCCATTTTCGGACTCGAAACAGAAATCTGACTTAATCTTGATAGTCAAAATCGCATTTCAAATTTTCCCCTTCTTCTGCGCAGTTGGCTGACCATTTGAGGCTTGATCCTTTGATCTTCGTTGGGGCACCTTCATTTCTTCATCCCCTTCTCTTTCAACTTTCTAATCTTTCATTCATTTTCATTCATCTTTATCTCTCTGAGGTTTGACTTCATATTTATCCTATATCTTTCTTAGTCAAATTGGGGCATATCTTCACTTCTTGATGGTTATCCTATCATGTTTCACCTTCGATTATGATTTCTAGTGACTTAATCAAGTTTATCAATTTGTTATTTCTCTACCTGATTTTGATTTCGATTCCGAGGGGGCAGTGCCTATCAACTTTAATCTTTGATTCAGCTTTATCATTCAGTTCAGCTTGAGATTCTTACTTTGATACTTGATTATCACTTAACAGCAATGGTGTTGATCTTGTCTTTTGATTCTTATCTCTTATTTTTAGACTTGACTATCACTTAATAGCAATGGTGTTGGTCTTATTTTTCAGCCAGTTTATTTTTGTCCTGGCGTGTTCCCAGAATGATTACATGTTTGGATTATTTTGTGATCCCAAATCGATCTCACATTAGTCAAAGAGGGGCAAATGTATGCACCCTAAAATGGTCGCCTAGACTTTGGGCCCCCATTTAGCAATTTATCAAATCTTTGAATCAATATTTTCAAAAATCAACATTTTTTCAATCAAATCAATTTCCTTGATCAAATCCTAATTCTATCATTTATTTGATTATATTATATGGGCTAACCATTTTATCCTAAGTCTTTATTTAATTAAAAAGAATATTTCCTCCCCTTTTAATAAATAAAAAGCCCCCACTTTTCCTCTTATCCTAAGTTGTACAAATAAAGTATTATTCTTATTTTATAAAAAGAAGAAAAACACTTTTTATCTCATATGGACACAAAAGTCAACTCTTATTTTTTCATTGGAGGATATTTGTGCACATGGATTGCTCCTCTTTGATGCTCCACCATTGATTAAATCTTTTGCTTCTTAATCTCCATGGTCCATTCCTTCTCGTTTCCTATAAAAGAAGAGCTCTCTTCTTCATTTGCATATTTCATATTTTATGCTAACTTTATGCTGCAGGATTTCTAGGTCACTTTGGAGCTTTTTGAAGATTTGAAGATATTCTTGCATCAAGCTTTTGGAAGTCATTGTTGCATCACATCTTAGATTTCTTCATTACTTCATAGTTTAGCTTTCATTTCTTGCATAGTAGTTTCATTCTCATGGTATTCATAGTTTAAATTTCCTTTATGCTATAGATTAATCTCACATAGCTTAATAGGAGGATTTGTAATACTTGCATATTTCCTTTCATAGTTTAGCTTGCATCTCTCATTTCTAGCTTGCATATTCATCTTAATCTAGTTGCATTTGCATTTCATAGTGATTCTTGGGGATATTGGCATTCTTGCCCTTGTCTTCATTTGAATCTCTCATAGTGTGGTTGACTAGCAAGGTTATAGGCCTAATAGCTCTAGCTGAGAGAAATATTCAAACTATCCTTGCAACTCCATGCTTAGGGAGCTATGGATCGATTTTTGAGACCTCATTCTTGAGTGTTCTTGATTGTAATGATTCATAGAAGTGCACTATTTTGTGTGTACAGCTCTTACATCCAGGATGCTCCTGCATCAGACACCAGGGGTAATTTGAGAAGTGACCCTGTCACGACTTAGGTATGAAGAGGAAAACCAAGGCGGTTAACCTCCTCCCTTGTTAGCCATGATGAATCTTCAATAGGTCCTCCTTTCCATTTAACCAGATATTCTTCATATGTCATGTTCCTTGTGGTTCTCCCAACACAACTATCTAGTATGTCCTCAATCTCTTTGGTAGCTGAAGTAGTTGCTGGAATACTCCACTGTGCCTCTGTGATCTCATCTTCAACACCTCCTTCATGATACTCTGTCAAATCTGAAATGTTAAACACAGGTGAAATATTCAGCTCAATAGGCAATTCTACCTCATATGCATTTCATGAATCATGCTTCTTCAGTATCTTATATGGCCCAATCTTCTTCATTTTCAACTTGTTATATGTACCAACTGGAAATGGCTCTTTTCGCAAATGAACCATGACTTCATCCCCAACTTGAAATTCTTTATGCCTCCTTTTCTCATCTGCCTTAGCCTTATACTGTGCATTCATCTTGGTAATGTGCTTCCTCACTTCCTCATGGATGTTCTTCAAGTGTTCTGCAAAGTCCTCAGCTTCAGCACTACTTATCTCTCATTTATCTATCTTCCTCAACTCATATGCATTTTTGGGACTATTTCCATATACAATCTAGAATGGTGATTTACCCATGCTATTGTTGACGAAATTATTGTATGCAAATTCTGCCTGTGGTAAAATCAAATCTCATCATGTTGGCTTATCTCCAACCAAACATCTTACCAAATTCTCCAAACTCCTATTCACCACCTCTGTTTGTCCATCAATCTATGGATGATGTGATGAACTGAACTTCAAATCTGTCTTTAACTTCTTCCACAAAGTACGTCAGAAATATCCAACAAACTTAGTGTCTCTATTTGAAACTATGCTCTTTGGCAAACCATGTAGTCTCACTACGTCCTTAAAAAACAATTTTGCTACATGAACAACATCATTAGTCTTCTTACAGGGAATAAAATGTGTCATCTTTAAAAATCTGTCAACTACCACAAAAATTGAATCATGTCCCCGCTAAGTCCTTGGTAAACCAAGAACAAAATCCATACTGATATCCTCCTAAGGCTTCTCTAGTATAGGTAATAGCTGATACAACCCTATATTCTGCTTTACTCCTTTTTCCATTCGACATACGCTACAACTCTGTACAAACTTCTTGACATCTTGATGCAACTGTGGCCAATAATAATTCTCACTAACAAGAGCAAGGGTTTTATCTCAACCAAAATGTCTAGTCAATCCTCTGCTATGCTTCTCCTTGATGAGATTCTCCCTCATAGAACTTCATGGAATGCACAACTGGCTCCCTTTGAATAGCATATCATCTTGAATGATGAAATTCAACCACTTCATTTTGTCTAGAGTAACAGGTTCCTATAGATACAAAATTTTGAGTTCCTTGAACCCAACCACCTCAATCTACATCTTTGTCAGCAAAATTTGCCTTCTACTAAGAGCATCTGCAACCCTGTTAGACTTTTCACTTCTGTGTTTCAAAACAAATGTGTAACTCTGCAAAAACTCAACCCATTTCAAATGTCTCTGATTCAACTTTCCTTGACTATTCAAATATTGCAAAACTTGATGATCAATATACAAAATAAACTACTTAGGAAGCAGATAGTGTCTCCACTTCTTCAATGTCTAAACTATAGCATAAAATTTCTGATCATAAACAAAATATTTCCTTTTGGCACCATTCAACTTCTCACTGAAATAAGCAATAGGTTTACCTTCTTAGCTCAAAACAACTCCTATTGCAGTACCACTACCATCACAGTCTACTTGAAACACCTTATTAAAATCTAGAAGTGCTAAAATAGGTTGTTCTGTAACTTTTTGTTTCAGCAATTGAAAACTCTTTTCTGCCCCTGTAGTCCACTTAAATTTTTTCCTATCTGCTCTCATTGTTTCAGTCAAGGGTCCACAAATACTATTAAAACTCCTAATAAACTTTCTGTAAAAGCTAGCCAAACTATGAAAAGATCTTACCTCAGTAGCACTCCTTGGAGTAGGTCATTCAAGGATAGCCTGCACTTTCTTTGGGTCCATTTTTAGACCTTTTGCTGAAACTACAAATCCCAGATACACTAACTCCCTTTTCAGAAAATTGTACTTCTTCAAATTAATCAATAATTTCTTTTCTCTCAGCTTCTCAAACACCCTACGAATATACATTATATTCTCCTCCAATGTCTTACTGAAGATCAAAATATCGTCTAGGTAAACAATGACAAACTTACCTAGAAATTCTTTTAGAACTTCGTTCATGAGCCGCATGAAAGTGCTCGATGCATTGGTTAGCCCAAAAGATATGACTAACCACTCATACAGTCCTTCCTTTGTCTTGAAAGCAGTCTTCCATTCATCTCCTTCTCCAATCCAAATCTGATAATATCCACTCTTTAGATCTATCTTTGAGAAATACACAGCTCCACTCAAACAGTCCATAATATCATCCATTCATGGTAATGGAAACCTGTACTTGATTGTGATCTTGTTTATTGCCCTAAAATTTGTACACATCCTCTATTCTCCATTCTTTTTTAGTGCTAATACTACTGGTACAATGCATGGACTCAAGCTCTCCCGAATCAACCCCTTCTATAACAACTCATGTACTTGTTTGTTCAACTCTTCACTTTTTATTGGTGTCATTCTATGTGATGTCTTATTTGGAAAACTGGCTCCTCGAATCAAATCCATGTGATGATTGATCTTCCTTACTAGTGGTAATCCATCAAGCACATTATCGGATACAATATCTTGAAACTCATTCAACAAATCTGCAATTTCTACAGGTACATCTTCTACTTCCTCTTTACCATCTTTTTAAATTAAAGAAAAACGCATGCTCATGCCTCATACCCTCTAGAAGTTTTCTTCCATCAACAAAACTTATTCTTGCATTACCACATACCTTTTCATATGTGTCCTTCAATGACTTTACCTTATGTTGCACCCCGTCCTTTGTCAAGGAATAGGTATTCGCATGACCATCATGTACAAAATGCTCGTCAAACTGCCACAGTCTACCCAACAACATATGACATGCATCCATAGGTATGATAGCACATAGTACCTCATCATGGTATCCATCAATCTTGAACTTCACTAGACACTGTTCATTGACCATGACTTTGTGGTCATCCTGCACCTAGGCAATCCGATATGGATGTGGGTGTTTCTGTCTCTACTTTGAAACCATCTCTTCTGACACCAGATTGTCAGTGCTTCCACTATCGATAATCACATCACAACACTTATCCTCACACTTGCATCTAGTGTGAAACATGCTCCTCCTTTGCTCAAGTTCATTCTCACCACTCGGTAGGACTCTTCTGTTAATTAGCGTTTCTCCTCTTTTAGCATCTTTAGAATGTGATGATTTGGCATATTTATCTACATGTGCAACTCTAGCCTGGCCTTCAATTCTCCTATCTGTCCTTCCTTGGCATTGAGGACATTCAAAGGCCCTATGACCTTTTCTCTATAGTGAAAACATGTTCCACGGAAGCCTCCTCTTCTGAATCCTTGTCCTCTCCCTCTTCCTCTCTAATCTCTATTATTCTGGTCATGGGAATAATTGAAATTGTTTCGTCTTTGATTTTGATTGCTACTGGCCTCATCCTTCTTTTTTGGATCTTCATTTCAGCCTCCATATGACCGTCCACTAGATCTTCCACCATGACCTCTTCCACTTTGTCTGCTCTCAAACTTCTTGTTCAACTTTTCCTCTACTTTTAGGGCAAACTGGTATGCCTCTTCAATATTGTTCATTTGAACCAAATTCAACTCCTCCTAAATGCTTGGCCTCAACCCATTAAGGTAACGGGCAACTTTCTCCTTATCAGCTTCTGCATGGCCTGTTCTGATAATGATTCAATAAAATTCCTCTGTATACTCCTGAACATATCTTCCTGCTTGCTTTAAACCTTGCATTTTCTTCAGTAGATCAAGCTCATAATGAACAGGAATGAACTGTCGCTTCAATTTATCCACCATATGATCTCATCTTGTGATTTTCTCCTTTCATCTTCTATTTCGCTCCAATTGAATCTCTTGCCACCAGATCTTCGCATGACCCTTCAGTTTGGCCTTCGCAAACTTGACCCGATCAGGATCCTTGATATCTTCATACTCAAAATATTCCTCTAATTCATTGATCCAGTCGATCAACTCTTCTGGGTTAAAGTTTCTTGAAAATGTAGGAACCTCAATCTTAGGTCTTTTCTCGATCTTGAAAATGCCTCAGAAAAGTCTTTTTTCTTGATTCAAAATTTTGCCTTCTCCTTCCTGATCAAAATTTCCTTCTTCCTCGGCTTCACCCTCGCTTTCGTCTCTGACATTAAAATTCATTCATCTGCGAATCTCTTCTTGCAATGCTCGCACTTGTCTCTGGAGCACTCTAACCTCAGGTGTCACACCACTAGCTCTTCTGCCACGTTCCCTTCGTGAAGGCATTTTCCCGCTTTATCGTTGAAACCCTAAACTACGGTCCTGGTGCAAACTACCTCACAATTGGTGATCTATCTACACACTCAGGAACTCTCGCTCTGATACCCCTTGATGAAGGGTGCTCCCCTTAATACCACAAACACATAACAGAAACAGAGAAACAACAACAATTTGCAAGAACAGAAAATGAGCTTCTTATTATCTCCACAAATGTGGAATTACAAATTTCAAAATTAAAATATGCAAAGTCACATGGGCATTTCCCTTACAATATTTTGTAGGACAAAGCCTCGAATTATTACCCGGAACTACTCTGAACTGCCCCGAACTGCCTAAGACAACACTTCGGGCCTTCCTTATATAGGTAATTTTCCACCGTCTGGGAAGGTTCCAAAATTTTAGCCACTAAGGCCGGCCAAACTTAGAATTATTTTATTTTTCATTTTATTACATCAGAGTTGGCTCAAAACAACTTTTGAAACCCAAACATAAATTTTGAAGGAAATTTATTTTCTGTCATTTTAGGTGGCCCAACTTCCGGAGACCATAAGTCATCACCCATTGACCTGATTGACTATTATGACCCCATTTCAAAAATGGCACAAAGTGCTCTATAGCATTTGACTTGTTCAAATTTCAATCAGCCAAAGTTTCGACCTCATTCGGGGCCTCTAAAACCTTCAAAACTGAGTTCAAAGTTTATGTACCTTGTTACCAATATCGAAATTTTTTAATATCTTCAAAACTAGACTTGATCTGACAATGAAACTTTACTAGCAGGCTAATATGACTAAAATGAACCTCTAGAGAAGAAAATAGACCATTCTGAACTCGAATAGAAAACTTACTAAAAATAGTAAATTTCCAAAAATAACAACTCTACACAAGATAACCCTTATTGAAAAGAAACCAAAAATATTTTTGGGTGATGCAAGATTGCTCTTACACCCAGGATGCTCCTGCATCAAATTCAATAATGATTTTAGATGTTAACTATGACAATCTCTTGGTTTCTGGCAATGCAGAAGGAGTCACCTAGTTCAATATGCAATCTCAATTCATATGCATAGGATATTAGGTGGAGCCGAAAGACGCAACAGGTTTGCATTTTTTATAGAGGTCTTTAAAATGTAAACGTGGTGAGTCTTCTCAGCTCCACCTGTTATCCATGCATATTTTGGTTGTGTTGCACGTGCATTCTTGATTTAGAGTGGAAAAATCTTATTTTGGATGCGAGGGAGAGAAGCCAAACACATAAAGAACATGCACATAAACATGACAGCTGAGAAACATAAATGTAGATATCATGGTCACAATTGTTTGGAGGCAAAACATAATTGAGTGGTATACCCAGACAATGCAACACCACCACTACTCCTTCGATTCCAAGTTGAAACTGCAAGATCCAAAAACCATAGACAAGGAATAAATTTAGAGAGCGGAGGAGGGCCCTAACGACCAAAATAATACAGGGTCCCTATATTATTTTGGTCGTTATAGCCCTACTCCTTCACTCTTTAAATTTATTCGTTATCTATGGTTTTTGGATCTCTTAGTGTCAACTTGGATCCGGAGGAGTAGTGGTTATGTTGCATCGTCTGGGTATACCACTCAATTATGTTGTGTCTCCAAACAATTGTGACCATAATGCCTACGTTTATGTTTCTCAGATATTGTGTCCTAGGACCCCTTATGACCCTTTATGATCCCTAAGAAAACATCTTAGAGGTCTTAAAGTGTCGTAAAGGGTCATAAGAGGCTCCTAGGAGGGGCCAGATGAGCTTCCACCTTCACGTGGTTGGCCCTGTTATGTAGAGAATGTTAAACTATTCTCGAAACAAAGAGAAGCTCAATAATGTAAGGTCTCTCTCTATGTACGACAATTTTTTTTTTAAAATATCCTTAACCGTCGCAATTACGACAGTAACCAGAGAATACCTGACGGTGAAACACTACAAATGACGGCTATCTGTTAGAAAGATAAACGTCACATGTACAACATATCCGTCGCAAATGCAGCATATGCGTTAAAATTGCAACAGAAGCAAATAGACCTGACGGTTTGTTCACCATGTTGCTAGGCCCTCTTCGAACACATATTGTGACGGCCAATTGCATCATAATTACAACACCTATCCTCACCATTGGTAATTTTGACTGAAAAATCGCAACGATGGTTAGTGTCTCTAGATCGATGGGATAGTGTTGGAATACTGACGGCTAGCCATCAGAAAAAGGTCTCAAATGTACTAGTGTCAAGCGTTTCTACATACCTCAAGTGCATAATTTTTAGGGCCCCCATCTCCAAATCGAAGGAAGTCTCTCATGGTGGTTTGGCGTTTGATCCTTCATATTCTTGTGTCCTTCCCTCTCCTGCCTCCTTTCCTAATAATATACCCATCTGCAAGACCTCCCTCACATCTCATCCTAATGAAATTCCACTTGGTTTTGCCTCTTCCCATTATTTCTTTCATCAACACCCACCTATTTGTTTTCCTTATAAGTCCTCTCCCACATTGTCTAAAAATAGTGGTGTTATGTCCTCACACCATCCCAAAGTGTTGAGCGGTTATTCTAGCAAGACTAGGGCTCTAAGGAGACACTCCAAAGGGCATCTACAAGGCATAAACATGGGGAAAAATGGATTCCTCAATCAATGGGCCCTGCTTCCCAGGTTCATCGACCCTATGAAAGAACTCAATCTCACAATATTGGAAGGATTCCAGTTGATGGGCAAGTCAAGATGACTCTTTCAATTGATCTCAACTCACAAGTTTCAAAGCCAACTTGGAAAGCCCTAATTTGTAACATTTGGCACTATACCCATGCTCTTAATTTCCAATCTCTTGTCTTGGTGTAAGTTGTCATGGTCTAATGTTAATGAGGTTTTATATATTGATAATGGACATGGATATTTTGTAGTAGTATTTTCAATCAAGAAGTATAGAGACCGTGTGCACAAAAACAAATCCTGGTTCATGGCTGGTTTTGCATTGCATAGCCAACATTGGGTTCCTAACTTTAATCCTCTAGCCAACTCTATCCATGTTGCCCCTTTTTGGTTATCTATGTCCTCAACCCCATTGGAATTTAGGGACCTAGAGGTGGTTGAAACTTTGCCCAATCATCTGGGTATTTCCTTAAAACATGACTTGAGACCTTTCGAGTGGGTTTATCTCTCTATCAGGTTTTGTGCCCTTCTTGATCTAAGAAAACCTCTCCCCAAGGAGCTAATAGTTTCTACTATGTATGCGGTATGGAACTAGAGCATAGTGATAGAGGATCTAATCTCAATGCACATGAATATTCATAAATTGGGTCATTTCACCTCAGATTGTCATGAAACTTATGGGCTAGAAGTAATAGTGTGAAAAGACTTGTTTTCTTGATCAATTCTTTGTTTGGTTGCAACTCGTATTTCAACACAGACCCCCTTTGAGATCCCCAATGCAAATCAGGTGATTTCAAATATTCACCCAACCATGGTGTAGCTTGAATTAGGTCCTCAAGTTAATCAAGAAATAACTATTTTCTTAGAATGCGAGGAAAGGCAAAACATCCACAAGATTTTCTAGGATTTTGATATTCACACGATCAACTAATTATTAGCAAACTTTAGGCCTAATATTGATAGTTTTGCATTGCACTTTTCTCCCCATTTGTTTCATGATATGTTGCATGTTGGTTTGGGGATTAAAGTGGACACCACAACTTCTCAATGCAAATGGCCTCAACACAACAATACTGATAAGCCATCCTCAAATTTGCTTGAGAAAAATGGCCTAGGTAATGAGGCCCAAAATAATGGGCCAAGGGAGCTTTAAAGTTAATAACTTCAATGGAGACAAGGAGAGTTTAAGGTCACATGATATCTCTAACTTAAAGTTGGCATTTCAGATCAAGAAACAAATTGTACATGGATTATTTGAGTTAATCAAAAAGCTTAAAATTTTGGTGGACAAAGCAATAGTCTCCTCACATTCTCCTATTATGAAATCCCCAATCTCCAACTCACGCCAAATTGTCTTTTGTTCCTCATATTTCTTCACCGAAAATTTCTAAGACTAGGTTTGTAGAGAAATATTACTTTCTGGACTGGGTTGAAGAACCTCCCCACCTTATTTAGGGCCCTGGTGAGCAATCTATCACATTTTCCATCTTGTCGACCCCTTTGATGAGCAACTCTTCTATTCCTAGGAACAAAGGGATTACTGGTAGACCTAAAAATAAGATAATCAAAGATGAAATCAAATCAAGTATTCAGACTACTTTAGACAAAATCAACCCGTGGAGAGCAAGGCACTCCCCATAGAATCTACGAGGATCATCACATGCAATGTTAGGGGCATAAATGCCCCTAACAAAGTTTGCCTCACCGAATCACAAATTGAGGTGAGTGGAGCATATGTCATTCTACTCCAAGAAACAAAATTTGTAGAAGCAGAACCCCTTCAACCATTTGCCAAGTGAAAGAATTGGAAATATATTGCTTCTCCATCTATTGGAGCTTCCGGGGGGTTGGCAATATTGTGGAAAGATAAATTTATCAAGGTGAAAAAGGTTACAACTAAGGCAAATTGGCAACAAATTCAAGTTGAATACTTCAACATTCATTTCCATTTGTTCAATTTGCATGTTCCTAACTCCACTATTGGAAAAAAGTTGATATGGGACTCTTTAATAGTAGCATATGCCTCTTCTCCAAATATCCCAACCACTCTCAAGGGAACTTTAATGCCATTTTATCCTTGCAAGATAAAAAGGGTGGCATAATTTGGCCAATGAAAACATTGTAGAATTCAAGGAGTTTGTTTCAAACAATGGGTTAATGTATCCAACGGATAGTTTACTTGGACCAACAAAAGAGCTAACTTTATGCATATTGCTGAGAGGATTGAGAGATTCTTTGTTAATCCTAACTTGATAACAAAATATGGTCATTGTATGACTTGAATTCTTTCTTCTCAGGATCCGACCATTTTCCTCTTCAAGCTACATTAACATATGTTGCTCCACTCAAGAAACCAAAAGCTCCATTCAAGTTTGAACAAATATGGTTTAGGGACCCCTCTTTTCTCCCTCTTTTAAAGTCATGGTGGAAAAGTATGCATTTCATTCTGAGATCTTGGATGTTTCAATTTTGCAGGAAACTCCAATATATTAAAATGCAAATTCAAGAGTGGAATAGGGAGATTTCCAAAAACATTTTTACCTCCAAGGCTGATATTGAAAGTCAATTGAATCAAATCAATGAGGATAGCTCCATATTTGGTATAAACCCACTCTCATATCATGAGCAAAAAAGACTCCAACAAGAATTTGAATAAATATTGGTAAGAGAAGAAATATTATGGAGATAAAAATCTAGAGAATTTTGGCTTTGAGATGGTGATAAAAACACTTCATTCTTTCATGCATCGGCCAAAGCTAGATGTATTCATAACTCAATCCTTAAAAAATTTGACCCTGCTGGTAACACCTTATCAAATTTTGGCAAAATCCAAGAAGAGGCAATACATTATTTTACATCATTGTTTTCTTGTGAATCAACATGATGAAGTCTCAGAGGTTAGGACTAGAGAGAACATGCTAAGTAATATACCCTATCTAATCACGAATTAGGACAATGCTACCCTATCAAAACCCTTCTCTCTTGATGAAATCAAACCAGTCTTTTCTATGGGTCCGGATAAGGCTCCAAGACCAAATGGTCTTACACCTCTTTTCTGCCAAAAGTGTTGGAACTTTGTTGGTTTAGATGTTTGGGTAGCAATGGAAGAATCAAGGAAAAGTGGGGGCATTTTCAAGTAATTTAACACTACATTTATGGCACTCATTCCAAAGAGAAATGTTCTAGAATCATTTGTAGATTCGGGCCAATTTCACTCTATTATACAACTTCCAAAATATTTTCAAAGGCTATATCAAGAATATTAGCTAAGGTGGTCCCCAAACAAGGGGGTTTTGTTCTTGGTAAGGATACATATGAGGGAGCACTAGTAGCTCATGAAACTCTCCATACCATCAAGAAGCATAAACTACAAGAAATCATTATCGAATTAGATATGTTTAAGGCATATGATATAGTAAATTGGAAATTCTTACAAGTACTCATTAGATTCAGATTTTCTCCTAAGTGATGTAAATGGTTACTAGCTTATATGACAGGGGTCAAAAATTTTACTCTTATCAATGGGCAGTTGTGTGGATGTTTCTCCCCCTCTCAAGAAGTTAGGCAAGGTGATCCCTTGCCTCCATATTTGTTCATCATACTCGTTGAGACACTTAGTTGCTCCATTGGAAAAAATCATAATGAAAACATATGGAGAGGTATCAATTTTCCTTGATCCCAAATTAATATCATACATTCTATTTGCGAATGATACCATTTTGTTTTGGGAAGCATCCATGAGGGAAGCCTAGGTTATAAAACAAACATTGGACAATTATTGTCAAATTTTGGGGTAGAAAATCAATGCTGAAAAATCCAAAATCTTCTTTATTTCAACAAGCATTTCAGACTACCTTAGTTTCAAACAAGAACCCCTTCCAAGCATATATTTAGGCATTCCTTTGTTTTCAGACATAAATAAAATCTCTTTTTGGGAACCCATAATGAAATTCATCCACAACATTTCATCATGGAAAAATTGTTGGTTATCCCTTGCGGGTAGAATTCTCACGATCAAAACAGTGTTGGCCAACATTACAACATAATGTCAGTTCTCCTTGCGCCAAAAGGGATTTCATACACCATAGAAACAAAGTTAAAAAGCTTCTTGTGGAAAGGGAACAAAGACCCTAAGGAAAACATGCATCTCCTGGCATGGGACAAAGTTTGCACACCAAAGAATCTAGGGGGGTTCAAGGATGCATACATGGAATGTAGAAATAAAGCCCTTGGTGCTAAAATAATATAGAAAATGTACTCCAACCATAACTCAAAGACAGCCATTTTGAAAAGTAAATATCTAAATTTTGAGGATCAGGAAAGAATATTTATTAATCTTGATTCTCCTGCAAAGTCGCATATGTGGAACTTTATTATTAGATGCAAAGAGGTGTTTCTCCCTCATCTCACCTAGATAATTTATGATGGTAAAATAATAGATTCTGAGAGGATTCTTAGAATAGTTTTCCTCCCTTAAATAAAATAGAATCTCTCTCTCAAGCCAAGGAAATTTTGAAAATCTTTGGGGATCAAAAGTCAAAGATCACTTCTTTATTAAAAATTGCAATGGGGTGAAAAATGCTACCTGGAAAGATCTTTCGGCCACAGCCATTCCTCAAGATCAGAAAATTAGTCTTGCCAATATTCTAAAGCATAGGACCATCTACTTCAAAGATATTCAAGACCGACTTATTTGGTCCCCCTTAGCCTCGAGTAATTATACAGTCAAACAAGGATATAAGATCATTAGCAACTCTAATCCCATTCCAAGATCAAATAAGTAAGTTTACCTTTTGTTGGTCAAAGGAAGTTCTCCCTAAATCAGGCTCCTTCACTTGGTTAGATTTAAGATGTAGAATACTT
This sequence comes from Chamaecyparis obtusa, assembly GCA_027943335.1. Taxonomy (NCBI): domain Eukaryota; kingdom Viridiplantae; phylum Streptophyta; class Pinopsida; order Cupressales; family Cupressaceae; genus Chamaecyparis; species Chamaecyparis obtusa. The sequence goes on from BSBK01000847.1 coordinate 741,042, forward strand.
ACAAGTGATAGACTAACTCATCTTGGGATCACCCCTACTTTCGATTGTGATCTATGTTGTGGTCAACTTGAATTAGTGAATCATTTGTTACTTTATTGTCCTTTTGCTTCCTCATGTTGGTCTTGGCTCAAGAGCAAACTCCATTAAGTTTCCCCTTTTAATGCTGAACTCTCAGAAGTTTGTGAATCTTGGCCTGTCCTCCATCAAAATTCATTCTTTGCAACCATTTGGGTGGTGGCCCCTTCTATTCTAATTTGGAACATTTGGTGGGAGCAAAATCATCCTAAATCTCGCAAGGAAGTTAGCTCCCTTGATACAGTTATTTTAAAAATTGAATCTCAATTTTTATGGTGCATCTAGAGGCAACCCGAGAATCTCAGGCATTGGAGTGTCAAGAGGGACTCAAATGATGACATCATTGCTGTGCTCGCTTAAAGAATCCTAGATGGCTCAAACAACATTGCAGAGGCAAGAGACCTGGCTGGTGTAAAATTAGTTGTCTCTCGCAAGGTAGTAAATATAGTCATTGAAGGAAATTCACAAAATATTATCTCATTTTTTAAGAGATTTGAGTCCCCCAATTGGAGAATCAATAATATCCTCCAAGAAGTATGGGGACTCCTGCCCTTTTTTAATCAATATCAAATTCTCCACCGCTACAGGAAAGCAAATAGAGTTGCAGATGGCCTTGCTAATAAAGGTTGTCTGCTAGAGTTAAACGGTGGACTCACTTTTGGCAGGGAAATTATGGACAATCTGAGCCTTCAGACTTCTATTCTCAATGATCTTCCCAAGTGACTATTGGTATTTAAGGTAGCTCTGCCCTTACCATCTTCCTATCCTAGGTCTGGGGGTCATTTGAGTTTATTGATTTTGGTTGTTGGTAGTTCTTGGGGTCCTGTGTCAAAGTTCAGACTCAGTGGCATGTTGTGCTAGGTTTATAGCTTGTTTTTCAGATTGGTTCAGTGGCAAAGTGGCTCTAGAGTTTTTCATGTCAGTCATTGTACTTGAGGTTCATCTTTTGTATTGTGAGATGTTCTCTTATTCTTTAGTCAATCTCTGCAATGATGTTCTTCTAAATTTCTAATCATGTCCTCATGGTTCTGATGGTAGTGGGACAGCTTATCTCTGCAGTAGTACAGAGCCACATGGGATTCAAATTGTCAGTCTCGTTTAACTGTGTCAGTTGTCCTCAAAGAATTGGTATTGGATTTTTGTCTTCATCCTCTTTCACTCTATAACATAATCAATGGATTTGATGCATTCTTTTGTCCAAAACTGTATTTCATGTTGACATTTGCTTCAGGGGACAAGGCTGTAAGGTCTCCTTTGGTTTTTGGTGGTTTAATTTTTGGAGCTGCTAAAATATTGTCAGCTGACTTTCACTTTGCAGTATCAGGACATGCAAAGTAGCCAATGTGTTGTCCATTCAATCAGCAACAAATCTGCAATATGAGTTTCAAGTCGGTTAAGGAGTACATTGTAGGTCTGTGCAGTGCCTTAAAATTCCATACTTCATCAATTAGAATCTGCATAAAATCCTTGTGGTCTGTGGGGTTGGTAAGAGATAAGACTCGGTTCTTTCATTTTAAGTTATCAGCCGTGGTTTTTAACGTGCTATTTTCCTCCTTGTCTCAGTGTTCTTGCAGTTTGCTGTCAGTTTTACATGGATACATTTGTTTGTTTGCTCTAGTGTGTGGTATGCTTGCCATGTTAATTTTTGTGCAGCAAGCTTTTCCAAACTCTTCCAGTAGTTGCCCGTTCCCAGCTAATCGTTCCTACCAGATGGTCACATGCAAATATTCATGCCCTGCTCCCTCCTTGTATTTATACAGTCTGGAGTTCGAGCTATTTCTTCAGCTCTTGTTTTGCATGTTCTTGGTCTGGAGACAGAACTTTACCCTCAGCTCCTTGCTCTCATTCATGCTGTTGTGTTTCTGTATTGATTCACTGTGGTCTAGTTCTCTTGTAGCTTCCATTTGCTTTGCTGGCTGTTGTCCTCTTCTGTAGATCAGATTGCTCAGTCCTCTCTTCTGTTAGGGGTGTCTGCAGTCTACAGTGTGCTCAATGGATAACATTTTTGGTATTACATGTGAATGTTTTAAAGTATCATTGGAAGAACAATGTCTTAGGTTGTTCTCAATTGAGGATGTTGAGCTCAAACAAGCAGTCATATACCTAGTTCAGCATAATATAGTTGGAGCTCATCTGCATGATGGAGAAGTATATAGGCTCCTTTTCTCTGCCACCCTTCAGACAGTTGGCCATCCAAATTGGGTTCTTGCAGTTGGGAACCAAATTGTCGTGCCTCAGAAATGGGCGCAAATGTCTCAAGGGATTGAAGGTATCAATCCAGAAGCAATATATGGCAGACTTGGGTGCATCTTTGAGCTAAACAAGGAGGGGGTGTGAAGAGAAGATGGTGCTGGACTGAGATATTTTCAAGTCATGCATTTTGCATGATGACTTTGTACCCATGAACATCTTTCTTGGGAACAATGAATATCTCTTTACATCTGCAGAGAAGTATATGCTGCGGGACTACTTTTTTGGTCTCACTCTTTGTCATCAAGTTTGAAGATCTTTAATTATTGGTGGTGTGACTTCAGCTTGCCATATGGTCGTTTTTTCCATTTCACTTTGTGTGCTCATGCTGCGTTGTTCTGCTGTATTTTCGTCTCATTCTCTTGTTTAGCCTTAGTCCTCCAGAGATTTATGTGTGTTGAGGATTGGTGGATAGTTTCCACCTGTTATTTCCCTCCACCACATTTTTCCTTATTGAATCAGCGGTACTCTGGTCATTACTCTATTTCTATATGTTCTACTTGTACTTTCTCTTTATCTAATATTTTATATGCCTACTGTGTTTTACTCAAGGTTGCATTATTTTGCTTCATACGTTCTTATGAAGTACAGAATTGTATGGATGTACATATTAATGAATCTCATAATCTCACCATAATTAGCATGCAATTTTATATCTTTTTGTGACTCATCAACTTATAAAAGATACGAAAACAGTGACCCCTTACAACGAACCCCCAGAAATCATTTGACCAGTTAAAAGATTATATTTAGGTACTGTTCTAAACAGCACATAAACTTCGAATGAGAAACATCAGGAAGCAAGGGGACTATGGACTAATCAAAAGCCTTGTGGCATATAAATCTCAAAGAAATAAAGATAAAAGAAACGAAGAAATCAGAGCACCCATGATCACAAAAATCAAGTACTTGACTAACAGATTAAAAAATTAAATTTATCATGAGTTTCATGCATGTTCCAGTTACACATCATGTAGGCTGTAAGACGTAATGAGCTTTGGCCAAGAAACTGGAACTCTCTTGTTAATTAGTAAATTTGATGTGGTCAGTGCACTGCAATTCTTTCATTGACAAAGATAAAGATTAATTGCTCTCAATGTGGCCATTTACTTGAACCTCGAGAGAATTTCCCCCTATCCACCAGGAGAGATGCATCGTTGGAATCATGCCAAACCAGCTCCATCTGTTAAAAAGAAGTTTGTTTCACGGGTTAATATTAATAATAATAACATTTCAGTCTTATAAAACCTCATTTTATCAGTACATTTCAAGGTGACAGAAACAGACCTGCCCAACTACCACTGTGTCACCTTCCTTGACTCCACGTTCTCTAAGAGCTTTATCCACCCCACAGGCCTCAAGAACATGTTGGAACCTCCGAATAGATTCAAAATACCTAACATAACAGGTAGTTAATGAAGCCAGTTCATTTGTTTGATACACTCAAGTCACAGATGACATGAACGACAAAGGGCAAAATTTAAGTGCTTGCATTATACCAAATTCCAATAAGTTGTATATCAAGCAAAATAACTCACTGATATGAATAGAATAACATATGCAAACAGAGATCATTGATTTTTTAAACCTCTGAGCATTGTCTGTGCTTCCCACATACCCATTATTTTACTAGAAATTCAAAGGCAAAAATACAATCACATTAAGAATTTGAGAGAACAAATTGGTGTATTGAAGGCACCTGCATATTGCTTTACATTGTGTTAGTACCCATATGGACACCCATTTTAAAATTTCAAAATCAGTCATTCCATCTCTGATTTTCATGTCGATTATTGGTAAATTCAAGAACAGACTTTGAACCATTTTACATTAGTTCAAACTGGTTCACATGGTACAAACAGGTTCGCAGGTTCACAAAGCTCAAATATGGTTAAGTTCAGTGCAGAGGTTCAAAGATTCTGAGTTCAGTGTTACGAGTAGTCTGGTGATTTCGAAGTTCAGGAGGCTTCTAATTCAGATTTCAAGCTGTAAGGCACAGTTTATCAGTTCAAAGGTACATTTCAAATTTGGGTTCAAAATGGCTTGACAAACTCTTCCTAGGTCCAAATTAGTTCGGGCATCTGCATTCAGATTTATAGTGGTCTAGTCAGGATCAGATAATTCAAGGCAATTCATATCATGTTTGGTCTGTTTCAAATTAGTCCACTTTGGTTCAAATAGGTCCCATACTAGAATTCAGTGGTTCACAGCTGCACCAGGTTCAAAGATGGCCACCCCAGTCGAATGCAGTTTAATCTAGTACATACAGGCTCCATATGGTTCCTTGATATAGGAGCATAGTTCCATGGCCCGAGCTCTCAAGTGTAGATTCATATTTAAAGTTGCGAGTGGCCTAAATCATATAGAGTTGAGGCATTCAGCCGAGGGTATCAATTATAAAATTAGAATGAATTTAAAACATCTATCGCTCAGGCCATGTCAAGGACCCCATTCAATGCCATATCCTCAATAATGCAATACAAAAATATTGTTGTACATCAGATGTTGGTTACATCGTGCTCAAATATCTTTCCCAAGCAGGCAAGTTACAAAACCTTTGACAAAATAATGGAAGGACACATTCGACATGGTACTTCAAGATCAGTTTGGGAATAATACAAACTGTTCAACAAAATGTTGATTGTCAGAGGATACTGGTAAGGTAAACAGAATAGATGTGTGATTATGAATGCAAGGAAGTTGTGGCTCATAGACCCGATGAAGAACAACAGTTTTGCTAACACTATTACCCGAGCTTGACTTCCAGTCCACTTACAGTTCAGCAGGTTGTATACCATTTGAGCACGATGGTGGGATCGATATGGGGGAGGTCAAACGAAACAGAGGCTATGAGGTTCCATTGCACGGTCGAGCTCGACTAACCGCTCCAAGTTCTTGAGCATTGTCGACTATATCATAGACACATTGCTGTCTAGTGTGTTACAATGGACACTAGGTGTCTCATTACATTGTAGTTTGGCACAGTAAAGGCCATGGACATCTACAAATGTTCACACAGAGTGATGAGACAAAAGGAGTTTAGATGAAGCCCGAGGAAACAAAGGGGAAGAATTTACATTCCCGAAGGTGACGTCAAAGGTGAACTCGAGCGCTCAACCAGTTCCATTCAAATATGTCCGCACCTTATTATGGTGAAGATGCGAAGCGCAATCCAGAACAGGGGCCGATTATGGTGACAATGGTTAAAAGCCATGTCTGAAACATCGAAGAAGATGAGCAGAATTTTGGGGAAGTTTGCAAATTGTTTGACATATTGTCAATATCTGAACCTAACTCTCTGCCCACGTGGTCATCTCGCAAGCCCACATTGCCAGGCGAGTGTCTTCATAAGCTGACAAGGAACAACCATATGTCAATACAATGAGGTCAAGAGACATAGTCACTATCTCCTCCATGCAGACTCGCCCCTGAATTATAATGGCAGGTGAAAAGCCAAATCCTGCACATTCAGCACAGAGTCAAGATGACAACTCCACACCATGGTCACAAATCAATGCTTTTGGTCGCATTGTCACTTACCTGACTTGTGAACATTGAGGTGAATTCAGGCGCACAGCTACATAATTCACAGTTTTGATAACATTGGTGGCCGTACAAACTCAACCTCTACAACCGAGGACCAGGTCACCGTCTAAGTTCAAATGAAAAGAATATGAGCTTCAGGTTAAAGCATCATTGGAAGGGGAATACAATTAAATTCGTATCTATTGCCTGGTGACACCTTTGAATGCTTACACCCGAATACTCTATTTTTCTCTTAACAACATGCGAAGGAACGCATTTGAGGAGGCACAGTGGTGTGATTGAGCACACAGATTGATCGGAGATACCTTCTATTATATGGAGCCACAATTCCAGCGGAGCTATGGAGCTAAACGAACCTCTTCTCACTTGTTGGAGATACAGCTAAATCATTCCAAAAAAGTTCATATCCATGATATCATGCTAAGGATCAATGTGTTATTTTCCCCATGAGAATCAAATTGCCTCGATAGGCCCAATAAGCCCCGTTTTGATTTTTCAAGAATATATAATGCATCAAGCCCGATAATTAAATTGCAAGTTTAATAATATATGTTATGAAGTTGTAATGTTTGATTATTGCGAAGGATTTAAAATATTATGTTGTCGGGTGATGGGAACATAAGGAGGAAAGGGGGAAATGCAATTTCAAGAATCAGTTACAATAACAGAAAAACATCATCGAGGGAAAAGGGATAAAAAGGAAAAGCAGCGAAGGGCTCTGGGGTTCATATTTTGGCTGGAGTTTTGGAGGACTGTATTTTTCTAGAGGGAAAGTCCTTTCTGTTTCTGTTGTTTTTGTAGGGGAAGATGGAGTATTTTGTTTTGGAAGTGGTAATATTGTAAGGAAGGAGCAAAAGATTTGTGTTGTCTTTTGTGTTTATTCAAAGAAAGAGGATAGTTGCTATTCAAATCTGTTGAGGTTTTAGAATCATTGCAAATGTAATAGCACTATCTCATTGTATGCTTTTTCCAAATGCATCGATCTCTTGAATATATACATGGTAAAGACAAGAAAAGACATGTCCCTTCATGGGACATGTCTATTCATTAATCTAATTTATTAATTAACTATGTAGTCATTATAATAATAAATAAATGATTAACATTATATATATATATATATATATATATATAACATCAATTATTATATATATTAATATATGTATATATAAATAATTTCTCATGATTTATCATATATAATTAGTTTTATCTGACCGATGCTATATACATCAACACTCCCTCTTAGCTAGAGAAGATAAAATCATATATCACATTTCTTGTGATAAGAAATCTCACATATCTCATGAAAGCAAATATCACATAACACGTGATGCTCATTTAAGTATCACATAACTTGTGAGATGAGGAATCACCTAACACGTGTTACTCATTTTATATATCACCTAACATGTGATATGAGGAATTACCTAACACATGATACCCAATTTTACATATCACCTAACATGTGATATGAGGAATCATCTAACATGTGATATGAGGAATCACCTAACACGTGATACCCAGTTTTACATATCACCTAACATGTGATATGAGGAATCACCTAACATGTGATATCCAATTTTACATATCACCAAACATGTGATATGAGGAATCACCTTACACGTGATACCCAGTTTTACATATCACCAAACATGTGATATGAGGAATCACCTAACACGCGATACCCAGTTTTACATATCACCTAAAATGTGATATGAGGAATCACCTAACACGTGATACTCAGTTTTACATATCACCAAACATGTGATATGAGGAATCACCTAACACGTGATACCCAGTTTTACATATCACCAAACATGTGATATGAGGAATCACCTAACACGTGATACCCAGTTTTACATATCACCAAACATGTGATATGAGGAATCACCTTAGATCGTGATACCTAGTTTTTATATCACCTCAGATCGTGATACAAGGATATAGTAATTTGAGAACATTACATTCCCCTTACATATAACCCTATTATGGTATGTGCACTGACATATCAAAAGTCTACCATAACGAATCTCCATTACAAGATTGTCACCTTGTAACATTAATCAAATACAAGTGTTCATTGTCGAAAAGTCGTCACCTTTCTCCAATGTTCACAGGAGGGCCCATAAGTCTTGGAGTTACACACATGAAATCCAACTTGACTCATCTCAAAGGGTGGATCCATCATGGCTCATCTCAAAGGGTGGAAACAAGGGCTTTCACCTTAGACTTCCCTCTCAAAGAGAAGAATGCAATAACATACAAGATAGTAGATCACATATATTGAAACTTCTTTTCATCTAAGGCTTCATTCTCCAACATACCAAGTTTATTTCAAAGGTACACAACCTTCCCTCTAGCAAGAAACTTGATGAGAATATCAATACATATGCATTATATCTCTTATATAGTTTGCATCACTCTAGGTGAACCCATGAAGGCATTTCAGCTAGAACACATGAGAATCAATCTCATGATCATAGTCCTCTGAATGCTTCCTTTAAGGTCTTGTAACAACCTCCTCACCTCCTCGTCCAAGGTTGTTTTTAGATGAACTATCATACTCCCCCTGAATCTAATATCAACCTTCTCCGAGCAAGTCGTGTCTTTGATCTTTAGTCTGCAATAAGCTCTTATCTTGAATGCCCAACCATCTATCTAGGAATATCATGACCTAGATATTTGCATAAAAGCCTTCTATCTCACATATATGGAACTAAATCATTTGAATCACAATTATTTTTCCTTTTATAGTTTCTTGGTCACTAGGGAAACCATCTCAATATGGTTTACTCCCTCTGAATCAATATGACCAAGATCCTTGGAAATAAAATAAGGTAGATTCTCTAGATGTTGTACTGACTCCCTCTAAAGCTTTGAGTACTAACATCAACATTTAACCTTCTCGTCCAAAGTTTCCTCTGATGGTTCGTCAGACTTCTTCAGAATGTGATATCAACCTTCTAACCTTCTCGTCCAAGGTTTCCTTCTGTAGGTTTGTCCCTCTAAATGATATTTTCTTTCTTTGAAGAAATGTTTCAGCCATCAACTCAATCCCATGACTGCAAGCATCAAGCTCTTTCTCTCTTGAATGTAATCACATGTCTCTTGATTCATCCTGAAAGTATTTCAGATAGAGATTACAAATAGTTCATAAAACTAAATTATCCCAAAGAAATATTAATGATAAAAGCCTACAAGATTTTCTATCCCGATGTTATAGTATGAATTAATAACTACATAAAAATTTTATGAACATTAATCAACATGGAATACTTATCTCTTGATTAATGTAATGATCCTTTTCTTATTTGCACTATAAAAAGTGTTTGTAGCTTTTAATCAAAGAACTCTCTTTGTTCAGAAATCTGCATAGACCTGTACACATTCAGTCATAACTTTTGAACCAGACACTTTCTTTCCAATCGCTTCGGTGAGATTATTCTAAATTTGTTTTTCACAAACATATCCAAAATTTAACAAAATCCAACGGTGCATTTGTGAGATATGGTCCTCGTACCGAGACTGTATTTTCTGAGACAGTCACACATTCACCGTTAATAAACTACTCTCTTACAGTTGCAACTTGGCTCTGATACCATGTTGAGGTTTTAGAATCATTGCAAATGTAATAGCACTATCTCATTGTATGTTTTTTCCAAATGCATCGATCTCTTGAATATATACATGGTAAAGACATGTCCCTTCATGGGACATGTCTATTCATTAATCTAATTTATTAATTAACTATATAGTCATTATAATAATAAATAAATGATTAACATTATATATATATATATATATATATTAATACAAATAACATCAATTATTATATATATATATATATAATTTCTCATAATTTATCATATATAATTAGTTTTATCTAATCGGTGCTACATACATCAACAAAATCTGTGAATTTGGGTATTTATCTTTTGATTGAATTAAATCTGTGAATTTAGTCAATCATTTATGAGTTATTCTCCCTTATTCACATGCATGTTTGTCTCCAGGTCTGTGAGCCTTGGTCATGCATGCATTCTTAAATGGATCTTATCTCTTCTTTTTCTGCACTCTTTGTTACGTCAGATTTAATAAATGGACTGAGTGCCATTTATATTGTGCTTAATTAGTCTTCTTTTCTTCTGCATCTATTCTGTGTTTACAAATAGATGTTTGTGTACCTTTCTTGCATTTAGGTTAAAAGCATTCTTGTTAATAGTTTAGGGGATTCATTGAAGATCTTATACGGGGAGCTGTACCCAAGACAATTCAGAGGGCACTTATGCATTTCCATTGCAAAGTGACCCAACTGTTAGTCATAGAGTTTGTCTTTTTGATTTGGGCATCTAAGAGTCAGTTTTAGGCAATTTTGTAAAAGACAAATCTGTTCACTAACACATTGTCAACAGATCATTATTTCATATAACAATTATTTCTTCTCCATATTTCTTTCATCTCAGCATTTGTTTATATTGTGATAAAATCCTTGACAGCTGACACCCATCATAGTGAGGTATCATATGGGAAAAACCAAAAATATATATACTTAATAGACGTAAACACCACTCAAAGAAATAATACTAGAATCATTAAAAACCATTCTCTGCTTTCAGCAAGTAAATTATGTAGTCATGTTTACACATCCTATTCTCCTCAGTGTTCTTTTTTACATTATAATGCATATAATTTAAAATCTTGCAGTTACCTAGAAAAAATAACTTGTGTATTGTAATATGAGAATATAAGCATATTAAATACAACCCTTAAGCATTGACATTGTGTAATTATATCAATTACTATAGCATTCCTCTAGAGATTACATGCTTCAATTTTCTACAAAGAGGATAGAACGTCATATTTAAAAATATATAGTGTTGTAATGTTTGAATGGCTAGAAAAAGAACAAAAAACAGGCATACATATATTCCAATTAGTAATAAGTATGCTTTAAGATGCCGATGACTAAGGCTTCTTGGATGAGACGAATTACAGCACTACCAATATGAGAAAAGCATAGCAATATCTATATACAAGCTCTGTAATATTCACAAGCCTTCCCTATTCATGCCACTTTATCAACCCACATATAAGTGTGTCCGCCATCAATCAACACATAGGTTGGAGAGGAAGTGCAATAGGGCACCCAAGACATCTCATCCAAGCCCAAGAGTGTGTCCTTGCACCCCTTGGCCCCAAGTGGCGAGCTCTTTAGACATCCAGCATGGGGTGGTCTACTTAGGAGGTTCCATCTCTGCTCTCCTTACACTCCCTTACTAACCTTGTCATGATTGATTGCAGCAAGAGACTAGATATTATATATTATTGCCTGTATTAAGTGTGCATATCAGATATATACTCATGCATACCACAAAGGAACAAGAATGCCACTGCCTGCAACAAATAGTAATCTCTGATCTGATCTATGGCCTGATCACTGATATATTATGAATTGATCTGCTCTATATGAGCACAGATGCTAATTCAATTCCTTTCCTTCCTGCCTTGTCCCCATTGTGGTATTTTCCATTTTATATCTCAACGTCTTCATGAAGAGGTACGACCCTTGGTTAGTTGCTGATCTTTCAGGAATGGACATGCCTCTTCGGACCCAATCGCTACCTTGGCTTATTCCTTAACTGCTTCTTTAGGTGCCTTTAAATAATTTAATCACTGGTACTTATTGATTGCTGATTAACACTCGATATAAATGTTGCTTGTCTTTATAATAATCAATTTTGTTTATCTAAGTTACCTTCATAAATAATTAAATCGCTGCCTTCACATTGATCGCTGCCATTTGTTAACTCCCTGCTCTTTTATTTAGAACAATCACTGCCTTCAATTGTTTTATGATGCCCTCAGGGAATCGCACCTTACTTCTTAACTAAACATCCCTAAGTCTTATTCGGGGGAGGTAGCCCTACAGGAAAATGGATTTAATTTATTTAAACACCAACAGGTTGGCTAGCATGGATAATATAAACTCAGACGACATCCTTATAATATTGCCTAGAGAATAGTATTAAATGGGCTGTTATCTGTTTTGTACCTAGTAACCCGGGGACGGGGGACGGCATTCCGGCATCCCCGACAGAGCCACCGTCCTGCCACCGTCCCGAAGGGGATGCAGGGACGTCCCAGCATCCTGGGTGGGGACAAGGGGATGCTTAGGCATCCCCCGACCTTGAGGGGACGCCCAGACGTCCCCCATCACAGCATTAAAAAAAATGTAAAAAATAAAATAAAAACAAGTTTTTTAATTTTTTAATTGATTACATTGTAACCCTAGACATATGTGGGGCACGTCTATTATGTTTTATTGCATGAAAACACTGTGAAGATTCATTTCTACTGAGTTTTTCATTTCTATGTGTTTGCAACAGCAGCGAGAAGAAGAGTGAATAGCTAAGAAAAGGTTGATTGTAAGAGTGAAAAGATTGATTGCAAGTCAAAGAGGAGTGAGAAGGAGCAAGAAGAAGAGGAGGAAGAAGATTCTTCACCTTGTTGAAGAGGTTTCTCAAGCAAAAGGAAGGGTTTGTAACTGATTTTTATTTTATTTTTCTCATTTTCAAATGAATGTTCATTGTTTTAAATTTTACATTTCTTGTTGTTTCATTTTCTTAAGTTTCTTTTAAGTTTAAGTTATTTGATTTCATTTCTAAATTGAAGTAGATTCTTGTTGTTTCACTTTCTAAATTCTTATTGTTTAATTTAAAAATTTAATGTAGGGCATAGGCTGAAACTTGAAAGTCTGAAACCATATATTTATTGATTTTTTTTTCATTTGGTGAAATGCAATGTCGAAATGAACTCCCACAGTTATGATAATGAAACACATGATGACGAGGTGGAATTGGAAACTCATTCTCATAGTAGCAATGATAGTCATCCAGATTACGAACCTGAGCATGGTGATGATCATGACACCAATGAGGGGGATGAGCAAACTGAATCCACAGATAGTTGGCCACCCGGTCCACCATCTATTGATTGCCCCTCCACACTTTTGGCAAGGTGAGCTAGGGGTGCTTATGATCCTAAATCTCCTCTTAAACAGTTTGCAATGAGGATAACAGCCCCAACACAATTAGGTGGTGGCACAAGGAAGTGAAAATGCAACATTTGTAGTACAAAATGGTTTGGTAGCATCACTAGAGTGAATGCACACTTCCTTTTTTGGACAGGCAAAGGTGTGGGACCATGTAAGTTTTTGGAACAGTCTAAAAATTTGCAGTATAGAATTGAATTCAACAAGCTATGGGGTGTTCTAGATGACTTGGAAATTGCAATGCCTACTACTTTATTTGGTAGGCAACAGATTCAGAGTGTTCAACAGGCTCATGAGCAGCATATACAAAGGCAGCCACATATTCACACTCCTAGATCACAACAGAGAGCAACATCATTGAGAGGGACAGCCTCAGGACCTTCTTCCACTTATAGTGCTATGGCTGAAGCACAACCGAGCAAGGGGAAACGAAAGGTGATAGTTGAAAGTAACTCCATAGCAAATTTGTTTAATGTGCGCATGAAAGAGGAGATAGAGGATTCCATTGGGAGATTCTATTTTTCCAATGGCATACCACTTCATGTAGCTCGATCTCCTTATTATAAGGAGATGATGCCGTTGGTGGCGAGGGGGGGAGGACCATCATTTGTGCCACCAAGTGAGCACAAATTAAGGACCACAATCTTGGATAAAGAGTATGTCAAGATCGGTACAACAATGGAGAGCATGAGGGCAGTTTGGGAGGAGTCTGGATGCAACATTATCATGGATGGGTGGATGGACATTAGGAACCGTCCACTCATCAATATCATAGTTACATGCACAAAGGGCCCATTCTTTCTGAGGGCAATTGATTGTTCAGGGCATCGAAAGGATGCTGATTTTCAGTTTGACATCCTTCGGGCAGCTATTGAAGAGATTGGGCCACGAAATGTGGTCCAGGTAGTGACATATATGGTAGACTCCATGTTGTGTGCATGCCATGAACAATGCACTCAAGGACATGGGTAAGATTGACTGGATTAAGGGAGTGGTGAGCGATGCTAGAGATGTGCAGATGTATATCTACAACCACCACACTTCACATGCACTCTTCAGGAGCTTCGCGAAGGAGTTCTTGAAACCAATTGAGACTAGATACGCATCCTATTTCATTCTTTTGGAGCGAATGTTTGAGTTGTAGGAGCCACTGCAGCTCATGGTTATGACGAATGAATGGAATCGGTGGAATGGATCCAAGACAGAACAGGGGCGGAGGGTGAAGGAGATAGTGAAGAGTGATGTATTTTGGAGTGATGCAAAATACATAGTCTCTATCATCAATCCAGTTTTTCAGGTCATCAGATATGGGGATGGGGATGCACCTAGCCATGAAGAGGTGTATGAGTGCATTGATTCTATGTTTGGCCAGATGAGGGCAATTGTGTAATGACCCTTACTATAAAGGCCACTAAAACCCCCAAAACTGAACTGTGACAATTCGTCAAACACTTGGCAAGCAACTGAATTGTTTGTTTGAGATGTAGTGTTTCAAGGTTATAGTTGTTGAGCAACAAATCCACAATGTTCAAATGATATAACAGTGCCAATATTGAAATGAAATGCAATCAATACAAGTGCTGACTTCTATGACAATTTTCGGAATATCAATGATTTGGCCTTAAAACAATACAATGAACTATTGCCAAACAAGATAATGCAATGACCAATAATAGAGCTCTAATAATAATGCAATGAAGTCAATACCAAATGAATTATGAAATTCCCAAGGTCTGATGACAATGTTCTAAGTATGATAATGACTGATTCAGTAGACTGATTTTCTGAATACGTATGACTGTTACACATCCCACACATGAACATTGAACTATGACAAGACCTTGCAATGCACCTTCAATTACTATGACAATCTTATTACAAAGGATGAGTAATCAATGACTGATTAAGACAAAATTTTGGACTGATTATAACAGTGACTGTACCTATGCAATTTTTGTACAATTTTGGCATTCAATGACAACAACCAAATCACATAAAGAACCTGGAAAATGATGCACCAATTGCTGACCAAATTGATGATGAAGAACGCTGATGTAGACACCTCCTAATGCACACGAACTGATCCCAATTTGCATCTGTTGTACTTGTCTGGTGCAGGGCTGTACCTGGGCCGTACAGTACGGCAGCTGTACAAAAAAACTCATTTTTTATTGACTGCCGAAAATGGTCCAAACAGGGGCGCCTAGGGTTATAGAATCAATTCCCAAAAGCATAAAATTTATCTCCAGCTGGTTATGGAGTTATGAGTGAAAATGTGTGTCCAAGCCCTGGTATGGACTTCTCAGAAAATGCACCAAAATGATCTCCAAACTCAATCAAAGTGATTCACCAATAAGATGATGAATCCCAAACCCTTATTCCATCAATTTCAATCCTTCAAATCAAACCTCAGATGAAATCCAACATGAAATGGCTAAGTACTGTTGATGTGAGTTTTGTACCACTACATAACATATAGCAATTGAAATACTTGATACAGCGTACCAAACACTCAACCCTCTCTTGAAAAGTATATAAGAATACTCCAAGGTTCCTTACACCTGTGGATACTAACTCAGTTATATAAATGTGATTTGCTGGTAATCACTTCGGCAGGCTTACGTTGTTCACTTGAGGATGTCAAATTCTCGCTATGATGAGATCTAGCTTTGCAATGTATACTCAATGACTTTCTCCAATTTACCACTTTCAACTTTACTTCTCAAACTTTTCACTACTAAACCACTTCTTGCTTTGCTACTACTCCTAAGGAATGGAAAGATTGGCAAATGGACGGAGATCAACCTAATGAAAGCTTGCCAGCGGCTCTACCTCCATAGATGCAATGATTCAAGGGGAATGAGACTAGATTACCACACAAGGCTCCTCAACAAGCCGCTAAGGTGCTAGTGGCCTAGTATATAGATCCCTATCAAACATTCACCAATATCACCATACAACTAGCCATCTACTTCTATTCTTACTTTAACAACTTTGAAATGAAATCCTACTTTAATTTGAGAGATGAGAAGAAACATGCAATACACCAAAATGATCATGTATATCCACCATGCAAATCACAACAATGAATAAAGAACAATTTTGATAGTATTTTGGCAACAATTCTCCAACATAACTCCCTTTACAAATGAGTACAAATGGCCTTATATAGAGGCTCAAAATTACAACGAGTGGCCAAGATTAAGAGGCAAAATCAAGGGCCAAGATTAAACCTTACAAACCCTAATTAGGGTTACCATCTTTCAACCAATTACATGAGGGCACCAACTTTGTGGGCCAATGAGAAAATTACAATAATCTATCAACCAATGAGAACATAGGACACTTGGCATGATTTGATTGCATGCACATGAAATTGCCACCTCATCAACCTTGTCTTATAAAGTTCATTAATCCTTGAGATGAGATGAAGCCTTGGATGCTTGAGCTTGTCCTTAGAAATTTTCTCACCACCACTTGAACTTGCTTGTACTTGATGTCTTGACCTCGAAAGGGTGAGGTCTCCATGCACTTGGGGTAATCTTGCCTTGACCTTGGTGGCTTGCCTGGATGTGAACCTTGTGCAATTTAAGAGCCTTGCTCTTAGCCACCGCCTTGAAATCAAACTTGACCTCCCTCAACCTTTCAATCACTTTCCTCTTTACTTCAATACTTTGCCATTTTTAACCTTCCTATTTGGATTTGATCTGCATGCATGCATCTTTGTTTCAATAACCTTGGGTTTTGGGGCACCTGCCCTCACCATACCTCCTTGATTGTTCCACAATCCACCCATCACTGAGTTCATCAACTGCCTTCATCAATGCCTTCCTCCTTGGTTAACTCTTGACTGCCTTCAACTGTTTGAACTGCCACAACCTTGCCCTTTTGGCATAAGTACTTGCCTCAACCATAGTGGTGCAGTGCATCTCCCCAATTGGATTTGGTTCGAATGGAAAAGCATCACTAGTAGTCTTGCACCCGAATTGAAGAAGTAGGACCCCATGTAGATTTGCCCCCGATTTTGTACTATTAAAGTTGCAACTCTAAATTCATGCTAGTGATCCTAATCCAATCAATTTTCCTTAACCACTCTCAATCTCTTCAATAAAATAAAACATCCAAGGATCAAACTGTGTACCTTTAGTAGAGCCCGGAATCCGACTGAGAAGCACGATGAGGTCGCTGCACTCTGATTTGCAATCTGACTTTGTGAGCCTTGATGACTTGATGTAACCAATTCTGTCGTATCATGTCTATTGCTGGGGTAGACTGAACACTTCCTTGCACAAATCCATACTGATTGATCTTCTTTGCCACAGGTGACTGGCTGTCTCTCAACCTCTCTCTTAATTGAATCATATCAAAGGTACCAATGTTGGTGTCTCCAACGTATTTCAATTTTGAGCGGAAGTTGGAATTGGGTATCATGACTTCCTTGTCTCCTATTCCAGCATTAATTCCTTTGGGTCGCTTGCTTGCATTAACATCAGCCATCCTAAACACTTATCACTCCCCGCCTTTTCTACAATGAATGTGGAACTACACTTATCACTCCAATCTTCGCCTAGGGGTGGAATACTACACTTATCACTCCCCGCCGTTACCTTAAGATGGGCTACACTTATCACTCCAAATCTTCCCCTAAAATGAAATGCAATGATGCAAACTACACTTATCACTCCCCGCCTTTGCCTTAAGATGGACTACACTTATCACTCCAATCTTCGCCTAGGGGTGGAATACTACACTTATCACTCCCCGCCGTTACCTTAAGATGGGCTACACTTATCACTCCAAATCTTCGCCTAAGATGAAATGCAATGATGAAATGCAAGCGAGAACTTGAGGGAAAAAAGCCAATCAAGACAATCGAGTAATCTACTTAATATCCAAATACCTAACTCTACTCTTGAAATTAGTTTTCAACACCTAAACTAGCACCAATGAAATGAAAGCAATTAAAGAGAGAGGAAAAGATAGGCCACTCACCAACAAGGGCTAGGAATCCTTTGTCTATGCAATTAGTTGGGCTTGATCTTCAAAATCTTCTATCTCCACAAGAAAATCTCCCCTTCTCCAATTCACTCTCAAAATCTAATTGCTATGAATCTTCTATCAATAAATTCTTCTATTACAAATCTGATTTGCCTCAACTCAAGCTTCTTCTCTTCATCAAACTCTCCAATTTTCGAATTTGCTTTTCGGATCTGCTTTTTCGGACTGCTTTTTCGCTCTGCTTTTTCGGACTGCTTTTGCTGCCAAGAGAAAAGGAGAGAAGTGAATGAGATGGTGAAATGAAGTGGGGGAGAGCTCCCCTTATATACCAAATTTTGCCTCCAAAAAAGCAAGGCTGACTTTGTAGGAGGGAAAAACAAAAAATTAAAATTGCCAAATTAAACATGAATTAAATGAAATAAATTGCCCAGCCCTAGGGGATTTTATTTTAATTTAAAATTGGGTCAACCTAGTGCAAAATTATCGGTTTAAATTAGCCAAATCCGAAATTATCATAGGCCCTAAAATTGAAATTTTGAAAAAAGGTCATTTAGGCCTCCAATATAGCTTTAAACCCTCCCCATTGTGGACCCAATAACTTGCCTTGAATTTCACACCTCTTAAGCCTTAAAATACATTGAATTTAACACACAAAGGGGCTCAATTTAAATTTCTAAATTACAAACACTTAGCCCAAAAAATATGATTTTAATGCATTTAATCATGACAACCAAAATTAATTTTTTATTATTTTGCAACCCAAAAATCATTTTGCAATTTAATTTCCATTTGGCAATTTTATCCTTTTTTATTTTTGCAATTTATTATCTCTAATTGGCAACTTTAAATTTATTCCTTAATTTCCATTTTTCTCCACCAAAAAAATTTTACAAGATTTTCCCAAAAATATCCAATTTCACAATTAAATTTTGAAAATCTCGAGTTCTTCAATTTCATCAATTTTCAAAATTCATCTTAGTCTGAAAATTTTGCAAATTTGTCCTGCCAGATATTTTTCTAACAATCGAAATAAAATATTCCTATTGAATTTCGCTTGGCCTAAAGACAAAATCAACTGTTTAGGAAAATCAATGTTTCACACAAGGTGAAAACAAGCTATACCCTCCCAAGCACTTCAAAAATATCCCAGGTGTAAAATTTTCATTTCAAAACCTCTGGATCGCCCAAAAATTTGCTAAGGCACTCAATTACCCGAATCTAGAAAAATCGTCAAGGCTTGCTCAAAAAAAAATGGGGGTCCCCAAATTCTTTGGGGCGATGGTGTGAAAACCTCACAACAAGTACCATCTCCAATGGCAACCCTTCAGAAGATATTTCACTTCCTCAGTTATGCTAATCTAAGGGAGTTATCGTTCCCAAAGATCAAATGATATTTGCAGACCAAATGACTACAAATTGCTCCACAATGGAAGAAGTAGAAGAAATTCTCAAAATCAGCTTGTCCAAATGAATGCCCAAGCCCTCTATTTATTCACTTTCCTAAGAAGTTACTAAGAACTTCTAGAAGCATCCATTATAAAATCTCATTATAATGCACTTTTCTAATAAAGTAACTTTATAAAATAAAAAGTGCAATCTCAACTTCAAATTATAACATATGGGCCCTGCTAACACATAATAATAAAATATAAACTCAACTTCACTTTTCCAAGAGCAAGTATGACCAACTGATCTCCAAAAATGACTCTCTCTCCAAATCATTTGCCTGCAAGAGCCGATGATAGGCAAATCCAATATGAAAAATCATGTCGCTAGAAAGGGGACATGACAAATTGTGCAAGAGGACCCCACTTTAGCCTTCTATAATGACCACATTCTGCCTATTATTCAGCGGAGATGGGACAGCCTAAACACTCCCTTACACATGGATGCTTATGCATTGAATCCGAAGTGGTACATGCCTAGACCTGGTAGAGTAATACCACTTAAGGATGAGGTAATTGAAAATTCATATCATGCTACTCATTGTAATCATATTTATCATTATGTCTTATTAATAATTCAGAATTCTATTTCATTTGCCAATAATTTGAATTTTAAAATTTTAAAAAATTTTATTTTTTTAGGTGAAGGCTTCTCCAAGTGCATTGATAGGATGTATGATGTAGAGACTGTTGGGAAGGTTCGCACTGAGTGGACCAGATTTGCTACTCTTAGGGGTTATGTAGCTGCAGCGAAGGCGGACATAAAAACTATGGCACAGGAGGATCCAATTTTGTGGTGGAATTGCCATGGACCGAAATCAACAACTACCACACTAGCCATTTGTTTGTTGTCTCGGGTTTCTAGTTCTTCAACTCAATAAATATTTTAACTTTTAAAGATTTAACTTTAAGTTTTTATTTTTAACTTTAGAGAACTTTAGATTCAACTTTTCTAAATTTTCACACTAGTCATTTGATTGAAATTTGATAATCTCAGGTATCTAGTTCTTCCGCTTCTGAGAGGAACTGGTCTACTTATAACTTCATCCACTCTCTTAAGAGGAACAAACTTACCTCTCAGAGAGCGGAGAAGTTAGTGGTTGTACATAGTGTCTTGCCTATCACTGATCGCAAGACACGTGTACAAGGAGAGCCCAGCAGCACAATGGGATGTAGAGCCAGAGGAGCCATCACAAATTGATGAGGATGAGGATGCTTCAGATGCAAGGCTGGCCGGTGTTCCTTTAGCGGCTCTTAACCTTGGAGAGGCTGATAGTTCTGATGATGATGAGTTTGCCGACCCCGGGATGGATGATTAGAGGCCTCCTTGGCATTTTGATTTTGTTGTTTGTACTTGTTTTGATATATGCTACTCAATGTAATACAGTAATCATCTTTATGATGAGTTAGATACTCATACTTTTGAATCTTTGATATTTATATAATAGAACTCTTCAACTTGCTGATTGGAGTATTAAATTTAAAATTTATTGTTTAATGTTCAATGTCCAGTGCAATGTTAAATGTTCAATGTTCAACGATTCAATAACAATGCAATGTTCAATGTTCAATGATTTTACATCTTAATGTCTTATATTGTTATACATCTTTTCATAACTACCATTTTAAGTACCACATGTATAGTATATACTATATACACCCCCCGTCCCCCGCCGCCATCCCCTGCCGTCCCCAAATTGAGGCCCCTCTGTCCCCCCATCCCGGAAACTTGTCCCCCCGTCCCCCAGGGCGGTGTAACTATGGTTTTGTATAAGCCATGCCTTCATGGCGGGGCATGACATTTACCCAGGGATGCAACCCCTGTTTCTCAAAACAGGGACACAGGAACAGGGCCAGAATATCTACCCACCATACCAATTTTCTTTTAAATGTGTGCACTGCAATGTCCCCTATTTGAGGGGCACTAAGCTGGCCCAGGAACATCCTCATGTCTCCCACAGGGAAAAGACTCACAGTCAAGGGAATACAAACATAAAGTTTGCTCCTGAAAATAGAAATTGCCTGTCTCAAACAGAAGCGGGACTAAGCAGGCCTGTTCAGTTCTTCATCCAACAAAATCCCAGTCAAAAGTGAATTAAATCAGTTTTAACACATATCAGTAGCAACTGTATCCAAGCATCTAAATTTCTTCACACTTGGCAACTTCATGTTCCCTGACGAGCTGTGCATGAATTTCCTGGCAGCCCTATCACTTATCTTGCGTATGGACTCAATAAACTGCTCGTTTGTTGCCCTATTCTCTGTACTTTTCTTGATATAATCTGTCTAAATTGAAGTTGTGATTTCTAATTATTCTATCCTCCAGAACATTTATTAAGAACACTATTTATTTTGTGTGATGTCGGCAACTTCATGTTCTCTGACCAGCTGTACTGGTTCGGGTTCGGATTTACTGGTTTGGTTCATAGATTCAACCAAAGCAATTTTGGGGGTTGGGTTTGTTTTGGGTTTGGTGGTAGAAAAACATATAAAAATCATAAATATATACATATTTACAGTATAAAATCAAGAATATTACAGATATATATGTATTTTTAATATATAATAATAATTCTTTGCCTTAAACAATATCAATAAAGTTCATATATAATTGTATTATATAGAAATAAAATAATAAAGAAAGTCAATATTAATAGCAAATAAATATTAAAATATATATTATTAATATTAAAAATTAACATACATAATTACCATTATTTTATTATTAATAGTAATACTAAAAGAGATAGTATAGGGTCCGCATTCATATATCAATGAATTAAGGCTGGCAAGGGAATCTTTTCAGCCATTAGTTTGGTTCCCCACTCTCCAGATCTGCTGATCGAATTCAATAGAGGTGTTGATTGCAATTCCTTAAAAACAGATTAACAATAATAAGGGATGAAGCAAAGCATTGGACAGGCTCTCCTCACCTTTCTTTTCTTTGAACTAATGACAAGATTCACTCATGAGTTACCTCACCTATTTAATTTATTTACATAAATTTTTATATTAATAAATGTTTACCCTATTCAAATTTCGAGTGAGATGCAATATGTAGATGCATTAAAAATATGTCCATTTACAGACATATTGCAATATAAAAAGGCATAAAAAATATACAATTGTTTTGCTTCATCTTCCTGCAGGAACTTAAGTGCATGTATTTTCTCGTTCTGACTCACAAAAAACAAAAACAAGCGAAAAATTCCTCGCTTGTGAATGCACTCTTTAAAAGCATAAAAAGAAATTACATTTTCAAATATTTAAAAAATGCTTAGTTGCCGGATTTGCCTGTACAGGCCCGGATCCGGGTCCGGGTCCGGGTCCAGATTCGCGTCGGATCCGGGCAGGGTCCTTGCAAAAGCCCGTGGATCCATCCGGATCCACGGCTCGCGGATCCAGACGGATCCACAAGCTTTTGCAAGGACCCTGGCTCGCAGATCCGAACGGATCCACAGGCTTTTGCAAGGACCCTGCCTAGATCCGTCACAGACCCGGGGGGATCTAGCACGAATCCTTGAGGATCCCGTGCAAATCCATGCGAATCCCTAGGGACCCGTGGCCTATGAAGCATAAAGCACTTAATATGTCTATTTTTTTATTTTTTTTTCATCTAACCCTAAATTGACAGGAGGATTTATACAAATATAACATTTAAGTATAAGTTTGATTTATACTTAATTTATATTTGTATAAATACAAGTTAAATACATTCCAAGATGTTTGAGATAGGTTTCTGTTGTGGAATCTGGATCGTCCTATAGAGAATATATGTGACTGCTGTAGTGAAATAGATTACCATTGTGATTGATCTTTTCACCAGCCATTGATATATATTTATATCTTTTGCACAGTCACGTCTTGAAGAGTCATGACCATATAATAATATGACAATTATGGTAATAACCATAATTGTCTACTATAACCATAATTAACATAAATATATAATTAACTACAATAATATATATCATTGCATTATAATATTATCATTACTATATTAATAATATAATAATGATAATAATATAATATAAATATCACAACTCTTCATTATTAACATTGTATAATATATATATATATATATATATATATATATATATATAACAATACGAATGAAGCTATCTCTTAACACTCCCTCTTAGCGAGTGAGTATTAAATATCAAAAATCTATCATGACATCCGCCATTTCGGGACGCACAAGTTAATGTAGTCTCATCATGAAAATAGACTTGAATATCATGATCTCCGCACAGTCGGGACACACAATTAAGTAGTCTATCATGATATGGTTTCGTTATTACACATCCAGTAATAACAAGAGTCAAGATCTCCGCACAGTCGGGACACACAATTAAGTAGTCTATCTTGACACTTTGGTTAACCATTTACAAGATCGTCACCTTGAAATGTTAACCCACACACAAATGATCATTTTACACAATATTGCAATATACACATTTTTTTATATTTATTCATGAATAAAAAACCCATAGAGTCACTTTGACTCTTCTCAAAGGGTGGATCCACTTTGGTTCATCCAAAGAGTGGAAATCAAACTCTCAGTCATGACAATTTAAAAACAACTCAATGTTGTCTAGCCATGAACATAGCACGTCATGACAGTTTGAAACCAATAACTTAATGTTGTCTAACCACGATATAGTTAAAGCACAACAAGTAATAACATAGCGTTCAGGATACCTTCTTTTCACCTAATAAGGCTTTATTCCTCAACATACCAAGGTTATCTGAAGGTACACAATCTTCTTTCTAGCAAGACGCTTGGTAAGAGTATCGGTTGTTTGTTCTTTAGTGAGGATGTACCTCCACTGAATTACAATTGTATGCACGATCTCATAGTCTTGGTGAATTCAAAGTATACACCATCTTGACATGTTATACTCCCTCTGAATTTGTATGACCAAGATCTTGGGGTGCCAACTTAATTTGATTTTCTAGCTTCTTTTTCTGACATATAACCTTCTCACATGGTAATAACCATAATTGTCTGCTATAATTTCTTGATTACTAGAGAACCAACAAAACATGGTCTACTCCCTCTGAATCAAGATCCTCGAATGTCACTAATGCAGATCTTTTAACTTCTCCATCTATCACGAAGGCATACCCTGTTTATATACTCAATTCGGTGTCACTGCAGGATGTCATTTCATACTTTCCTTCCTGAGAGAACCAATACGAATAATCTGAATAGTCATAAGGTTACATTGGCTAGCATAAGATGCATTTTGATCTTTTCCAAGGCCACAATATTAACACTCCCTCTTGGACTTGAGAGAAGATAATAAAGACCTCTAGTATTCTATCCACGTGCATCTCATCGGTGATTCTATCCACAAGTTCCCACTATTATAATCTCAGATTTGTTTTACCTTCAATTGTGAACTCCCTCTTAATCAATACGATTGAGATTGTCACAAGTTAACTGAACCATATTCTCCCTCTGAAGCTCAAGTTCATCAACTTCTTGACTTCTTGAAAATGTCAGACTTTCTCTGAATCTGAATTTTATATGCTTTTGTCCTGAAAGTATGTCAGAGATAGATTACAAATAGTTTATAAAGCTAAACTATCTCGTACAAAAATACAAATGATAGAAGCATACAAGATTTATTATTTAATGAATTACAAATTGAAAATTTATATGCATTAATAAAACATGAAATACTTATCTTAAATTTCAAATATTTTCAAGTATTTCCTTTCGTAAGGTGAGCCCATTAATACGATACTCGTACTCATTGTACTTGATATCAATGTATCTCACAAGAAATGAGGATGCATCAACATCTCTACATCCTGCCAAAATTCTTTCACGTCCTTGTGATTGAAACTCTCACAGATAAGAAGTCATGGTTTGCAGATTCCATGCTAGGAGATAATGCGTATGCAAGCCTTTCCAAACTGCTCTCCCCAAGCAAGTCGAAAGCCCCATGGTAAGTAGGATGATCAGATCTTGACATGAAACTTGGCCTTTTCATTTAGTCTACACAACAACAGATAAGCCCTCTAAAAAATATATCCATGATTGGGTCAGGCAATTGCAGGAGTATTTGATCTCCTTTGATTCTTAGGAAGCTTAAAAACTCCTTCCCCAACTCATTACTTAAAATGATTGTCCAATTTATTGCAATGTTCTCCTGCTAAATGGTTTCTACTTCAATTTACCTTTATTTCAGCTTGCAACATTAATAATGCAATTATTAATGTTTTCTAAAGTTCAACAAAAAATCTCAAATAGCCCTCCAACTTTAATATTGCAATTGTTTTGAACATTCTCGTTTACTACCAAGGGTTGAAGTCGCAACAAATATCCACAACAATAACTGTGCATAGACATGGATTATCAATATGTTATGAAGGTAAATTTGTGTTGCGATTGTCCATATAGAATAGCGACCTTGCATTGGATAAAATATATAGTTACTTGAATAATTATGATTGCCTCCTCTACTCGTCTTCTTATAAGCATGCAGTTTAATCATTAGTTGATGCTATCCGTGATCATATTTAAGATATGCATCCTTTGTCGATTTTATCCTTCAATCTTATTAAGCACTGTAGTTGTTTCTAATATTGAAATTTAATTTGCTCCATATATGAATTACTATATATAATGCTCAACCTTTGAACAACCCCTTATTGCAAATAGGATTAGGTGATGTTGACTCAAACTTATATATTTCACAGAGTGGATATACAAAATATTGACAAGATAATGGATTGTTTGCACTGCCAATTTTATGTGTAGCTTTTCTTTACTATGCGGATAGCTCTATATCCTGATGATTATGTGTTCTTTGTTGCCAAGTAATGGTCGTCTGTCACTTAGTGATTATTTTCTCCCATCAATGCATTTTATGAGTATATTAGTCAACGTCTGCAAATGGCCCTCCTCACGCCGTTGATGGAATATGTATTTGTCTTATATACTGATGGTAGATGTCGATTAGCTTGAAGTTGAGTCCCCCACTCAATTGAATGTTGGGTGACTTCTTCGTCTTCAATACATGCTCATGTTTGATAATATTAAGGGTTACGTATCAAAAAATAATCCTACTCACTATGGCTATCTCCATGTCTATCTTAGCGGCTTCCACATCATATAGAGCCACCGCCCAGGAGTATTAATGTCGTCTGAGTTTCTATGATCCAAATCTCTCATTCTCTCCACCGTATAAATCCGTACATCAGGTTATCGCACCTTCTACGCGAGCAAGGACACAACAAATCCAACACGAGTGGCATGTTGCAGATCAGAAGGCGATAACACCACGATGAACAACACATAACATAATATGACGCGGGATCTCAATGAACCAGTGAGAGTCACAACTCGTAGACAAATAACAAGTCCACTAGCTTCTGTACTCATATCAAAACTAGAACACTGGCCGTGAGTACACAAGCCCCACAAACGAAATGACAATCAGCACAACAAGGTGCATCCATCAATCCCGAAGAACCTTTGATCTGTTTACCGCTGCTACTCTTAGCACAACCATGATCCACAACGAGGGCAAGTCTCGAGCATCCACGTGAGGAGATATAACATTTTGTTGAAATATATCTCCACCAAACTGAATGTGAATTCATCGAATCATCCCTTCTTCGCAGTTGGTATTGGTATGATGGTGTTTCGATTCAAGGAGATTGTGATGTGTAAGTCATCCATTACAGAACAATATCTATAACTTATAATAACTATTGTCTTCCTCCAATTTCCTTTATCACCACATATTCCATCATGGATGTTGCGTGTGACTTCATTCGTGTAAATGTTGTCTGTCAACTGTTCTCCATAGGTATTTGCTTGTAGTTATGTTGGACCATATTATCTATCCATCAATAATATTATTTGTAATTTCCCAAGCGCCGGCGAGAGTTCGAGTCAATCCATTCCACCATGCTCAGATTTTGTTGATTTAAATGGAATTTCCCTGATTGTCTTAGAAATGTTGTGTGTCCCAACTATATATCCTGCAACATCATTCTCTAGAATGATTGATATGATTTATAGCTCCATCTCCAACACTCTATGTTCGGCACATGCTCGACACTCTTACCATGATCGTTGGTGTGTTATTCTATTCATTTCCATTGTATGTGATGATTATCGCACTTTGTTGACAGTCGGTTATATCCATAGATCATCTGGGCATTGTGGTGATGTATCCCAAGATTTATCATCTGATTTTAATAATTTATTCTATTTCCTTCTTCCCTGCCGTGACTAGTATCCTCTTGATTTGATGTGTTATCTTCTCTCTGCAATACTTTGCTCCAATATATTTTCTCTTATAGGTTAGGCTCTGATACCATGTTGTGGAATCTGGATCGTCCTATAGAGAATATATGTGACTGCTGTAGTGAAATAGATTACCATTGTGATTGATCTTTTCACTAGCCATTGATATATATTTATATCTTTTGAATAGTCACGTCTTGAAGAGTCATGACCATATAATAATATGACAATTATGGTAATAACCATAATTGTCTACTATAACCATAATTAACATAAATATATAATTAACTACAATAATATATATCATTGCATTATAATATTATCATTACTATATTAATAATATAATAATGATAATAATATAATATAAATATCACAACTCTTCATTATTAACATTGTATAATATATATATATATATAACAATACGAATGAAGCTATCTCTTAACAGTTTCAACTTCATAGGAGTTAAGATGCAAATTCTAGATTCGAAAAATTCCAGACTTAGCCAAATTTCAGGATTCAGCAAGCCTTCAACAGGGTTACCTCCCACAATCCATCATGGCTTTCTAAGGTCAAACTGAAGCTGACAAAAGGATTCTCAAAGGGTTTTAACTCGTTTTATCACAAATCACTTGGTTTCGACCCCATCTCTATGACAGACTTAGCTTAGCTCTCACCCAAATCCCAATCAGACATGACTTTCCAATAGGCCAAAATCACTCAAACCTCATCTACCGGACCTAGGGACTTGAAAACAACCACCAACAAAGACTACCTAAGACCTAGTTATGAAGACTTTGACATTTGGCATTGATCAATGATCAAGCATCATAGATTCATAGTATGAAATGATTTAGTTTTAGAATTATGTATATTTCTCTTATATTTTTGGATATATAATGCATATATATATTTTTATAGATATATACTCACGAATCCTTACAAATCCAAAACGGGAAAAAAAAATTCACGAATCCACGAACCAGATTCTTGAACCCGAATCCGTCCCCGAACCTGAATCGGCAACTAAGAAAAAATGTATCTACAGGGGAAAACTGCAGGTCCATTAGGGCAACAGATGAAAACATCAGAAGAATCGTAACAGGTTTGCCTGAGTTTGTCCCGGACAAACCCATAGTACTTTCCAGGCCCCTGAAGGGACCACCTACAAACTAAACCCTAATCCATGTCCAGGCCGAATTGGACCAAGGAATGTATATATATGTTATTAAAATCTTTTCTAGGTTTGACCTTTGTGTGTAATTAGTTAAGAATATTTGAATACACCTAATTCAATATGTATAACATTTTTTGTTTTAAAAACAGTAAATAATATATCATCATTGATAGGGATCAAGTCCCACAATCATACCAAAAGGCATGCAATGAATTTTCAATATTCATAAGAAAGATAAAAAAAATATACAGCATTTCTAAGCACTAAAGAGAGTCCAATATCAAAGCAAATCAAAGAACACCTGCAGTGTTTTTTAATTTTTGCTTTTCACAATGCATGCAATTCATATTGTTGCATTTTGGAATTTCCTTACTTCTTACTGTGCATGCCTACTTCTCTCTATACATGCAAACAAATTCCTTGTATGCAGTCTGTTCTTATGCAAGTACAACCATTTCTGAATATGCGAAAATATTTTCTTCAAAAAAAAAATGAGTTAATTGGAGGCTTCCTCTTACCAGTATACCAAAGCACATTTATTTGGGCTTACAGAAGACTCATAACTGGGCACATATGGAAAGGAAACCAAGTCATATTTTGGAAACACAATTGAAGCCGTAATCCTCTCCTCTTCACTCAGATGTATAAAGATTTACAACAAGAGGTCTCAAACAGAGGATATGTTATGATACCTGATAATAATAAGACTAAATCAACAAGGCCTCACCCCTTGTAATACGACTATGCTGGGCAGCATAGTCGTATGATTAAGTTTCAGGTGCAACAACTCAAAGAGAACTAGAGAACTTCTATGTTACCAGTTCACCCTCCTGAACCTGCAGGTTCATGTCCGAACCAGCCTGGATAAGGATATGGATTTGGTTCGCAAGGGTTCCCTCTAGGGTCCTATGTATTATTTTTTCTTCTTTTTCTGAAAATAAATATATCCAACAACAATATTTGATACCACTTACATTCACCCACCTCTCTGCATATTCCTTGATGCTGCCTAGCATTGGCGAGTGCCTGCAACGAACCTGTTACAGCCCTGTACCATTGAGTATCTCAAAAGGATTTTGATCCTCATGAGATGCTAATTTGAAGGAGCCTAGGACTTTCATGTGAAGTGAACCTGCTGTTGTATCAGCGTCCAAGTTCTGAAACATTATCAAATTTGTTTGTATTATAATGAGCAATTGCATGTCTTTCCTCTTCCAAACTCTAGCTATACAATCCCCCAAGTCCAGCAATTCCTAATTCCTTTACTAAGGTTATCTAAGTAAAACTGCCTGAACATATCTCTCCATAATCTCTGACAATTAACCACCCAATTACTATCTCATTCACTGATGGGTACTACAACTAGGTTCAGTCAACAGTAGTTAGGTCCACCATTGGTGGTGACTAACTGAAACTAACTGGGTATCTAACTGAAACAAACAGACAATGCTAGCTGGGAAATAGTTTGCCATATTCAACCTAAATACTGAAGACGTTGTCCTAAATCGGACTTAACAGACAGGACCTTCATTCCCTAACTACTTGGTTGGCAAAAATTCCATTCAGTTATCGGATTAAAAAGAAAAACTACATGTCCTCCCTCCTAGAATTTTCTTGCCTTAAAGCAAACACAGCTGAGTAATTTAGATGCCACCCACTTCCCAAGTAAAATCATACAACACTTTGTGTTATGCCTACTGGTGTTATTTCATCTTTAGCCTGACAGGTTTTGTTCTTCATTGCATCAGGGATTCCTTCCACTGAATCAATGAATTCAACATGTTTGCCCAAAATGCTCAAGCACAATCCATCAAGTGGATGAGTTGAAGTCTTGGTTTAAAGTTTTTATCTTGTGCAAGTGCCCATTAATTGGAGAAGCAGATTTCCCACTGCCAACAAGCTTTTCCTTCTGCTGCACTACTGCTGCTTTTTCCTCTACCATGGGCTTCCAAAGCCATACACATGCATTTACAGGCCAATTAGAAATCTGACTTCTAATAATCCTGCCTGCCTTGCTTGCATAATTTTATCGAGATGTTTAAGATACGGATGAAGAAAATTTTCAAATAACCATGCTTGAAAGTCAAAAATTGATTACTCTAGCAGACCTCTCTGCAGTCTCCCTGCATGTTGTTGAATCCTACCAAGTTGCTGAAGAGCTCGTTGCAGTGGAAACTGCTGATCCATTAACTGCAGATTTAATGTTTGACCTTTTCTGTGACTTGCTTGGGCTAGTGTACCTAGTTGTTCTGAACTCTGAAACTCTGTCAACTAGCACTTGCCTCTCTTTTGAAGAGCATGTTGGGATTTTATTGTATACTTTTCACTAGTGTGTTCCCACTATGAATGCTTGCATTGGAATGACATGGTGTCAGACCGATGCAAAAAGTCTTTACTAATATCTTGCTTATTCACTGAATGGTAATCCATAGGGCAATCAAAACGTTTACCTTCATTGCTGACTTGGAAATCTTCAAAAGATTTGCAGCAGCACCCAAATTCTGAAAATAAAAATTATTAATAAAACAGGAATCAACTAAAGCATCCTTCATAGATCTATGCCCATCAACAAGGCTACCATGTTTACTATTCTCACGTGGCAACTGTTCCATCTTTTCAATGGTTGAAATCTTGACAAAGGTTTCCTGAACGCTACTAGTAACCATTACAGTATATCTTTCAAATAGTGAATCTTTCCATTCAACATGCAGCACAGATTTCTTCTGTTTCAACTTTCTTGTTTTGTCATTCTAGCCTCTTTTCATTTTGAGACCTCTTTCCAAATATCTCCAAATAATTGTTAAAAGTTACTGCAGCCATGAAGTCTTCCGAATTCCTTCGATATTTCATATGGAGTATTTCTAACTACTCTGACCGATCTGTATTTTGCATGCTACTCTTTTGCTGCAACTAGCATTCCCATAGCTCAATCATTCTATATTGGCTTCTCCAAATTTCCATTACTGTATAGAACGATCTGTCCTCTTTGCTTTTGTCAAACTACTCAAAATACCCTCCATGATTCACCGGCCAGCAGGATCACAGCTGTAATATAACTGAACTAATTACACACAAAGGTAAATCTAGAGAAGATCCTCACAATAATTAGTTCACCTTTGTATCAATTATTGTAGTGTACTATAACAATAATAAAAAAGATCTTTTCTAGGTTTACCTTGGAGTGTGATTAGTGCTATTATAGTCACCCATCTCTCTGCATATTCCTTGACATTGCCTAATACTGTTAAGTACCCAATCCCTGAGTAAAGCCTCCTCACAAACTAAATGCTATATTGTTGTAGTACCAAAAATTGGCACATTTCATAATTCCACCCAATACCTTCAAATAAAGGTCATACACCAGAAGTGTTACAAGAGGGGGAAGAAAAACTTGAACTACAGCTTCCTAGAGTTTGAGATTCACATCCATTGCCCAATCCAATATAAAAAACTCCTAAATCTCTCTGTGACCCTAACTCGAGACAGCTACCAATGCCTCTACCATCCTCTTTTTCTCTGCTTTCCTCAGAATCTCAGATCGTAAAATGGAAGGAGAGCCATTACCTCTCACTGAACTCCATCGAATGTAGCATTACATATCGCAACATCTCAATTACTCGGTTGTGCAAGGTGATATTTAAGGCAATCTATGCCTCCTCTCACATGCATCCCACAATAGTTGCATATGACCATTCCTGGCCATGTACCTGATGCATCATGTTTTCAAGTAGATTCCTTAGGCTTCACTTCTCTTGCTATTGCAATGAGTTGATTTCAATGGATAAGATTTCATCTACAAACTGTTTTCCTTCTGCTCATTAAAGGGGCTACACATTCCAAAATCTGATTTTTATTATAACAAAGGTTCATGAAATGCAGAAAAGTGTTAAACAAAATGGGAAGAATATAAACATTGATTCACACAAACCTAACAAAATGAATCTATACTTGTGTTGTCAACTTTATATGAATACTCTAACAAACACAGCCAACCACATTGTAGTGATGATTTCCCTTTGAATGTGCACAAAAAAAATTCAGTGTGCATGGCTCACAAGAAAGATAAGCATTAAAAGGAATATCAAAGGCTTACTCCCAATTAGTCATTTGTGTAAACCGCTGTAGACCAGCTCCAAAAACACACCATGTTTCGCTCTCATTATCATAAGTAATTTCGTAGTCCTCAAGAGGAGCACTTCGTTTCTTTGTAATCATTTCTGCAATGTTATTGATGATAATTCCATCTGCCATAGAAGACATTTAAATCAATCACCAAGAAACCTGAGATGGAGAGAAATTATTTATGTAAAGAAGACAAATGGGGGAAAAGTTAAAAAGATTTGCAGGAACGAGATCAAAATCTAAATTCATGCCTCCCTGCCATGTGCAAACATTAAGAAGATCAATTATGTGAAAATACATAAGATATGATAACAAAATGTTGTGAACATGTCAATACACGTATACTACTACTGTACTTGTAATTGGTAATTTAAATTTAAATACATGCTCAAAAAACAGTTGCCAAAATTTATTGACTTATAAATTTATAATCACTACTAATTTTACAGAGCACACGGAACGAAATATACAGGTATGTCTTATCATAAAAACAAATTATAAGAAAGACTATCCAATGACAATCAGCTCACACGTGTTTTTATTCATTTCTCAATTTCAAGAGCACAGTTTTATCAAGAGCTAGAAGGAATAAACTGTTTATAAGATCTGTACTGAAGGAAGCAAATTTCATAGATGCACAAAATAAGAATAAGGCATTTGTACAAAAGGACCTTGGATATGAATTCATTCTATTATAGTAAAGGAAATTGGAAAGAAAAACTATTCTGTATATTAGTACCCCATGCAGGAATTTGGAAACATGCAGAATTTTTCGAGTGATGATTTTCCACTTCTTTCATTTCATTCATCTCATCCTGTGATATTTCTATCAGGATTCAATTGCATAGTTTTTGACTCAAACTCATTGACCCAAGTTTTATGAGTAGTGGTATACTTCACGCTTTGTTCTATTTAAGTATGCTTCTTAAATAAATGAAGAAGTTAATGATTAATCTAAAACAGTAAAATATGAAGATATTAGAATTAACAAGGTCATGCACAAGAAAAGGAACTAACCCTGAGTATTGTTGCCAATTGATGCAGCCTGTTTTTTTAGCAGTTTGTATGCTGCATAAACCACCTCCATAGTACCACTTGTCGTTGCTGCACTCATGCACAATGGATTGATTCCCCGCTGTTGCATATTTTTCTTAAATGTTTTCCACCGTTCAGCTGCTTCTGGAATATCCATCTTGTTATAGGCAACTACATATGGCTTATATGCAAGCTCTGGGCTAAAAAGATCAAGTTCCAGACGGACAGCATCAAACTCATATTCAGGTTGTTGGCTTGTGCCATCAACAACATGCACCTGCCCAGAATAGCACAGGCAGTTTATGTTACCCTTGTTATGCCTAATTCACTCCTCTAGAATGTTACTTGCAGCACTATCTTTTTGATATGTTCATTCTGTATAATTTATGCAATCAAAATAATAAAAACACTATACAAGTCCTCATAGGAAGACTTAAAACACAATCTAATTTCTTCATGAAAATGTATCACATCCATTTAAACCAATATTATTTAGTCATTTATGCCTACAGGAATGAAAGCTATTGATCAGGATCTATTCATAGTAGCTATGGTTAGCAGAACCCAGACTAATTTCAAAAATTATTGGAGCAGAAAACCTGAGTAAAGACGATGGAGTATGAAGAACTGTGTTATAATCCTTCCTTATCACTCAACTTATTAAAAACCATAAGCTGCATCACCATATCAATTGTCCAAATTAATTCTCACAAATAGAATGCAATATAAATTGCAAGCAGAAGAATGGAATCTGTAGAGGGAAATGTGATAGCCTGCTTAGAAGACATATTGGTCAGGACAAATGTAAAGTACATAATATTTCTAGACAAATCAACATAGCACAGAAACACAATTAACTACAAGATATAATCAGACAACACTGGATTGACAATGCATCAGCTATAGTCAGCAATATAAAACATTGTTTTTTGGTAACTTCTGGCTGAATCACAGATGGTGAATAATCCAAGCACACTTATACTTTGTCAGACCTCTTATTTTAGTAGAGTACCCCCGTTATAAAATATAAGAGTGCCAACAACAAAAGCTCAGTTCATAGCTTGAATTCTCCCTACAGCCTGACAAATCTCTAGGACAAGATGGGTTCCCAGCAAACTCTATCAGAAATATGAGCATTTACTCAAGGAATTAATAGAAATAGTAAATTCATCATGATGATGCATTGATATCTCTCGTAATTCTTTGATTGAAATTAAGTCCACACAGGTTATATTTTGTCTCAAGTAGTCATCAGTGGAAGCATCAGAACACTTTCTATAAATCTCACTCTGTAAGCAATCCTATAAAACTATTAGTAAAATTTATAATCCATTGGCTATAGCTCATTTTGCATCAAATGACTTCAGATACTTAAGCTGATATTTACAATAATGCCAAATTCAAGATGAGATAATTATAGCTCAAGAGACTATGCATAAATGTAATTGTGCACACTTACGGAATCTTCAACTTGGAATGTTCATTTTACATGGTTGCATTTTTCTCTCTTATCCTTTTTCATTTCTATTATGTGTACTTCACCTTGACATGGTATCCAACCTGATTCTATCCAAGATGTGGTGCTGTGGAGTTTACATATAATAAGTTTGTTGCCTCCCAAAAGAGACCTCCCTCCACTTCAGAGCATAGTGCATTTTTTAGTTTACTCAAAGTTAACGAAACTTTTGAGGTTTTGTTGCGACTGTGTGTTTGTTAGTGTTTTCAATTGTCACATTTGTCACAACACAAAACAAAACAGTGTGTGAGAAGTCCTATCTTCAAGCTATCAAGGGAGGCTCCCTGATTTGATCTCCTCCTAAAATTTAAAACAAATAAATTAAACTGCTAATTGTGCCCACGGTAAAAATAATTTTCTGGGGGTTTTGTATAAAAGTAGAATACCTGACAACAATCTAGACCCATCTTTTTTTATCTTGGAGGTTGGAGCACAAGACTGAAAGAACTTATCCCTCCACGGGTTTTGTTATGTATACAATCAAACAACGATGGTATATGTTGATCCCTACGAGGCTCACACCTAAATAAGGGCAGTTGGGATGTTTTGTAGGAGTGGGACAAGGTGCGCCCTTCAAAACAACCTCCGGGATTTTAGAATCGGCTCTTCATGAGTGGTGTTTGGGGAAAAGGAAGGGAACAACCTTTAACAAACAACCTAATCTAAGGAAGGCGAAAAGCCAGATCAAAGCTTTGTTGGACAGGCAGAGAATGTGTCAGATGGTATTCGCAGGGCTTCGACCATTCCTGGTCAGAGTTTCATGCTTTCATTCACTACAACACGGTGCACCACAGACCCTTCATTGTTGGTCGGGATAACAAGAAGCTAAAGTCGCCGTACATAGAGGTCGCACATTCATATCCCAACTACAGGGAGCACCTATAAGGGTCCGAATAAAAGCAGAGGACTCCTAAAGGGAGTGAAAGCCCTTCCGGCTAAGGACACGGTATACGACCCTATTTATCAACAGACATAAATAGTTTGTATAAGGGTCGAAAGAAAAGACCTCACTTCCTAAAACCAATCTTCTCGAGGAGCGGGCCATAAAGGATACAAGTCATCTTCTATTTTAGATGCATTGTGAGGAGAGAGAAACCGTCATGATCACAAGTACAGTTAATTAAATAGAAAACAATTGCACCCACAAACAAACTGGATCACACCTATAAAGATGATCCACCTATAAAGATTCAGCACATAACATAGTGATTAATAAAAAGGAAAAGGCACTGAATGCACAGTCCCCGCGATTTATTAAGGGAAAAAATACCAAGGTGAGAAGGCAACAGAGAATGCCCTAGAAAATAAATGCTATAGTATGCACCCCTGGTTGATAAGCCATAGGGCCTTGTTCTCATAAAAGTAAAACCTCTACAAATAATATAGAGTATTTCTTCAACCTATTGAACAGAAGTTCAATATTTCCAACCTTCTATCTCTTATCAGTCCTCGGGGTTTTATAGAACAACCCTCAACAGACATGGTCATAGATATGATTACAATTAGTTACAATCGATCAGCATGGCAAATAATCCAGCATGGATCCCTCGATTTCCCATGTTGCAGGGAAATGTATTTCTTTTATTGGCTAATCACAGCGTGCTTTGCCAACTGTGCTCGAACAGAATAAATCGTGGCAGCTTGATCAAGGATGACCATGATTGCAAAGACCAACCGAAAAGCGTGTCTGGGACAGCTGCATAAAACATCTTTGGTCGTGGAAGTACACGCACAGGAGAATATTCCTTGAATCTGCATTGGTGGGTCCTTCGAGCGTGGGTGTCTTGGGGAACACGTGGCGTGTTGGCAGAACTTGGAGGGAAGACATCCTCCATAGAGCATCGTAAAACTGTGACGGGTTGACGCCTAACAACCCTCATTGGGAAACTTTGTTGTTGCGAGGGTGCGCCGCGAGTGAAAGTGACCAAAGTATGAACACAAGAGGTGCTAAGGCCGGCAGTGTAGGAGTCTACAGTATCTTCTGATTAAAGCAGAGATCAACAAATTGATATTAACATAAATGGTGGATTTGAAACAAAGAAAACAATATCAATGACAGTAATGAACAGAATGTGAGATTGAAAACGAACAATGACCTAGAAGTAGATAAAGCAGCTCCAAATGATAGAAGATAACTTGAAAGCTTTATACAAATTTACACAAGATCTTCTGTATTGATAACTTGAAAAATTCTCACACCTACAACACAATAATCTAACTCTTCAACTTGAATGAAAATTTCTTCGGCAAAAACCAAACACAAACTCCCATTACATTTAATATGATTAAGGCACATAGTCATAAGCTCTTGAAGAGAAGCTTCTAGAGAAAAATAATAATATAATAAATTTCTCATATAATGCTATATTCATATGTGATTAGGAATATATTCTAATATCTTCAATGTTCCATCAGCATTATTAATTTATTATTATATGATTTTTTCATTGGTTCTAATTTATACTAATTAATAACCTCATTGTACAATTAAATATTGCATTCTTATTTTATCAATTTCTTCCAACATGATATCCTACCCTTCTTTTCACTCCTATCAGTTATTAACTTCATGGGGGTAATAGGTTGGGTTGGTTGAAAATATATATCAAATTCTGATTATATGAGCTTTACCAGTTACTAATATCAATTTATTAAAAAGTCTTTTAAAAAACCTTTTAATAGAATTCTGAATTCTCCTAGCAATAGATTCTAATATCTTCAATGTTCCATCAGCATTATTAATTTATTATTATTTGGTTTTTTCATTGGTTCTCATTTATACTAATTACTAACCTCATTGTACAATTAAATATTGCATTCTTATTTTATCAATTTCTTGAGACATGATATCCTACCCTTCTTTTCACTCCTATCAGTTATTAACTTCATTGTGGGTAATATGTTGGGTTGGTTAAAAATATATATCACATTCTTATTATATGAGCTTTACCAGTTACTAATATCAATATATTAAAAAATCTATTTTAAAAATCCTTTTAATAGAATTCTGAATTCTCCTAGGCTCTAGCAACCTCACCCCTCCTTCCCCTCCCGTATCCCTCCTCTTTTTAGTCACCCTGGGTCTGCAACAATCTATCATTTCTACTCCTTGAGCTCTCTAACATCCTGATCGCATATCACAGAGTGTGATCCAAAGGTTGATGAAAAAACCAGACACAATCAAAATCCAGAAGCAAAAAGAAGAATCAATATAGATTGTGGAAAACTAATATCTTTAATCCTCAACAATCACAAGGGCTCCCTCTCTTAGCAATAAATTTACAATTTGGAGAGAGTCATCAAGGCAATTTCTTTCTTACTTCAGAAAGTTGCTCTGGAGGGAAGCTTTTATATTCCAGGAGCCAGTTCAAGAAGCAGTCGCCCCCAAGATTAGTGATTAGCGAATTCCCCACTTTGATATATCTCCTTTGCTTGCCAGTTTTGTTTTTCTTGGAAGCAGAGGAATGCCTGTATTGTTTAATATTTCTGTTCGATATAAACGGTGTGGACCTCATTGTCCACATTCATGTATCCAAAACAAGGTTATTAAAAAGTCTAAATGAATATAAAAATGTCTAAATAAAATTAAAAATACAAAAATAACATATTATTTAATTTATAACAAAGATTTAATAATAACAGATTAAGATAAATAGAAACTAAAATATTAAAAGCTATTAAAAATTTGGACAGTTAATAAATTTAACTACAATAATGTTGCCTGAGATTTTCAACCTGATTCAAACTTTAGGAACTATCCATCTATTAAAATCTGGATTGCTTCATAACCACCTAGGCCCAATGGTCATAGTCATTTTTGCTGCAATGCTTGGGTCTTTATTTTTCAAGTCATCAGGTCTCATCTTAGGTTAGGAAACCATGTTAGGTTCCGATGGGTCTATCTATACTATCATTCCATCCCACAGTCCCCATTCTCTTCTATTTTTATATAACTTTCGGTACGTGTTCTTAGCATCTAAAGTGTTGTCGAGTTTTGACAACCTTTCCAAAACTGTGTTTCTTGTTTGAAGCTCATCTTCAAATTTAGTACACAATACTCTTGTTAGTCCTTACCGGTTACTAAGAGGGGGGCGGGGGGGTGAATCTGTAAATGCTCCTACTTTAGTGTAATTCTCATCTTTTTGCTGTCCTAATGGATAAACAGAATATAACAGTCATTCACAGACATAAACAAAATCACACAGATTAACATAGGTATTTATACGTGGAAACCCTCGGTTAGAAGGAAAAAACCATGGTGAGACGGAGCTCACAACTTCACTAGTAACAAATGAAGGTGCCCTGTTAGGAGCTTACAAAGCACTGGTTAAGGTGCTACCCGATTAGGGGATTTTACAAAAGATCAGTTAAGATCTAAACCCTGTTAAGAGTTGCCTAGTTACAGGACTTTAAACATCAACAAGGATGTCACCCTGTTAGAGGATTTTTACAACGAACCGATTAGGTTCACCCTGATAGAGGGATTTCAATATGCTTTTAATACTTTATAAAAGCAGTGATCTATTATGACACTGATTGTCAGATTAGATCATACCTGTAGATCTCTTCCCCGGTTTGCCTGGTTATTGACCTTTCTTTCTTACTTCACCTCTATGCGTGTAACACTCCTCAGAAGATATCTCTCCTCTGCTCTGTGCAATCTCCAACTATCAACAACAGCAACCACATATCTTGCATCCTATGACCTATATTTATACAAGAGTGAACCTCTTGACTCATAGAACCGCTAGGGAATAAACTTAACCATAAATCATGCAACACATAGAGACTATGCATTGTGATCTGGAGTTTACCTTGAGATAATCCGTAGAATTAAAGCTATCTTCAATTAAAAAGCTAACTCCACCTCTGAGCGATGGATGTCCCGTATAATTAGGCTTTTTGACTCAAACTGATTCACAAAATCCAGATCGGATCTTTCTTGCAGTTAGATCGGTATACCCTTATACCCGGTTTGTCCTTGTATGCTTCATAAGACCGATACTGAGTACTTGGTTCGGTCTACCGGTGTGTCTATCGAGATAGTCAACCAGTGCATACATTTTGTTCTTCATCTAACGGTGTCATCAAAGTAATGTGAGCAACCAGTGACCCTTTACCGGTGTGAATGGGTTTTGTGAAATACACTAATGACAACTCATATTGCTAACAACTCCTTCGGAACCCGACGCCCACACACATAGGTCTTCTTAAATGGTCCTTCTGCTCAACGTCATTGTACATAAAGTGGTGTCGAAACATGAAGCAATAGTCATAATTGTTATTATGTCCAAAATCTTTTTCACAGGACTATGTTGCAAAGCGTGCAAATTGGAAGTACTGAAAACACTATCGAACTACAAAGGAGTACTCAAAACTCTTTCGAAGTCCAATAACCTTTTAAGAAGTAAAGTAAAAAGGTGAAGACTTAGCGGGAAGAATGAAGGCATTATGCACAAAGATTGGCGCTATTGTAAGATGGTTTTGGAACCAAAGGCAGACCCCAACAAGGCCATTCAAACTAATTTGAAGTAAAGTGATGATGTGGCTCCCAAAGTATTGTGCATTCAT
This sequence comes from Chamaecyparis obtusa, assembly GCA_027943335.1. Classification (NCBI taxonomy): domain Eukaryota; kingdom Viridiplantae; phylum Streptophyta; class Pinopsida; order Cupressales; family Cupressaceae; genus Chamaecyparis; species Chamaecyparis obtusa. The sequence continues at coordinate 782,094 of BSBK01000847.1, forward strand.
GACAAAGAACCAAAGTGTGGGAATTGAATGCCAGACATTAATAGAGTATTTATTCTCCTTGTTGCTCATAAAAGAAAACCACTTCCAAAGATTGAGTTGAGGATTGGAGTGTGAAACCCTAAGCAGAACGATTTCCTAGCTTTTGGAATGATCATCACAGCCATCACTGCATAAAAGGAGTAAGCACCGACAATCTCTATTGTATCATTTTTTAGTAGAATTGTATTGCCAAGGGTTTTAGATAAAGAAAGAAACTCCTTGTCAATTTTATTATATGTATAAGCCCAATCTGAGATGAAATTCAAGTACTTGGGTTACCAATACTTGAATTATCTATACATTGCTCTACCAGAGGTAGGTGACACATGGTTAGGATGCATTGATTTAGACAACTTTGGAGAAGCAAAAAAAGCCCTAACCAACATCCCATCACTTAGTGGTTGGTACAAAGTGGGTTATTGGAAGCAGCAGAATTCCCAATAGCAATTTAGTGCACTGAGTTGATCATGGAGTGTATTTAAAGGTACAACACACAAACAAGGAAAATCAAAACAAATGATGATAAAGTCCTCATAGATCTAGATAGAGCTACAATTCATGCATGTTTCTGCTTGCCGAATTGAGAAATCTATGCCAATTGGGACCCTGTCCTATCATAAAGCAAATTTAGCATGAAGAAGGGGTATTATAGGAGAATTATAGCAAAGATATAGTTTGTCGTGCCTAGAAGAGAAAAATCTCATCTCCCCAAGATTATTCACAAGTCGGATTTAAAAGGGGAGAATGTGGACATTATCATCTTAATGCACAAGTTACATGGAGATGTTTGTTGGTTCCCAAATCGACAGATTGCAAAACCCTAAGAATATGCTGATTTCTATAATTAGGTTGAGCAATTGATCTGACCAATGAACAAGAATCTTCTTAAAGAGGATCTCTTCTCCTCTTTAGGCTCTACAGAACCTAGGCGGTTCTACCTTTTGATTGATTAAGCAAATTACGATTTAATGTTTGAATCTAATCTTGGATCCACTTGGGTTGGCACTTGCCCCTGAAGTGGGGATCTAAATCTTATTTTTCCTAGCTCCAACTACCTCTATAGATTCGAAATGAAATAAAACATAAATTTAAATAATCTCTTCAATGAATAAGATCAATGGCTTCTTTCAGGGCTACAAAGTCACAGATGTCCAATTCCTTGCTATAATTCTAATCACTTGGCATACAAATGTGTTTATCTCTTATATAAGTATGCATAAATATAATATCGCTAAGTTCTTCTTTATAGTCCAATTATCCCTCTTAAATTGTTGTGACTTAATCAAATTGAATTTAATTTTGCCTTACAAAAACCGACCAATTAAATCACACAGAGAAGATAAAGCTGCTTTGATAAATCAAAAATATCCTTGATACTCTAATTTAAACAATATAAAAAGAGATGAACTAGAGACAACTATGTAATATATTATCTATTTATCACCAAAACGTAATTGAAAGCAAGAACAAACTGGATTCTTCTATTATCATATGCCACAATAAAGAAAGTACAAAATTGGAGCTAGTATTCTATTGTATTTTTTCCTTTTCTATCTATCTTCTCTATATCTATATCTAGTCTTGGTTTCTCCTTTATATATCAAAAATAGGAGAAGCAACAAGCTTCGAACCATTACATCATGTCTTTTCATAACTAAACATTTTAAACTTAAAAACATTAAAAGATTGTTTGATAGTTTGTGAAATAAAAATACAGAACATAAACATGCAATAAATGTAAACATGCCCATTCTCATGCCTTCATGAGTAGCAATTTGTGGCCAACTAGGCCTCGCAAGATTCTACTTTGATTGGGCATGTTCCTCATTCATGGGTTGATCCTTTGGAGCATTCAAATATTTCACCTCCCACTGGTAAACCTCAATCGCTCGACCATTTGAATTATGGATGGTCACTATGTTGACAAGATGATCTTACCATTTCTTGTCTGTCATTGTCCTCATCTCTGCGATGAATTTTGAATAGCCAGCATCTAGTGTTATGATCATGTCCTGGAACATATTGACACCTTGGACACTTTCATTCTCCTCCTTCATCTGTGCCATGATTTTTGGCACCATCTAGCGGTAGGCAATCTTCCAGTCATCAAAGCTACTAATATGTCCATCCTGATCAACAATGTCGGGAATTGTCTAGTGCTTGAATGTGTGTAGGGAAGTAATCTTACCTTTCACTTTTTGCTCTTCACCGGATATGTATCTGAGCTCTTTGATAACCAAGTTTATTATCTTTTCAATCTCCTTTATCTTAGGAGCATCGGGATCCCCCTGAGTTACTTTACACACGGTAGTTATGGTAATGTAAGTTAGTCGCCATTGTTTCACCAATGCTTCCAATTTAAGTCATGAAATGTATTAAGCATTTTCAGCAAGGACTCATAGCCTTTGTACACCTCTTCTATTTTATCAATGAGGAGTTCAACTCTATGAGATAATATTTGTTTAAATGTATTGAGAATTTGTGGTAATTGTTGTAAGATCTCTTCATTAGTAGCCTTCAGCTTCCTGATTTCTTCTTCATACTTGTTCTTTTCTTCATCGTATTCATTATTGTCTTTAGTGCTATCAATCAGTTTTGGTGTAGCATCCTTATGTAGAACAATGCCTTTGTTCTGGCCAGCAAGTAACTCTTTCAGCCTTTCTTTTAACTTGGCATTCTCAATATACATTTTCTTGATCTCAATGTTCAGTTCAACCAGCCTTCTCTTGAGCTCAATTACCTGTTGTTGCATGTGTTTTACTCTATCCCTAGTAAACATAGCATGGTGCAAAGTGGATGTGGCCATCTCCAATAGGGAGCCATCTTTCATGGTCTTCAAGATCACACTACCCTTTGTCCCTTTAACCATATCTAATAATTTTGGTTTTTTGGTACTTTTAAAGCTCACCCATGCTGCAAGCAATTCAATTTTAGGGTTATACCCTGTACCACTTACTCCTTCAGAATCAAATTCTGCTACTAACATGGGGTCATCTTGTTGCCTAACTTGATCCAACAAAAACATTTGCTTTAATGTCATTCTTGGGAATATTAATAGTTACTCTTCATCACCATCTCTCTTGCTTCTACAAGGGTAATATTTACCTCATCAAACTTTGTTTCCTTAAAAGTTTGATTGATGACCTCATCATGTTTGGATTCGTCCATGCCCATGCGGTTCATCTGTTACCTTTCCTTGAACTCCATATTCATTTTTAGCCAAAAATCTTTAAATTCAAGAGTGTTAATAAAATTTTCATCCTCTATAAATTTTAGAGACAGTCTCTCTTACATCCACATTATCTATAGGCTATGCATCTTCCTGAATTTGGGCTTCATAGCCATGTACATCTTTTGATATGTTCATGGGGTATTATGCGGTTGGTCCACTCCATCATCCTTCAAGGCTCTGAATGCACTTACTACATCAGTGAACCCTTCTCCCTTTGTTTCCTCATATGGTACCAAAGGTACTAGTTCATCCCTTTTCTGGTTTTTTGATGGGGGAGAGTTAGGTGAAGATTATGTATCTGGCACATTACAAATAACAACCCCATGGGGCTTCCTTGGCGGAGTCTTAGCCTTTTCTGGTTCATTACCAGCTGATTTCCCATAAAGCTTTTCAAAGTTACTTAAACATAATTCAATTCTTCTTAACTCATTAGTTTCCTCATCAAAGAACTTAGGGAGCCCCTTATTCTGCCTAGCCTCCTCTAGTTTAGTTAGGATTTTCCATTTCTTATTCCTTTGCACAATCTCCTTGAATGATATACAATTTCTAATCAAATCCTCCTATAGTAATACTTGATGTGAGACATTTTTAATGACAGAATTAATGTGGTCTTCTAAGTCACAAACTCTCTCCTCTCCAGACTCCAAACGGTAGTTATCTTTCAAATATCCTTGTAATTTCTCTAGGACATTGGATCCAATGGCGAAGCTTGCATATTTGGTGACATGGGGCAAGAATGTCCCCTTCTTTCTCTTTTCTATAAGATCCCTCTCCAACAATCACATTTGCCACATAAATTCTAAAAAAACAAGCCCATCTAGTACAAATACAGGTAACAAATAGGGAGCTTGAAGACACCCATACACTCTGATAACAGTGTGCTTCCCCATGTAGAACCAGTCAACAAAGTTATGAGTATGACCCTTCTTTGGATCAATGGCAAGTGTCCTCAATACCCTTCTCATCACCAATGATACTCTTTCAACTAGATGATATAAAGTTTTGAAAATTACAACAAACGAATCTTGCAATTCTTATCCCACAAAAAACACCATCTCTACACAGGTAGTTTGTTTCCTTCATTATCTATCATTCCAGTTTTAGGCCTTGACTAAAACTTGTTCTATTCTGGTATAGAATCAAATAACATAACAAAGAATAGTGACGGAAGCGACATGCTTTCTTCTGTTGCCATGCTACCAATTGAGTGTGAAATAACCTTTCTAATTTAGAGGCAAAACCAAATTCCAAGTTTACCTTTGGATCCTGGATTCTCATAGCCATGAACATCAAGGCTATTGGCATTTATATTTATAATCTTCTCAGCATCTGACATATGGCAAAATATGTTCTCTGAAAAAATAGAAGGAAATCCTCCACAAGGAAAGGTTCACTGCTTGTGATTGGCATAACCCTATTGTTTGTACCTCTTTTTCTATAATAGGCTACCTCATCTTTTTTGAGTGTTTTCTTCAACCTTTTGTAGTCAATGTTGAATTGATCCTTGTCAATCTTAGTCAGGGCTTGTTTGTTCAACATGAAGCAATCAATAATTGTAGACCTTGTGACTAACAGCAAGGGTTTTCGATTAGTCATCCTAATGGTTCGAGTTTCAGGGTGGTAATTATCTGCTAACACTTGAATCAGCTCAACATCCAGAAAAACATTAGGCACAACTAGCTTCATTAGGTCTAAAGTCCAAGGGTTTGACATAGGGACCTTCTCGTCTTAGTTTTTATAAAAATGTTGGAATAAGTCTCTGTCCGTGATAGGAATGTTGGCATCCCTACACCCCTCTAACCTATCACTGAACACAGTTTTCCCTCCAATGTCTTCTGAACCAAGCAAGGCATCTGGTAAGGATTTCTACACAGGTCTCTTTGTTGGATCTGGCATCTAAGGCTTCTTCCCATAAGCCTCTCCCTTTTGAGACACTTCTTTCTTTTTAGGCATTTTGAAATTCTCAACTAAATTTAGCTCAGGGAGTGTTGGAGTACTTGTGATTTTCGCTAAAGAATTCAATTTGTCCTTCGTCGCAGAGCTTATACAACACAATTCTTTGGCTTCAGATGAAAAATTAGAACCAAAATTCGTTATTTAATGCCACCCTTCATGAGTCCTTTCTAATTTAATTTAAGCATGTAAATCACAACTCCACCAACTTTTAAAATATCAAGCCAAGATTAGATGTTGTCATTCCCCGGCTCACTCAAATTCATTACTTTTGCATTATCACAGTAACAGATCAAAAGTTTTATTTCATTATTGCAAAATAGCGATATCACCTATCATTATGTTGCAAGACTCATTTTCTTTTTGTTTATGCCTTATGCGAGTTAGCGGCACATGACCTTGCCTTTATCGCTAAATCGCATTTACCTTTTAACTGACTATTTCACTTCTGCGATTTGGCAATACATATCGCCGTTTCGCATCTCTCTTCTTACTTTAGGATATGGGTTTCGTGAAACAACGATACCCCCGCAACTTTATCCTCTCATCGTTGTTCCGAACACCCTTTGTTCCTTACGAAATGGCGACAATCGCTATTTTGCAAGTTATCCTTTATGATGACACACAAGCTTTTGTGAAATGGCAATCATTTGATAACCTTCATCGCCATTTCGCATTATGTTGAGTTTACTAAGATGAGTCTTGCAAAATAGAGACATTTTATGGTGTTGCCATAACTTTAATGAAGAGTGTGGGCTTTTGAAGATATCATTAAGGATATTATTTTTCATGGTTCTTAGGTGGCTTATAAGTCTGTTTTAGGAATTTTAGGCTAGAAAATACACTGGATTATGTTTATAGGTTTTGCTTGTTGAGTTTGAATGTTCAAGTGGACAGTAGTGGGAAGATTATTTGAAAGTTTCAAGAAAATTTGTGGACATCTCAACAATGTCAATGCCATCAACCAAGACAAATGAATGTTTTTCTTCTTGTAGGTCATTTGTGTCGGTGATCAATACCTAAATTGGGCTGGACTGATTAGTGGCAAGATATATAAGGAAATTTCTCGCTTCTCTTTGAATAAACCTTTCTATGTGACCTCTTATTTGACATATGCCCAAGCTTGTACAAGATATTGACCTGGACTCCACCATGTAGAGGACTTTGATGACAACATTCAAATTTTTTATTTTACCCAAAACTACAATTGAACAAAAGTTGTGCTTATTTTAGAAGGATAAATGATGCATTCACCATGCAATTAGCCCGAGAATTACAAGAGATTTAGGGCAGAGGTTATCTCCGAAGGCAATCAGTCTAGTTGATATTTACGGCAGCTATTTCATTCAATGTCCTTAGTTCACACACCTTAGAGTTAGCAGCTATGATAGTTTCCTAGAAAAGCTGCCCAAATATATTGAAGATAAGTTTGTTTTGATTGAAGTTTGTAGACAAATAAGTGAAGTCAATAAGTGCTGAATCAGTCTAATTGATATTTATGATAGCTATTTTATTCAATATCCTCAGTTCACACACCTTAGAGTTAGGGGCTATGATAAATTCCCTAAAAAGCTACCCAAATATATTGAAGATAAGTTTGTTTTGATTGAAGTTCGTAGACAGATAAGTGAAGTCATTAAGTGCTGCTCGTAGAGGAAGAAGACAAGCATTTAGCTCCCAGTGGAACTAGGGTTTTATAAATGCAAAGGCCAATCGGAAGCATTAAATATAGTGAAGGATATGGCTAAATACCAATTCTCTACATATGATCAGTTAAGATTGCATTTTGACAGTAAGAATTATGTTCAAAATAATTTGAAATTAGGCTCATCTTTCCAACATGTACCTCGTTTAGAAGACTTCTGGGTAGATTGACTAGATGATTATGAAGTCCAAAAGCGGGATTGGATGAGATTGAGCCTCTAGCAAACTAAGGATTTTTGGTTGGGATGGGATATTGCCAAGATTGTTGATGATAGGACTGACCTGTTGGACCCTTTATATGCAGCTATAGTCCAAACATAGTCCTCGACCCCTATTGATTGGGATGAACCAGAAGATGATGAACCTTCTACTAGAATTGCAAAAGTACTAAGCAACCCAAGTTTGGGTTGCTAAGAAGAAAATAGGGAGTTCTAAAACCAATACCCCCCAAGGAGAGAACGTGGGAGAATGAGGTAATTCCAATATCACAAGAACCTCCCATATTGCTGCTTCTACCACTTCTTCAACACAACAAACAATGGCCTTTGAAGGGGACAGCAACCTCCTAGGAAGACATGCGAAGGAGGCCCCAACCCCGATACTAGAGAAAATGAGCAGTTTGTGGTGGAGGAGATGAGTCATAGAGGAATGAGGGAGATAAGTACAAGGGAAAAGCCACATCCAATAATGCAAGAGGCTCAGACGCAACAACTAATCCCAATCCAAACAAGGACACAAAGAGTGGTATGTCTGCCTCAACTTTTCCTTTTGATTCTATAAGCACTATAATTTGTGTTGTCATTGATGTCAACCTCTGGTATGGCATGAATGTCAACTTGCTAAGAATGGAATATTGTTGATAAGATGGAAGGTTGCTGAGATTGTGAAGAAGGTTGTTGAGATTATGATATTGATTGAGGAAGGAAATTTGAAGAGGTTATTGAGGCTGTGATAATGCTTGATGAAAAAGATTTGGAGTGGCTGAGAGATTGACTTTGATTGATGAAGAAGATTTGAATAATGACTTAGGAAGTTTGTGACTTATCCGAGAGACAGAAGTGTGACATGCAAGAATATATAGGAAAGAGTATTTGAAGATCTTATGGGGGAATGCTTTGAGATGATGACTACTTCTGGCTCTAGACTTAATGACTGGCGACTATGAATATTGCACTATCATGTGTACAGATCCCCAACTAATTATTTGACAAAGATATGATGTGTTGTTTGGCTAACAATAAAGCTGGCTTTCAGGATGGTTTGGATAGGCTTGGAGAATGGTTTGCATTGCTCTACAATGGAATTTCAGGGTATGTGGTTTAGTGGACATGGTCAGATGGTTCTTGTGGTGTTTCAGTTTAGATATATTTTAATGGTTTGCTCCACAAGTGAAGATTTGTTGTCACATGCGCTATTTTTCTATCTATGTTGATTTTTAGCCAACTTGGCTATTTGCAATGACTTGATTTGAGTATTACTGGTCCGGATTTAAGTTAAGGGAAGTGTTAAGAGATTTAAGATGATTTTACCATGGCGTGTCATGCTTTGGATTACACTATTTGCTTCGAAGTGTGTTTTGGAGCCGTCTAATAACCTGTTTTTAATGCATTCTTACACGTTACCTTTGGGATCGGCTTTGGAGGAAGTTGCGATGCATATGGATGGATTTTATTATTTGAAGAACTTTTACGATGAATTTGGGTTCTCTTTCTCTCCTAGAGTGGATTGCGTTGACAATTTTTACTCAAGATGGCCGACTTTGTATTAATAATGCTTCTATTTTTATGCCCAATGTTGTTGATGTTTCCGATGGACAAATCTCTATATATTTTGTTGGAGAAGGATGAGATGAGTATGATTTATGTGAGGTAATTGCAAAGATCATGTGATTCAAGTGTAAAGGTAATATTTTGTGAACAAGGCAGAACTAAGGTGCACATTGTTGAATCGAACGGGAAGGTTACTACAAGAAATCAGGAGATTCAATTTTTCATTTATTGCTGGAACAGTGAGTTTCTTTCGGAAATCTATATTTACTGTTTTATTGTGGATTAGTGAGATCATTGGCAGTGTGCCTAAACTAGTGGGGACAGTGAGTTCCTTGGCTTTTGGCCTAAAACAATGTAATTAGGCATTTGCATATAGTGAGTACATTTCTCACCGTGGTTTTCCCCATCTTGGGTTTTCCGCAAAAATTTGTTGTTCATATGTGTATTGAATCATTGCTGTATTTTTTGCGGGTGGTTAGAGTAATTAAGATTTGTAACAAAATTGTTAAGTTTTTAATTGTGCTAATTCCACCCCCCCCGGCACCTAATAGTGTTCAACAAATTCAAATGCAAACTCAGTTCATCATTAAAAACCTATCCTTTTAAGAAGCATTCATCATAAAAAATATGTTAAGTTCTTTGTGCATTTCATTCATGACTTTTGGTTTAAAATGTTTTCCTTTTCTTTTCTAGGATTGAGGCATGCAAGATGGTGAAAGGATGGTGGTCATGAAGAAGATGTGCAACTTTACAATAGGAGGAAAGGACATCACAACTTCAAGTCAACTACAAGGAGTTTCAAGTTCAAGCTCAAGGCGACTTAGAAGAAGCAAGGCAAGTTCAAGATCAAGGAGGTAGAGAAATCAAGATTCAACACTAGATTCCCACTTCAAGATGGAATTCAAAAAGCAAGTTGTACAAAGAAGTGTATAGCTCTACAAATGAAGAATGTTATCACAATCTTGGAAATCCAAGATCAACAAGAAGGAATTCTAACTATCAAAAGGTCGCAATGTCAAGACAAGAAGAATTTCGAGAACAATTCCAAGAGAGAATTTATGATGAAGGGTACTCCCCTTATTTAACCAAACACACACAACACAACTGGAAAATAAACAGAAAAATTGCAAGAACAGATTATTGGCAAGAATAGAAATACTTGCTTTCTATTATCCTCAATGAAATGACATTACAATATTAAAATAAAAACATGCTACAGCCACATGGGCATTTTCATTACAATAATCAGCAAGACAAAGCCACAATCTACACTTATGGAACTGAACCCTAAAATTCCCTTTTAGCCCTATATAAGTAGCACAATTAACCACCTTAGAATATTCTGGAAAGTCAAATCTTCCCCTTTTGGCGCCTAGCGGATCAATTTCCCATCTTAAGTGATTCTCTCTTTTATGCTTGTATTGAAACTAGAGTCTTGAAAGCACAACTTCCGAAAACCATAACTTGTGAGCCGTTGAATCGATTGGGCTATTATAACCACATTTCGGAAATGGCACAAGGCGCTCTACGCCCTAAGCTAGCAAAACATGATTTGGTCAAAGTTTGACCCCCCTTTCAGAGCCTCTAAAGCCTTCAAAACTGAGTTTAAAGTTTTTGTAGCACTAGCTTCAAAACCAAACTTGATCTTGCCATGAAACTTTACCGACAGGCTAATATATCAAAATGAACCTCCAGAGAAGCAAATGGAACAATTTGTATTCAAATGAACAACCTACTAAAAATAGTAACCCTGTCCAAAGATAGCCCTTATTGAAACTAGACAATATTTTTGGGTGATGCAAGATTGCTCTTACACCCTGGATGCTCCTGCATTAATTTCCAAATTGATGAAGGATGAATAGCATTCGTGAAGATGAAGAAATTTGGGAATATGAGCCATCACAATCAATTGAAAGCCAAATAATGTTGAGTATCAAGGGATATTGCTAGAGATGCAGAGACTTCATTATGATGATGAAGAAGTGGAGTTGAAACAAAGATTACAAGATACACATGCTAAGGTAGTGCCCATTCATCTTCAACCAATCAGTTTATTCCAAGTCAACATGTCCAAGTTCATCCAATCAAATTCATCCACAAGTGGACATGTGGAAAGCATTTAATATATTACCAAAACGAATTTTCTCATTAGTTCATCCTTTAAAAGGATATGTATTCAAAGATTTGTAATCATCCCAATGAATGGCATTAAATGATTGCAAGTAGTGGTTGTAATTAACCTTAATTAGGGTTTGATTGGAATTATCTTGCCTGTTGATTTCAAATCAATCTAGGCCCTTCATTGTAATTGAGAGATCTATAAAAGGCTTGGCCTTCTCATTTGTATAAGAGTTAGTCAATTAGTCAATAGATGGTAGAATAGAGTAGCAGTAGGAGACAAGAAATTGTTACCAAGATTATGTTGAAGTTAATATACAAAATCCATGGAAAATATGTTGTATTTGTTAAGTTTTAAAGAACCAGAATAACATAGCAAATCACAGATAAATTAAGAACACAAATACACCAGAGATATCCTAGGAAAACCCTCCTACTCGAGGGAAAAACCCATCCACACCAGAAGAGAAACCTTTATTAAAATCTCAAAACTCATAATACAATGTTCTCAAGCTGATTAGAATTTAGTCTAACCAGTGATTGTTAACTCTTAACAATCAAGTAGCATGCCTTAAAACAGTTCGATCAACACCTACTTAGCAATTACAAAACATACTAAAGATGATGTATCTCACAGATACTCAACACAAAGAAAACTAATAAACACACTGAAGTGATCAAACTTAGATCATGTGTTGAATAAATCTAAGACACACACGATGCTCACTATAGTAAATAATCACTACATAGAAAACTCCTTGTCACCTCACAGAAAACAACACAACATTCTAAATATTCAGAACAGTCACCAATCTTCACTCCCTGATCTGAGAATATTGTCTTAACAAAAAATACGATAATCTCTCTATGCCAAAAAAACGGCACCAACGGGCTAAGACTTTTCATTACCAGAAGATACTTATCACACAGAATCAAGAAAAACGATGTTGTAAATAATATCGACAGTTGCATAGCAATGATACTTCATTTACATGAACATGTGTCTCTACGAAGATAAACCATTTCAATACAAGAGACCCTTTGAAGTCCTCGAGCTACAACAAAGTAAAACTCATCAAAAGTGAATGCGATAATAAAGAATCGAAGACCCTTTGAATTCTAGCTGCCACGACACATGTACAAACAGCAGTTACCAACAAAGTGTCATTCCATAAGCTAGCTCTCCATCATCTTCAATGATTGTCCTAAAAGACGTGAGTCCTCAATGTCCAAAAATGGTGACGCTATAAATGATGTCCGACTCAACTACCACGTATTCAAGCGGCTCTTCAATAATCAACAGTTACACAAGCATATGTATTATGAACCATCAAACACAGATGAAGTCATCGAAGGAACAAGTGATATCTCCTACCACTACAAAAAATCATTAACACTCCCTATTAGCGAAGGAGATATCATTTGCAAATTTCATGTCATGGAGTCTTTCAACATGACAAACACAATGACTACACACGTGTTGACAACAAAACTTTATCACGGATTCCCTCGACATGATATCGTCATCTCAACATGACATTCACCATGGCTACTCCCAAAGGGTGAATAACAAAAGAGCTAAGTCATGGAGTCTCTCACATGACATTCACCATGGCTACTCCCAGAGGGTAGAACAAGAGCTTTCACCTCAAACTTCTCTCTCATAGAGAACAATGCATTAACAAAGGCTTGCCCCTCAAACTTCTCTCACGGGGACAAATGCATTAACAAGGGCTTGCACCTCAAACTTCTCCCTCTCAAAGAAAAATGCATTACAAGGGCTTTCACCTCAAATTTCTTCCTCTTAGAGAAAAATGCATTAAGCTCATAATAAGAACAACTGAATGTTGAGACTCCCTCTCAGCAGGGACTGCATTCTCAGAGCTATTGATTATCACAATAAATTATTGTTGGCTCCAATATTAGACTAACAAATGAGCATTTGAGACCACACTCCTTCTCAAGCTTGCTGATCCTTTTGCAAATGACTTGGCACTCTCCTTTTGCCACACAAGCTCCATCTAAATGTCATTTCTTCCTCTTCGAAGAAACTAAATGCAAAGACAATCTGTATAGGTTCTTCCTCTCCAATGAAGTTATGTGCCATCAACTCAATCCCATGGCTACAAACAGAGTCCTCATAATTGTTCATTTCTATAGCCTGCATGACTTCCTCACTAGGTGTCTTAAGCTTTTCCTTCTTTGAATTCCTTATGCAATTTTGGATCATTAAATCATCATCCTTTTGCTGCTCAATCCATCTTGCATTTTAGAGAGATTAGTAATAGTTCATAGAATCAAACTAATCTGAAGAGAAATATATAAACCAATGCTAAAGGCATACATGATTCACTAATCTCAATATTATTGCATGAATTATTCATGAACATTATTCAAAAATACAAACATAAAATACTTATCTCTTGATTGCCTAAACTTCGTCACAATCCACCAGTTGTTCTTTCTTGATCTTTGCTCCCTTTTAGATAAGAAGCTTCTTCTAAGATTCTACCCTCCAAGGCTCATTAGCTACACATTCTCATAAGAATCCCTTATTCCTTCTGTTGATCCCATTACACATCATAAACTATTAAAGTATCCAATCGTCCTATTCTGGTTTTCGATCTTTACTTAGACCCGCTCTGATACCATGTTAAGTTTTAAAGAGCCAAAATAACATAACAGATCACAAATAAATTAAGAACATAAATACACCAAAGATATACTGGGAAAACCCTCCTACTCGAGGGAAAAACCCATCCACACCAAAAGAGATTCCTTTATTAAAAGCTCAAAACTCAGAATACAATGTTCTCAAGCTGATCAAAATTTAGTCTAACCAGTGATTGTTAACTCTTAACAATCAAGTAGCGCGCCTTAAAACAGTTCGATCAACACCTACTTAGCAATTACAAAACATACTAAAGATGATGTATCTCACAAATACTCAATACAAAGGAAACTAATAAACACGTTGAAGTGATCAAACTCAGATCATGCATCGAATAAATCTGAGACACAAACACGATGCTCACTATAGTAAATAATCACTGCACAGATAACACTTTCTTGTCACCTCACAGAAAACAACACAACACTCTAAATATTCAGAACAGTCACCGATCTTCACTCCCTGATCTTAAAATATTGTCTTAACAGAAAATACGATAATCTCTCTATGCCAAGAAAAATGGTACCAGCAGGCTAAGGCTTTCCATTACCAGAAGATACTTATCACGCAGAATCAAGAAAAACGATGTTGTAAATAATATCGACAGTTGCATAGCAATGATACTTCATTTATACGAACATGTGTCTCTACAAAGATAAACCATTTCAATACAAGAGACCCTTTAAATTCCCTGAGCTACGACAGAGTAAAACTCATCAAAAGTGAATGCTGATAATAAATAATAGAGGACCCTTTGAATTCTAGCTGCCACGACGCATGTACAAATAGCAGTTACCAATAAAGTGTCGTTCCATAAGCTGGAGTTGAAGACTCTCCATCGTCTTCAATGATTGTCCTAAAAGACAACTCTTCAATGTCCAAAAATGGTGACACTATAAATGATATGTCCGACTCAACTGCCACATATTCAAGTGGCTCTTCAATAATCAACAGTTACACAAGCATATGAACCATCAAACGCTGATGAAGTCATCGCAGGAACACGTGATATCTCCTCCCACTACAAAAAAACATTAACAATATTCTTGTGTGTTGCTTTGACATTTTGCATGGTTTCTACATCTCTAAAATTAGCTAAAGTTCATTGATTGAAATGGAGAAATGCAAAGATGTATGATGAATTTCGTGTTCATACCTTTTGTTACTTGTTGATTGCAACTCGTAGTGTTTAGTTTGAACGTAATCAAGTACTAAGATCGATTGTGAATGTTCATTTGGCTTGCATCAGTATTGGGTATTTGGATGAATGTTGGCAATGTGAAAATCCTTCATTACCTTCGGAGATTGCATCATCTTTGTGTAGATGTTTCATTTGGCAAAGCAAAGCTTGGTTATAAGAATTCACACACCTAAGCATCATCCATTGATATCATTGTCCTTATGAATAGCTTACATTTCTCTAAACCCTTCATCTCTTTTGTCATTTAATTGAAGTTAGTGTTTCAAGTTCCAGCCACTTTGAGGGAGAAGAATTGATAATATCCAGGAAATATAGTGTAAGTCCCTTTGTGATTTCCAACAAGAACACATCATATTCACTAAGTTATATCCAACATAAAGTCGCTTGTTCGATTAGTAAACCTTGGGGTTGCTTCATTATATCACACATTTGTTGCATCGTTTAGAATTTGAAGTTCCCTTGTTCAAGAGAGGATAGGATACTCAGTATTTTATTCTACATGTTGGAGTGGTCACAAAACACACATTAACTATTAGGAGTATCTATTCAAACACTAGGTTTCTTGATTAGTCAGACTAAATGATTGTTCCGTCAAACTAAGTGTTCACTCCAGTAAGTTGTAAGCTTAACTTGGAGCTTTACTTTGATTCCTCCTCTTGTTCTCATAGATAGATTTGTAATGCACTTGTTTATTTAAAGGGCACAATTGTGATGCATATGGAGTCTCTTTTATAAAATTCCATTAAGTGTAATGTATTTCTTTTCAGATTTTATGAGAAGACAGTTGCAGGTTTGAGAGTTCAAAAGTGTATAATTACTATTTGTCATTCACATTTTCAGCAATGTGTTTATACTTTGTAGATTAACATAGTCAGAGAATTGTATTGATTTAAGTTTTTGTGTTTTACATTACCCAGTTTTAAGACAATATTTTATGAGCACAGAACCTGCTTGTGATGGTCGGATAATTAATAGTAAAAAAAAATTGGCAAACTCTGTTACTTAGTCTGGCTCCTCCAATCTCTCTGAGGTGAAAAATGGATGTAGTGCAAAGGTTCCTCTTACCTAAGTTTGACCCCTTCAAGACCTTCTTTAGGGTCCTGGAGCTTGTTTATAGCCCTAGGTCGTGGCTTTTAGTGAAAACTGCAACACTGCTACATGATAATGTGGATAATCATTTGGTTTCTCCAACAGCTAGAAATGGCTAGTTTGTCTGTGGTGTGGACCATATGATGACCCAAACCCTGTCATTTTTCATAGTTTTGAATTACCTTACCTAAATGTTGCTATAATTTCTACTAACTACTACATTCAACTCTATTTTGCTCTCATTTCTATCAGAAACCTCCATTAGAGCTCTAGCCGATTGCAATCAAATTCCTGTCAGAATGTTCATCCTACTTCCCCGCAGATCATTTCGCGAGCAAGATAGGAAACGGATACAAGGGGTCATTATTACAAGTCTTCCCAAATTGCAGCTCCTTTTTCATTCAATGCTATCTTAGCAGCAAAAGGCATGCTTGGATTGAGGTGCGTCACCTTTGCACATGCTTTTCTCAGAGCAAGCTACAAGTCTTCCCAATCGCAGCTCTTTTTTCATTCAATGCTATTTTAGCAGCAAAAGGCATGCTTTTCTCAGAGCAAGCTACAAGAGCTCCTTGTCATGCAAAATAAAAGTTTCTTTCCTTTAAGCTACTAGCCAGGTTATTTATATGTTCATCTCTTCGTATACAAATAAGTTTAACAATGTAGCTTAATTAGTTCAATACATGTTGGATGTTTTTCTTTATACTTTTTAAAGTTTTCATTGCATTTTAGTTTAGGTTTGTTTGCCTTGCATTAGTAAAATACTAAAATAGATTAGATCAGGCTAATCTTAATCAAAGTGATGCAATTATGCAAACTGACCTTCACCAATCACTAGCACACAGCATTGGAGCTTTTCAATCTAAAGACCTTAATTATTTCAACAGATAAATCTGATAACTTCAAAGATTTTGGCTCAGATTTTCCAAATTGATTGCCAACAATTTATTCTTCTCCAAAACAAAACAAAATTCAACTCAGTTCCAATATACCTAGTAGTGACCATGTTTACCACACCTAAGAAAGATAGAGAAGTCAGTGAGCAATGCAAGCCAGGTCATTGTGCAAGCATACATTATGACACCTACAGGAGCAGAAATCATCAGAGTCTATAGGATACTGTGTTCTTAAACTGATGTCACTTACACTGCCATCCCATGACTCCAAAGATGCATGGTCAACACAGAAATTCAACACTACTAATTTTACATATTGGATTACATGAATATGCCTATATATTGCTAGGCCTCATGTAGACCAATTAACCAAGAAAATAGAAGAAATGAGACACCACAAATTCTTATTACGAGAAGATAAATGACCATATAACTAGCTAGCACAAAAGACTTAGAAACCTTTCAAAATAATTAGCACATTTACCAGGACATGACATCTTTCAGTGTGCCGCAAAAACTCGTGACCCAAGCCAAAACCACGATGTGCACCTTCAAGAAGCCCGGGTAAATCTGCTACAACCATAGTGGCATCATAATCCAGTGACACTACACCAAGATTGGGCAATAATGTTGTGAATGGGTAATTTGCTATAGTTGGTTGAGCTGCACTTATGGCACTGAGGAAAGTGCTTTTGCCGGCATTTGGGATCCCCACAATTCCCACATCAGCAACAAGCTTTAGTTCCAAATCCAACCACCTGGTAGAAAGATTAGCTGCAACTTCAATGACCAGGAAAAAATCATTCGGCAAATACCCATGCGACCAGTGTCAAAAAATGAAAAGATATCATCACCAAGACGTACAAAGATAAAAGTAACTTCTTAGCTTCTTTTTGTCAATCATTCTTATATATAAAGATTAGGAAGGAATCATCAAAACTGCATTGGTAGCTAATGTCATCTATTATGGTAACTCCAATTAAAAGATAGCAACCTGTTTCAGCACTCTACAAATTTAAGTTTAACAATTGTTTTGTAATTCAGTTCAGCATGAAAGCAGAATGCTACTAACAACAAATCAAGAACTAATAAATTTGTTTATTTTGATATAATAAAAATATCATATTTGCTTTAAAATTAACATCCTAAGCCCAAATGAATTTCTACAAAATGAGCTATTCCAGTATGCCTCTAAGTTAATCAATAATTTAGAATTTACTTGTATTGAAAAAAAGAGATAACTATTAGCAAGTAATAATAGAATTGAGAGAATACTACAGAAAATCTATTAGTAAACTAGCTACATGCAGACCCATACTAGAGCATAACCTATTTAGTATGTACCAAAGTTAGAGCAAGTGAAAGCCAATGGAAAGGCAGAGATAGTTTCAAATTAAGAGGCTCTTAAGTCAGTGGATTGTACATGTTTTGGTAAATAATATGAATGAATTAAATGAATGATCAAATGATCATTTATAGGCTAAGTTACCAGTTCGAGTTCGGATTCGAAGTTCAGGTTTGAAGAACCGGTTCGAAGTTCGAGAAAATTTTGAAAAGGGGTTTGGGTTCAGGTTCGAAAAAATATGAAAGATTTTTTAAAAATATATATATATGCATATTTTGAAGCCTAGAAGCATGATTTAAAATTAGAATGTCACATAGTATCATAAAAACAACATTTAAACAACAAAAACACCATAAACTTATAATCATCATGAATCGTGATCATACCATCATATACTTCAAGTTCAACATCAAAGATTCAAAACATTAAAACTAAAATTATCATAACATCAAGTTCAACTGTTCAAATATCAATAATATCATTGTTTCAAAGTTCAAACTTTCAAGTTGTTCAACTAATGAATTAAAAATCAGTATTCATCTTCCTCTTCCTCATCATCTTCATCTTCATCTTCATCTTCATCTTCATCTTCATCTTCAACATTAGTTGACTCAGCAACAGAGTTAAGGCCAATGGGATCAGCAGCAGCAACAACAGTATTGGCATCAAAATCTGCAAAGTCATCTAGTGAAAACCGAGAAGTGGAAGCATCCAAGTCCGCAACCTCTGCATTTACATCCCACCTCTTCATGGCCCCTTCTTTGTATTCTTTAGTCTTGTGTGAGAGAAGGCGCAAGTTGTAATGCACGAATACCAAGTTCTCTGCTCTTTTTGATTGCAATCTATTGCACTTCATGGAGTGGATGAAAGAATATGTGCTCCAATTTCTTTCCGATGCAGATGAACTAGCAACCTATGAAGACAAGACAAGGTAAGCAATTAAAATAAAATTATAAAAATTACTTGCTAGTCATGAAGATCAAGTAAATTAAAAATAAAACTTGCTTGTGATATGATTTTTATTGCAAGAAGCTGCAATATTTGGAATCTTTGGCCATGGAGGTACCACCAACTATGAGCATCCTTCCTAAACCGATGACGAAGAGCATCATTACTTAGACCTCTTGCATTCACAAACTCTATGAACTCATCCGTAATCATATCTCTCAAATCATCATCAAGAAAGAGTCTTTCAAATGCTGCCTTATATCCATCAAACACTTCTAAATCTCTATAGGGTGGTAGCCTTCCTGGTAGATCAAGAAATTGGTTGCTATAATATTTGGGCGTCAATGCATAGGCAAGCAAATGTAGAGGTGTGGTCATTTTGTTCCACCGTTCTACAATAATTGTTTGCAATTGTTTAAAGAAGGTCTCTTCGGGATCTTGCTCTTTTTCATTTACAATTTGCTTGATCTTCTCAAGCGTTGAGTCTATGCCATCATAGATCTCTCCAAGGCAAGGCCTATCCATGTCAGCGTACCTAAGCATGCTCATAATGGGCTCAGTGAACTTAATGATATATTCCACACGTTCCCACCATAAGTCATCCAATATCCTGCTCTTTATTGAAGCTGCCCTCTCAGTGTTGCTTTGCTTCCATATAGCCCAATTGTTGCTGATTACCATACTGCAAAGTGGCTCTTTCACTTGCACAAGTCGTCTCAAGACGATTATATTTGATGCAAAATGAGTTTCAGCAACCTGTAACATAAATTAGAGCAAAAAAATACAACTATTAGATACGTGCTTTATAAAAGAATACACATTACACAATAAAAAAAATAAAAATCAGAAATTGTAAGATACTAATTTTTTTTTAAAAATCACTTACCTTCAGTAACTCCAAACGTGAGAACATTCTGAATATTCCTTGAGTCATGTGATGGTTTGTGATGAACATCTGGATGTCCTCAGCCTCTACATACACCTGTTTGATCCACTCAATTGTTTTCCCAATCTTTTGTAGCATAAGATTGAGTGAATGGACTGCACAAAGTGTCAAAAAGATATGAGAATAGCGCTCTTCAACCAACAAATCAGCAGCTCTACAATTCTTTGCATTGTCTGTTATGACTTGGACAACATTACTAGCACCCACTTGTTCAATGGCAGAGATGAGAATATTAGCAATAAAATGTCCATCTTTTACTTGTCCCTCACAATCCACTGCTTTCAAAAACATTGTCCCTTTAGGGTACACCACTAGGACATTGATCAAGGGACGGTTTCTAGCATCTTTCCACCCATCTGAAACAATTGTTACCCCTGTCTCGATCCATGAATCCTTTATGGGCTTCAATTGATCATCAATCCACTTGACCTCATTATCCAACAAGGTGGTTCGTATTTTCTCAAAACCGGGGCCATCATACCCTGTTGGAGCTTTATTGGCACTTCTCAACATTTGTTTCCAATATGGAGAGCGAGCAACATTAAAAGACAACCCATTTGCAAACAAGCATCTTCCCACATCAATGTCCGCAATTTCCCGACTTTGATTTTAAAATGTAGTTTCTAGAGGTCCCTTTCTTTTGTGTGGAAGGCCAAGGGGTTCTTTCTCAGGCTCACGGGTAAAAAATGGGTGGTCTTCTATCACAACATCTGTGGGGGGTTGTGTTACCCTTGCTTTTTTTTATTTTTACCTCTATTGCAAATGCCATCAGCTGAAATTTGCCTACGTTCTTCTCTTTCTTCTGCTGCCTCATGCTCTTGAATATACTTCAGTACAGTTTCATTGGGTATAGATGCACCTCTTTTTCCAGGGCATTTCTTGACTCCTCTACCAGAGTATCCACACAAATGGCCTACTACACGAAAATATGAGCTATTTCTTTCTACATCACAACCCCTACATTTCCAACGGAATGCACCACCTCCAGGAAGGGCTCTTATAATGTCAACATGTTTCCACAAAGGAGAATCAGAGTGGGGTTCTATTCTTTGTTCGGTATTGCCTACCGAGGATGAGGTAGATGCCATTGTAGTTCCTTTTCCTATGGGAAGAATGAAAGAGAAATGAAAAAACTAAAAAACTTAAACTAAAACAAAAAACAAATGAAACAATAACTTACCTCTACTCATTGTAAGCTTGCAAAGGTGTACGTACGAGGCACAAACTCTTGAAGAAAGCTCACAAACCAATCTTGAAGAATCTTCCAACTCCTCCTTGCATAATCACGAACTTGTTCTTTTGCTCTTGCTGAAGTCAAATAGTAGGCTTGCACACAACAAATGATAATAAGAACCACAAATTAGGCTTTTCAAACGAACTTTTAGGGTTTTGGACTCCAAAAAACATTTAAATTTTGCGAAATTGGTCACTTAAGTGACATCCGGATACCGAAGTTCGATGAAGTTCATTCGGGGTTCGAATTTTTGCCCCCTGGTCTGCCGGGTTCGAAATTCTGGGACCCAAGTTCGAACTGGGTCCAAAAATTCGGACCCTGCCCGAACCCACAGGCGAACGGGACCCGAACTTCGGACCAATTTGAACTAGGGGGAGTTTGGAGGGGGGGGGGGGCGAACCATGATAACTTAGTTTATAGGCTGTGTCACAAGGTTCGCCGAATTTTCGGCTTCAAGTTCAAAATTCAGCGAACTTATAAAAAACTCATGAAATTCGTACGAAAATAGGGCAACTTCAGTTTTATTACGTTTTTTAAGGGTTTTACGTTAGTTTTTTTCTGTCATCGGCGGCTAGGGCACAGTGAATAAAGACGGTCGAGCTTTGAAGGAAAGACTTTGTATGCAGCATTGAAACTTCCATTCAGCATCCGCGACCATTGCACAACCGTGCATCACCAATATTTCATCGCGACCTCTGTTATTGCGATTTTCCCCGCTACGACATTAGTTGAAGTTTAGGTTTCGTTAAATTTATTTGTTAATCATATTTTTAAATAAAATGAAGATTAGTATTTTTATTTTTATTTTTAAAGTTCAATAAAAATAATATATTTTTGTTTTGTTCTTTTAAAATAACTTAATTAATATTTTTATTTTGTTTTCAAAGTTAAAAATATTTAATAGAAAACAATTTAGTATTTGTATTTATTTTTTTTGGAGTTAAAAATAAAAAATTATATAGATGTTTTAATGTTTTGAAAAATAAAATTTTGTGATTTCTTTTTTTAGTTTTATTTGAAAAATATTAATGGTAGGAATTAAAAAAATTATTTTTAAATAAAATCGAGTATTTTTATATTTTAAATAAAATTTAGTATTTTTTATTTTATTTTTATTATTAAAAGTAAAAAATTTATATATATATTATGTTCTCAAAATAAAGCTTAGTGTTTTATTTTGTTTTTAAAGTTAAAAATAAAAATATATTAATTTTTTTATTTTAGGTTTACTAAAATAGAATTTAGTATTTAAAAAAAACATCATTATATTACTTACATTTAACAATATTAAACTATTTTGATAATATTTTGGTTCGATAGGTATATTACTTATATTTTTTCAAAAAAATTATATAAGGCGAATTTAATGCCGAATTTTTTTCCGAACTTTTTACCCTGGTCGAACTTCATTCGAATTTCATTGTTGCTGAACTCGAATTCGAATTTGAACCTTGTGACTTAGTTTATAGGAGTACAAAGACAATGTTTCTATGAAGCAAACAATCGTGAATTAGAAACTATCTAATATTTACATAAGTTACAATATTGACCATTAAATAATAAATAATAAAGATATTATTCTAATACCCTCCCTTAATGGTCAATCTATCAACTACACCAAGTTGCCCCCTGAATTTTACAGACTTGTCCAAGCTCAGAGACTTGGTGAGAATATCTGCTATCTGATTTGTAGTCAGAACATACAGCAACTAAACTGATCCGTCTTCAACCAACTGCCAAATGAAATGACAATGAAGGTCAACATGCTTGGTTCTCTCGTGGAAGACTAGATTCTTAGCAAGTTTGAGCACCCCTTGATTGTCACAGTAAAGGGGAGTAGGATCTGCTTGAGACATATGCATGTCTGAAAGCATCCTCCAAAGCCAAACTACCTCAGAAGTTGCCTTAACTATTACTCAATACTCGTCTTTTGTCAAGGAAAGAACCAGTGCTTGTTGCTTCTTGCTAGTCCATGTGACTGCACCAGAGCCCAAACTGAAAACATACCTAGATGTTGATTTTATTTTATCAAGTGTGTTTACATGGCAGCAAGGCCAGTATGAGAAATCATTGAATCTAAGTAAGTAGTGAATTATGGATTTAAATAAAATTAAAGACAGAAATGTGAATGCCAACAACCCAAAGAGAGAAAAAACAAAGAAGACATAAATATCTTTGACCTTAAATATTATGAAGTTAAGGGAATAAAAATCATGGCAATTGTATTTCATTGCAGGAACTGTTGCAAAGGGAAGAGCACTTTTCTGTTTACTGTTCTTCCCTGTTATCTATATTATTGATTCTGATATATTTTAAATGGTTAAAAAATTTTAAAATGGTATGTATTGTCAAGGGATTGAGCTAAACTAATTAAAGTGTTGAGATATCTTTGTGAAGTCCCAGGTTCAAATCCTCATAGGGACATTTAGTGTGAAATTCTAGGTTGTGCCTCTTGGTCTTCCAAAGTTGACTTGTAATGTGGATGCAGTTTCTAAATAAGTGGAATTCTAAAGTAGCGACTCTTGGCCTTCCATAGGATAGTGTGTTTCCTGGAAAAGAGTTTGTATTAGCCTCTAATAAGTGCTCCCAAAAGCTATATTGGTCTCACATATGTGCTCGTATGAGCAGAATATTTGTAAACAATCTACAATATAAAATTAAAAAATATAAGACATAATTGATTGTAAAATTCATACAAATTCCAAAGCAACTTCTAACACATTTTTTCTGGCCAGTGAGAAAGTAGCAGCACACAATAGATGCAGGTGAGTAAATTACAGTGGTACTGGATCAAACTTTTTGCTTGGGTATATGATCTTGCTTCTTTTACCATTCAATTATGTTGGGAGTTTAACAAAGTGTGGAGAAGATACATTTCTTGCTAGTACTAGTAGTATCAGCACGGGAAAGAGGATGAGTTACTGAGGAGAATTATAATTCATGACCATAATCTAATGCAAGCATTAATGAAAGACAGGCCATTCAATAAATAAATTGTAATTGAGTTGGTAGTTTATTGTCTTTGAACAGCCCTCCACAGAACAAAAAACTGAACCTTTGAGAAGAGGAGGTGAATATTTGGCAGCTGAAAAGAAAAAAATTGTGAGCAGAAGTGCCTTCCCCGTGTACAAGAACTAAGCTTCGACATAACCCAAAACATCTGTAAGTGTCAGCTATAATTCTTAACCATTTGGCAAAAGAGTACCTCCTCTTCCTCATCCATTAGATGAACAACAAAAGTCCTTCAACTCAACCTATAGACAGCTGAGTGCATAAATGTCCTTCATAGGAATACCTTGACCTCTTTTGTCAATCAAGTGGCTAAAGGCCCCTCAACATAAAGCTCGGCTGCTCAAGCCATTTTCCATCACTCCACTCAGTTTCCTACCCCTTGGCCTCCTCAACCTGACACCAGACTACTCTCCCACAGGTTGAGTCCTAGTCTCACGATAAGTCTCTCCCACTCCTTAGTTGGAGTCCTGTCCTGCTGGTTTAGCATGGAATAATCCATTAGGGAAGGATTCCTGGCTCAACTGCCCACTGGGAGAGGACTCTACAGCTTGACCAACCCAACAGGAGAGCACCTTCTGCTTCACAAATGGGACGACTCTTCACTGGTCAGGAGTTTTTTGTGTTGCTTTCACGATGTACAGGAAATTTTAGAAGAGAGTGTCCTTTTTTAAAACAGTGCATACAAAAACTAGAACAGCAATTGCTTCAAGAGGATTTTTGCAGATTCGATTCATATAAAATACAATATGAACCAGTTCTATGGCAATACATAAAAGAAAAACAGATTCCATTTGAGTTCCTTATGTGTACAGTGTAACTATGGTGAGATGTTGATTTGAAGAGATACTGTGCCAATCTGGTGGTCACCATTGTGGACACTAAGGTTGAAATAAATGCATTGTGTGGTTGTGAAAGTGATCCCACTCAACATATGAAATATAGCACAAACTAAGTAATGCAGATGCTTTGCAAGCATGCTGTAATGATCCCGGCTAGACCCAGGTTGGCCAAGTCATCTATTTGTTTTCTTAATTAAATAAAAAAAACAAAATTATCAAAAAGTGTAACTATTAAATAATTTGATTAAGGGCGACTTAGCTTTTGCAACTGCTTCTTTTAAATAAAGGCTGACTTGCATTGGGGAAAATTATTTAATGTTTGAGTCGGCATCTTTAGGCCCACTTATGTAATTTTCGGGTGGCTTAGTTTAGTATATATATGCTTGTGCTTGCCAGAGGAAGGGCATCGAAAGTTTTAATTATTTTGGCATTACCCAAATGCTATCTCCCTCTGGATGCCAATCTGGAAGGAGATCTTCACAGGATGAAACCCCTGTGATCATACTAATTCTTGCTTGGACGCCAATCCAAGTCTCATATCTGATCCACTGTCATCAGAAGACTCCAAGAGCTAACCCAGACCTAGCAGTAGCGGGCCTGCACAGGAGGGTTTTTTTCTACATATTTGAAGTATGTATTCATGAGGCTCAATGAAGATTCAGGTTTTCAAATGATTATTGATTAAAAGCATGATTAATTGCCCATGTTTAGAGTTGTGCTGGTTAATCTATATTTTGTACTAGAACCTGCCCTCGAGATTGAATAATCTGAAGGCTGATCCGTAACAGCTCATACATATTCATTGTAAAAATGAAAGAAGACATCTGATTATTGTTTGAGAACTACTAATCTGAAAGTATTGTTTACTGATCTAACAGTCTGATAATTGGTTTTTTGTTGAGCTGTGCAAATATGTTGACCTGGTGAGTTTTAAGGTATAAATCAGTTTTTGGTTCAGATTTGCTATTAGTTCAGTCTAGTGTACAAGTGAAAAAAAAAAATTGCTCTTCAGTATGTGGGTACGGGAAAAAAAGTTTTGCCCTTGGGTACGTGGGTTTGGGTATGTGCGTGTCTATATAGAAAACATTTTTAAAAATATATAAAATTGTAAAACTAAATACATTTGATAGTATGATACTTCATCATTGACCATTGCCAAATGCCAAAATGGTACTGATAAAGATAAATATTAAAAGCCAATTGATAGTTACAAATTTAATATTTATCTTTATCAATTGGAATTTAATAGTGATAATTTTAGCTGTCCAAGTTCTTAATTCTGGTCTCCACTCCCAAACCCCATCATTGTAATCAAATTTCCAAAGTTGCATGGATACGGATACGAATACATAAATAGATATGGTAATGGGTATGGATATGGCCATTTTTTAAGAAACCCAATATGGATACGGCTCAATACGACGTTAATAAAAAACACATACACATATTTAACACAGTTTTCTAAGTTACTCGAGGAGATTTTCATTACTCCAAAAGCAATATTGACACATAAATGCTACATAAATATTTATAAGTTAATTTAACACTCTACAATATGCAAAAATAGTAGAGTTGCATTAGAAGATAACCCAAAAAAATGGGTTGCTGAAATAGAAAAACATTTTATTTGTCTTTCTCATTTGATGCAGGTTTAGATTATACCAATTTTTTTTAATTGCATTAATGAAGTTTTTTAAATTAAATTTGGGAAGATTTACGTCAAATCTTTAAAATAATCAAATCACATAGTATTTGGCATGGTTAGAAAATCAAGTTTTTTTAGGCAGACATGGGTACAATATTCAACAAGTCTCCGGGCAGAATCAGATACATTTCCAAATTGAATACGGGGGATATGCATGCCCAAGGAGGAACAGAGGAGTTTCCGGCAACTCTGCAAATTTCTTATATGACAAGAGATCCCACTAACTAGCGGGGTTTGGAAGTAGAGGCCCTACTGGGTTTAAGGGGTAGCAACGATAACTGCACAAGGTGTTAGGGGTGAGAAAAACCCAACGATAGAGTGAACAGAGCAAAATGATCTTTGTATTGGGCAAAATGATGCTTTTAGGGGCATTTTAGGGTCTTGGGATGCAAAACAAGTCAAAAAATGTCTTTTTATTTGTTGGTGTTCAGTGCCTTTGGGTATGTACCTGGGCGTACCAGACTACCAGGTACATATCCAAGGTGTACCCGGGCAAACCCGTACTGTTCCCGGGCATGCCCAGTATGGATGCCGGACTCTTTAAGCGCATACCCGGTAACTAAGAACAAAAAGACTACTATTGCAATATGAACAGAAGACTTATTGGCATGAGCAAACTTCAACGATGGTAGCGATCTCTACATAGAGATGTCTTGTTAGAAAACTACTCTGGCATGCCTTTCAGGTGAAGCACCTCCATATAATCATCCAAGCACATCAAGAAATTACAAGACTAAGAAAAGAAGATAAAAGAGATCTTCCTTGGATATCTGAGAAGTCATTGGTCACAGGTGGATAAGATTACAATGAGTCAGCCATTAAGGACAAACTGATTCTGCCAGTGATATTAAATTCAAGGCAGAAAATGTAATTTGTTATTGCCAGTCCTGTAACAGTTTGCTTGGGTCAAACTTTATTGAACAAAACACCAGACCCTCTCATCATGTTGGATATGTTCTAAGATTTCTTATGTAATTATAATTTCAATCTTCTATTTTCTGCTCAACGTAGGAGGAAATTGCACTGGTGTGAGCAATAGTGTGTCGACCTGCCAGTATCATATTTTGTGCTGGGGCACCATACTTCTCTCTCTGGTCTCTCCAAGTGCAACCCTTTGTAACATAATCGAAATTGCCACCATTCCTCCATAGCTACATATCAGAAATCATCAATCCTCTTGGATTTATTCAGTATTGGTATTACTGAAAATGTAAAGACTGGTAGACGTGTTTCCTGAGACTTGGGACATTTTATTATTACAGGATGATATTGTGGGTATAACAAGCGAAAATAGAGACAACTTCAGGCATCAGAATACATTGTCCAAGGTTACCTGGTCTGCCTCTTGCCATCTCTAAGTGTATCTCCCATTGTTTCTTGCACCAGCACTCTAGAATGACTCAAGAAGTTTAATACAATTGCTTCCTGACATTAAAGTTCAGAAATAAATAAATACAGTATATATAACAAAAGTCTCGTTGCATATCCTAACCCTTTTTTTAACAAAATGTTGTCTCCATTCCAATCCTTGTTTCTCATACACGAGAGGACTTCCACCTCCAAGTGACCATGGTCCCAACCTAGCAAGCAAGACAATTTGGAATACAACAGCCCACTTGAAAGAACCCAGAAGCCTTTCACTTTACCGTAGATATTTTTCAAATTTCTGTGCTCTAAGAATTTGAATTGCATGACCAATCCCCAAAGTAAACCTGTATTTTGTTAATCCAACACCACATGAAACAACTATTGTGGGAACAAGGAGACTTTTCGATTTATCTTATATGTTCTTTTAAATTTGTGCGTCCTTGTCATCTGAAATGGATCAAAAGACATGATTCAGGTGTAGAAGTGAACCACAGTTGTCGGTACCTAAGGAAACTTCACAAACCACAGTTTCTCTCTCTGAAAAGCAAATTCACAATTTCAGGTGATACGAAATGTTTTGAGTTCTGCTAGAATGTCTATTCCAACAGTTATGTCTTGAAATACATGGAAATATTAGCAGTGGCAACAAGGCAGAGAATTTTTACATCTCTTAAAAAGATAAAGCATTACTCACATGAAAAGAGTCTCCAGACTAAAGATAAAACAGGTCTTGGTAAATTTGAACAGCACCTCAATCATCCTTCTCGTCATTAAAGACCTCTATCTCCACACCAAATAGGAGCATGTGTGAGGTCCTCGTGACTCCCAACTGTTTGAGGACATGGGGCAGAGGTTGAGTTGAGTGAGGACAAAAAAGAGCTTCCCCACATTGAGTGGGTGGATTGCAGATATATTCATGCCTCAAGAAGGCAAAATGTAACTCCGTATGTATTTGTAATATCTCAAATACAGTGTCTATTATATCTTAAATTGCAGTTGTCTACATTTGCCTCTGATTACCATCATTATGATTGTTAATCCAAGGTTGGGGAAATTTATGGCAATTAAACTCCGCATATCATGAATTTGTCCAGTACATATTTTGTTTTCATATTAGCCACATTAAGTTTAAGAAGTTGGCTTATTGATTCTGTTGGCTATAATTTGCAGAGGAATAGCTCCAACGTAAACTGAGTCTTTCAAATCCACCACACACTCCGCTAAACATTTTGTTATTACCATAAAAAAAAGTTGAAATGTGTACAGGCAAGAAATACTCGGAGAGTTACTTACATTTCTGCCCCCTCTTCGCCATTCTCAGAAATCTGAGGCGCCTTGTTCCGTCCTGTCTTGAAGGAGGCATTACCCCGACCGCCTCGTCCTCCGGGCAAAAACATAACCCGCTGCCCGGGAGTGGTGAGTTCCACCAACACATCGCCATCACTTCCTTCGCTGGCGTCTCTTACAATCGTTCCCGGCGCGACCTTGACAACAGCATCCTTCCCCTTGGCACCGTCTTGGCACTTGCCCTGGCCATGGCTGCCACTCCCAGCCCTAAAATGCACCGTTTTTCTAAAAGGCAATAGCGAATTCATGGAACCATCGACCTCAATATACACATTCCCACCCCTGCCACCATTTCCGCCCGCCGGTCCGCCGAATGGCACGTATTTTTCTCGCCTGAAGGCAACCACTCCGTCGCCGCCGTCCCCCGCCTTGATGTATATTTTCGCCCTGTCGAAGCACCGCATTACAGCAGGCACTCCCTTCCCGCTAGCTTCCCCCAAATCTTCTTCATTTCCAGCCTCATCAAATTCGTCATTAAAACTAGTGTTAGGGCTTTCGCTAAAATCAGGATTAGGGTCTAGTTTAGAATCAGCGTTTCCAAAGAAGCTGTCGGGGAGCGGCCCGTGAAGTCTTTCAAGCTCTGCGAGCTCCTCCTCTGCTTCTCGGAGCAATTCAGCCTCTGCAACAATATCGTCGTCGTCGACATTCTCATCCTTGTCATCATTACTAGAGTGAAAGTCAAGAAAATCGTTAGGAGTAACAAGGCTGCGCAGGGGTTTTGCGGCATCTTTACGGGATTCTAACCATACTTGCTCCGCTTCAATTTGTGCGGCGTCATCATCTCTTGGAGGAAGAGCTGTATATGTGGTAGCTAAACTGCCGGCTCCGAACAAAATGACGTCTTTGCTGTGAGAAATGTGTCCGCTTGCATTTGCAATTTTCGGCTTGGTTTTGGTTTTGGTGTTCGTTTTTGTTTTCTCTGGTTTCGTTCTTGAAGTGGTTAAGTTTTTGGCTGGTCTTTTGCCAGCGTATATTGCAAGTGCGGGAGATGAATAAGAAATGTTTAGGAGAGTAAAGGAGTCGAACATGGCTGAGGAGGGTTGACGTATCAGAGCAGCATTTACAGCTGCAAACATGGGAGCATCGAAATGTTTCGGAGCCTCTCTTCTCAGGAGGCATTTTGTCTGCTTCGCCACCTTATCCGAAACAGATAAAAGGTCGCCTGTCTCTCGGCAATTTTGCTTGGTAATTATTTTAATCTTTTTCGTTTTAGAGGATAACCAGGCAGCTTAGCTTATTTTTGGTGGGAGCTGCTCAACTTTTTCTGGAACAATATGGGTTGAAGTTGAAGTAGAAGTTGAAGAGGTTTTAATGACGTTTATGAGACCAGCGGTCTATGAGATCACGAAAGAATCAAATTTAAACCTTTTTGTTGAAGTTTCTCCAAGTAGGTCCTTTTGATGTGGATCTTCATTAGGAAGGTAGTCGTTTTGTGTAAGTTTGCCTCATCAAAAAGCCCAATCAAACTGTCCCTTATAAATTATCCTCATATGACTGCAAATGTCCTCATAAGCAGCACACTCCTTGATAAAATGTCACTCCGTTTCAACCAACCCCTCTACTGCAAAACGTGCATGTTCTTTCTTCCCACGCTTCTTTGGGAACTTTCCATCTACCCATCTTGCACCGTAAATGGTGAGAGCTGGTCCTCAGCTGAGCAATCAAAATTTTTGCCTTGCCTTTGATTGTGGAGCTTAAATACTCTTTATTGTCATGGTCCCACTTGGGGTTAAATTCTTTGACATAGTGAGCTTTTTTCCTCCCTTCGTGCTTTGTCCACATGGCAGTTTTGAATTTCTCTAACACCCACCTTTTTATCTCAATGTTAGTGTTTGGGCACTCGTTTGAGCATTGTTTGGGCACTCGTGGGTGGAGTCAGTGGTTCTCTGAATGGTAAAGTTTGCTGCTTATTTTTAAGAGTCTTTTAAATATTATTTTTAAATTAAATTTTTTAGTCATCTTTCTCGTAAATATATTTGAAAATAAAATTGTAAGCAAATAAAAATAGACGGAAAAATAAGGTGAAAACACCTGTAGCTTTTTTCAATAATCAGTTTGTTGTTTATTTCAAATTTTTCGGGACCTTGGGATCATGTTGGACTCAATTGGAAAACATGGCAGCAACTCACGATAGAATACAAGTTATCCCCTACAAATAATTATAATTCAAAGACTTGTCTCACCTGAACTATTTGATCTGTGGTCAACACCATGCCATGCTAAGTTTCTTACAAATTGGAAATGGCCTAATAACTAAAACTTTCATGTTTTCCCTCTTAAATGAGTCTATAAACAAATTCTTCCACCCTGCCCCCTCTCGACCTATCTTAATTGTAAATGGTATTGCATGCTTAGTCGTGCAAAATGGAACAAATTAAGTGCTCTTATTTGGAAATCCAACGCTGAAGCTCAAGCCCAATTGACAACTTGAAAGATACCACATGTCAAAATCTCTATCAATGATAGTCTCTATTTCATCTCCCCTACTCCTTCATGTCCTTTATGTGGTAAAAATGAAACCATCAAGCATGCTTTTGTGTATTGTTCTCATGCTTGATGCTTGTGGAAATACCTTTTCACCAACCTCCTTGCTCTTTCCTCTCCACCTCGGACATGGAAAGTTGTGTTGCTTGGGCTATGTAAGCACCTAAATATCATATCTCAAACCTTTAGGTACATTATATTGAAAAACATTTGGAAATTGTGTTGCCTAGTAGCTTTTTCTCACACCATTTATACCATTCACCTGGAAGCCCTGATCATATGTGTGAATCTCTCCCCTCATCTTTCTCTTTTAAAGTCCTTTGTTTAGGCCAATGCTAACCTGCAAGTCCCACTAGGAGAGATACAAATTCAGTCCAGTGTTCTTGAGGTAAAAATGATAGATGTCGAGTGCAAGAAGAATGATATTATTTCTCTTCCAAACTGTTGATTTTATGGAGCATAGTAGAGAAAGAAAATGCCTTGATCTAATAGGTCTAGGTGGAAGAAGGGAAGGTGTGCTTATCTCCATAAGAAAAAAGACATCTTTCTCTACAGATTATATCCAATGGCATCCATAAATGTAAGATTATTAATTTGGTAGGGTGTGAGCAGATGATCTTCTTCCTCAACAAAAAGTCTCACTTCCAGGCAACGGTTGCTATGTTTTGCTCTAGAAGGCATGCATTTTTAGGAAGATGAAAGTCTCCATAAAACTACTGATGGATTGTCTACTATTTTCTCGTAAGGATCAAATATTGGATGTAACAACAAGTGATATTCGGCTGATGTATTTTTCACTGATTGGTATGTGTTATTTGTTTTCAATGGTTATAATCATGCTCATGCTCTAGTGAGCTTTGTAGCTATAACTATTACAAGTGTTTCTATAAGACTCATATACTTATGGGCTTTGTTATAAGTGCATCATGTTGTTGCAACAATTGTGCTCCTTTGTGATGTATTGTTTCATGTGGTTGTAGGTTGTTGATCAATCTGTTGTTGTGATTGTTTTGGTTGATATTACTACAGTTGTTTATTGTAATGTTATTGCTTCTATCCAATAAAAATGATTGTAAATGAATGAATGAATGGTTTTCATGATGTCCACAAGACTGAAAAGTCTAAGGGACTGAAGAAAAGCATCCTTAAACGATCTTCATACTCTTTTCAATGTCAACTCTTTTGCTATGGATTTTGACTAAAAAGATAGCAATCAAGTTGATCGTATCTTCATCAAATAAATGGTGCATTTTGTCAACCTTCAAGTTGTTTTCATATTGGGTACTAATATCCTCATAAGTAGCACATTCCATGATAAAGAGTCACTCTGTCTATTGTATGCCCTTATTGAAGAATATGCAAGTTGTCTCTTCCTAGGCTTTATTGGGCCTCTTCCACCTACCTGTCTCACACCTAAAATGACGTGATCATATCCTCAACTGTGCAACTAACAATGTCTTTGGTTTCCTTTAATAACTACACCTAAATATGTGTTTCCCCCATGTTCACAAGTTGGATTAAATTCTTTGATGTAAGATATTTTTTCGCTCGATGTGATTAGTCCACATGGCTATCCTAAATTTTGTCATTAAAAAATATTTTATTTCCTCAATGGTATCGGAGTATTTGTGTAGCTTGATGTTCCACTTGCTCAACCTTTTTTTGTTTTGTTTCATCCATGTTTTTTTTTCTTATAATCAAGACCCTCCTCTATAGTTATTTTGGGTCAGGATTGGTTATCCATGTTTTCAACTTTTTTTAAATAACTTATTAACCAAGTTATTGTTGACTCCTCCAACAGAAAAGTACCTACTTCCACCAAAAGGATTTCATATGGGAGTGAGGTTTTGGCTTTGATTGTTTGTAATTAGATGCTTTTGAATTCTCCCTAAGTGTCTCTATCTACAATTTGGCACGGTGCCACCCCAAACTTCAAGCTATAGAGGACCACCACCATGACCAACAAACCCAAAAAAAATATCTTGGTTTTCTACTCCCAAAGTTCAACTTGTCTGCACCTATTTTGGGGTAGGTATGATGTTGTCCATCCTCCCTATATCTTTTGTGTCCTACGAGTCTCCCAAATGAGCTTATAGTGACAGTTTATCCCAATATATTTGTATTCTTTCACTATTTCCAATGAGTTGCCTTAAAAAAAAGGTAACTTATTTGTCTTTCCTCTTTAAAGAGAAAATCATGATTTTAGTTTTGGTAATGTTCACTTACATCCCAAGCTCTTGAGAAAAGTGTTATAAGGCCATTAAATGACCTCTTAATCCATGAGCAGTTTTTGGTATTAGGATAAGGTTGTATGAAAAATAACTTCACCACATAGCCTGTCAGTTGGACACCTTCTCTATTTATTTTGTTTAACTAGGTTTCCAACTTATCAATGTATAAACCAAACAAAGTGGGGGGTAGAGGATATCCTTTCTTAACACCAATGTCAATACCAAAACATTTGGATGTTCCTTCACTTGTTCGAATCTTAACTCTAACTTTCTCATAAAGTGTATGCATCATCACTCTAAACATGTCTGGAATATCCAATGCTTATATTTTGTTCCATAGTTTTTCTCTAGGCACTATGTCAAAGATTTCGTAAAGTCCACAAAACAAAAATAAGCTTCTTCCCCTTGATTGTCCCAAATTTGTTCTATTAGATGCCTAAGGGTGATGCATTGATCAATGGTAGAATGTCCAGGCCGAATACCTATTTTTTCCTTTTTCTCTTTTTCCTTCAGCTTCTTCCCTACTGCTAATTCTGTGTTCCACCATGCTCCCAAAAATTTTGTCAAAAAGGGGGTTGACCATAATAACATGGTAGTTATATAGATTATTGATATTCCCACATTTAAAGAGAAAAATGACCACACTAGTTGTTTACTCCTCTAAAAAGTCATCCCAAACAACACTATTAAATATTCCTTTTATGTGAGGGACAAGAAGCTCAACTCCCCACTTTAAATGTTTAGCATGAAGCCCATCTATGTTTGTTACCTTACCATTTGCTAAAATATTTATTCCCTATTTTATATCATCTATTGGAAGAGTTCTACGGTTGTGTTCACTATGGGAAGGAAACATTTCTCATGTATCCACTCATAAAGTAGCTTCACATATTCTAGCCATTTGACACTGTAATATTGTTCTCAATCTATTTTCTCCTTCCTTGTACTTCCTTCTAAAAATATTAGGAATTGCTTTTTTTTCATAAAGATTAATTCCTTTTTTCTTGCATCTCCTTATTATATTATTATTATACAAATTTTTCATATTTCTTATTTTCTTTGCTCAATTCTCTCCTTTTAAAGGATCTATTGGCTCCCTCACTTTCTTCATCATACCACATATTTGCCAGAAAAGTATTTGTAGCACTCTTCCTTTTGTAAGACCTTCTACAAGCACTTAAATCCTTGTGGATTATAGGAATCAACAAACTACTATGAACATGTCTTCCCACCTCATTAGTCATTTTATCTATCAGACTATTATTTATATATTGAAATCCTTGCTTAAGAGTAGCATTGAAGAGGTCCCATTTTCTTGATTTATGAGGATTTTCCTTTTAACAATTATTTTCTTTTACATGTGTCAATTTTGATTATTGTGTGAGATAATTGAAACAAAGTCCAACTTAACAAGAAGAGGTACATAATCAAATTTCATTTTAATAAGGCACTCTCCAATTTCAAACTCCAACACTCTAGCAATAAATTTTTGAGAGCATATTACATACTCTACTACACTTTGGCCATTATATGTTTTGCATGCAATACCCCCCGAAGTTGGCCAACCTCTTATGCCATTGTAGATAATCATGTCAAACAAACTACAAACTCCATTAATTTTGCCCTGATGTGTGTCACACTTCCATTACCATCTTGTTAAACTATATCTCATGATTGACCACAACCATCTTCCAACCATAAGTGATTGTTTTCCCCTTTTGCACCATTACTCAATTGTAAAGATTAATTATTAGTTGTCCTTGCATAAAATCATTCATTAGCACTTCTTCTCCTAAGGTGCTAAATAAAGAGATCTTTTTCTAAAGAGGCATATGGGTCTTTATTATCTAAGTTTTTCTCTTATAGAAATTTGAGTTTCTTGGAACAAAGTAGCAAGTAGCCAACCTAAAAATCACCTTAATCACTATTATTTAAAGATAAATGTATTGTTTATTTGGGTCCTCTTTTTTGACCTTTAAGATTCCAAACCACTTCTAATATATTAGCACTATGACTCCATCAAGTCCTTTAGCTATCTCATTCCCTTTGTTCCAAACTGATAATTTCTTGTAACCTTCAAAATTTGGGGCTTCATAGCCATCGTGCACATGTGTTTCAACAAAAATGACAATTTATTTCACCTCTGCTATGGGCCTCAACTTGGGACCTCTTCTCCATGGATAGCCTCTACGATTCCAACTCACTATACTTTAGTAGTCCTATAGGGCCCCTATTTCCTATTTCTTATTTGAGAAACACTCGATAATTTGAGGTTTCTCCTTCAACCATTCCCACATTAACACATTTCTTGTTGTCTTCATTTTTTCCCACTCTTTCCTTTGTTTCCTTGCTAATCAAAAGTCAATTCTTCATCTAGATAAAGGTGTTTACCTCTAAGTAGCCCTCTGTTTCTAAGGATCATATTTTTATCCTTTAAATTTCTCAAGATAAGTCTTACATGTATATGTCATTCTCCATATATCCTCTTACCAATCATATTAGCTTGTTGAATACCCCTTGTCTACTTCAACTTTATTTAAGAAAGTCTCTAGCTAGAATGCTAGTTCTCTCTTTTTCACCAAAGTCTCTCAAACCCTTGATAATGATATTTGTAGCCTTTCCTTGCTTATCCAACTCTTCCCTTATTTCTATTTTGATTTGTTTCTCAATGATTCCTTTTTGTTTATTTGTTGATTCATTTAAAACTTGTGACCATGATTTAGCCTCTTCCATCCAGTCTCTTAGTTGAGTTTCTTTAGATTCCATGTCAACTAATGTTAATTGAATTGCCTTTATTTGTGTTGAGTTGTCTTCTTTTAACAAATCTAATTCCTTATTCCTTATGGTTTGCTAAGCTTTATTTAGTGGCAAAACAAGTAGTGTGATAGGGCCCTTATGGATAGAGAAGTTAGTAACTACTAAGTTGAAGTTAGAATCCTTCACCATAAAAGCAACATTCAATCAAGAGATGATAGTTTAGAAGACTAAGAAGACAATTAAATACAAATCAAGATTTTGTTAGAAGAGAGGTTTAAAAGACAATGGATTTGGCATGATAATTAGTTCTATAGTGATAACTAACAAACATGGAAAAAATATACTCAAACCTTCTATAACAACATAATAAGAAAGATAGATCTTATCAATGATAGTCGAGATTTTGTTAGAAGCAAAGTATTAAATAAGAGTGTCACAATATTTCCTAGGCAAACATCAAATATAGAGGACAAAGACAACATGATAAATTGACACAATTGTACTCATAATGACTATTGTTGCTCTAAAGGAAGGGTATATTCCATAAGAGGTTACTATGTATGAGGATTCTTAAGAGTTCAAAGGTTAGTTAAGCCTTGGATTAATCCCTATTGTTGGTATGTGTATGAGATTTAAGATACTAAATCTTGATAGTTTAGTATGCATATAATAATAGGGAACTTTAGCAAATCAAATATTTAAGTGGAGAAGCCAAAAAGATCATATGAGAAGTACATCATGGAGACACAAACATACATATAATAGGGTATAATAGTGATTATTCACCATGAGCATAAAAAATGAACAGTCCCATAAGAAATAAATGTTATTCATCACGATATGGAAGGTCATGAAAGGATTGTCAAATAAATGATAGTCAATACAATGAGTTTTTAATGCCATAAAGATGATTATATGAAGAGATGTGAGGACAAAAATATTATTAGAAAAGTAGCAATCCAAGAGCATAGCATAAGCCCATAAACCATCAAATTATTATCATTAAAGGGGATTAGAAACCATGAGTAGCTACAGATATTGGTGGTACAAAGAAAGGGTCAAAATTCAAAAGGACCTATTGATCAACTATATATGCAATGCAAAATAAGTATGTACAACCCTCATCCTCTAATGAGAACACAAACAAAGCTTACAATGTTAGGATGTGTTCTAAGATGCTTCATTAATTCAAAGATTTAGAGAGCTTCCTTCCAAAATCCACTTTATGCACATTCCTTCACATGACATCTCTTTGAAGTATTATGCCAAATAGTTCAAGTGCATTGTCTATGATTTTACATTTAGCACGTGTTAACTAAAGCATTTCCAACTTTATTATCTAATAGAAATCTCCCTAAATCTTGTGAACATTACATTCAATGAGCCAACATCTCTTTGATGAAATTTGTCAAATAGTTCACATGCCTAGTTTGTGCTTCCACATTTTGCATACATATCTACTAGAACATTTCCAACCATTTAATATTTGACATAACTCTACCTTCATTATGCTTTGATGGATGTTGATAAAGGTTGTTCAATCTGGATTCACACCTACCAATTGCATTTGCTTGAAATTTTCTAAGGCCTTTTTTAAAAAATCATTATGTGCATAGATTGCAATCATTGCAGCCCATTAGACCAAATAATTTTGAGGCGTTTGGTTAATTAGTTCACATGGCTTGTCTATGTTCTCACAATTTGCATCCATGTCCACCATGTTACTTAAAACTACAACATTTGAGAAAAAATGACTTTCATTTATGCTTTGATGGTTGTGTCTACCTTGTTCTAAAGCTCCCATTCTAGTAGAGAATGGGAGCTCAATAACAAAAATTGGAGAGACTACCTTTACACATGTTAATTATTTTTTCTTAAAAGATTACGAACCTAATTTTATACTAAACAATTAAATAATAATGTTTTAATTTTTTTAGCTCTATAAAATTTTTAAATATTTATTTAAAAACAAACATAATTTTATTGGATAATTTCTATCTTTATCTTTATAATTGATTAAATAATGTATATTTTTTCAATTCTTAAAATAGTTTTTTAAAATTGTCACCCAGTTTTAGGAAGGATATCCTTATCCATCCACTTGGAGATTTATTGACAAAGGTTCTTCAATTCATTATGAGTGTAGTATGCGTAAAAATTAACTAGCATATACCTATAATTTATAAATAAAATTTATGTATAAGATGTCAAGAGATATTAAATTTTAAAAGTCTTTAACATTCATAAATATGAAAAAATGATAATATTTTCTATTTTAAATAATAAAAGAGAATGTAAATAACAAAAAAAGATTGCTAGAAATATATAATTTTAGAAGTCTATCTATATTTATACAATATACATGCAACCCATAGGATGAGAACTAATTAGGGTAAAGTACAATAATATTATACTATTTTAATTAGAGTATTTAATGATATACTATATTATTTTAGTTAGGGCATTATTATTTAATTTATCAATATTATATAATAAATGTTTTATGAGTTTTAGAGTTAGTAGACCATGATATGAAGGACATCATACAAGTCATGAACTAAATATTTATCATCATTTTTAATTATTTGAATATCTACACTGACATATCAATATTATGCAATAACACAAGTATAGTTAAGTTATTAGATTGAACCCTAACTCTAAGAATAAACCAAATCAAACCCTAGCCCTCAATTAATTTCAATCATACCATTAATCTTGAATTAAATTGAACTCTAACACTAATCCTAGCTAAATTATCACTCTAATTTCAAAATCTAATTCTAATTCCTAATAAAGCATAATCATAATAATAATCTTTACTAGATCAACCTATAACGCAATGGTTGTAGTAGACGTGATGGATGTAGTAGAAGTAATCCTATTCTACTCTCAGAGCTTACTGTAAAAATTGGTATCAGAGCCACTGTCTAAATAAAAATAGTTTTGTTTGTTCTACTCTTGTGTCTTAAATCTGTGATACATTCCTTTATCCTTGCTTCCTTGTGTTTTCTGAGTGACATAAGACCTCATTGTTTAAGCCGTGGAAAGGAATTTTAGAGGCTGGGAGAGTAGCTCAACAAAGACAAGTAGTGCGAAGCAGAACAGGATGGAAGGAACACAGAA
This sequence comes from Chamaecyparis obtusa, assembly GCA_027943335.1. Taxonomy (NCBI): domain Eukaryota; kingdom Viridiplantae; phylum Streptophyta; class Pinopsida; order Cupressales; family Cupressaceae; genus Chamaecyparis; species Chamaecyparis obtusa. Next base: position 822,105 of record BSBK01000847.1, read on the forward strand.
TTCTAAAGACAAATTCAATAAACCAGAAACAGAAGAACTTGTGAGTCTTGGTTCAATCTTTCACTCTTTAAATAATATTGTTTTTGATGAAGATATGCATGTAGATAATCATGATAAATTAAAATTACCTAAAAAAAGATTTAGGCTTCCTACAAAAAATTGGAAAGAAATATATTCTGATTTAGGAATGCTTCAGTATAAGTCTAAGACTGTCTGTAAAGTAATAGAATTACAAGTCGAAGTCTATAATGATGAAGCCCATAGATTCATTAATCTTATGTCCAGTAAAGAGATACAGAGTCTTGTCAAACAAGCAAAAACAAAAAATGGATACAAATATTTGCATATAGGTAGTATTATTGCTGGATGTGAACCACTGTATAGGAAAGGAATCCCAGCTACAGTCTTTATGACTCTTCTTGATGTCCGTCATAATAGATATTGTGACATGTTAATGGGAGGAATTTATGCTCCAATGGCTGCAGGAGTGACAACTTTTGATGTAGTCCCAAACTTTGCAATTAGTTTGTCAGATCCACATCTAGATAAAGTCCTTATGTTCCAATTTGGTACTCATTACCTAGATATGAAACCTGGATCCAGAACCCATGCTTTGTATTTTGCTTTGTATGGTCAGTTGTTTAACACCACTGTTCCAATAGTCAAGGATCCTCAATCTGATAAGTCTAAAGCCAAATATTCTTTGTTATGGCAAACCCAAACTAAAGGTGCTCAGCTTATAGTACCCAAAACGATAAATCTTGTAGATATCCAAGTTCCAAAAAATTGGATCATTGATACTAGAGCTCTTCAGCAAATAAACATGCCAAAGAACCTTACTACTATTGCAAGTATCAAGGAAACACCTGGAAAAGCCCATATCCTCTTTGATGAGCCAAATTCCAGAAAATCTTTTGGATCTAGCTCCAAAGGTTTTCAGCGAACTGAGTCAAGTCTATCTGTAAAACCACCTACTCAGTGTAACCATCTGAATTGTATACCCGACTCTCAAGGATCTCTATATTGTTCAAACTGTAAACAATCCTTCAGGGAACCTGCAACATCAATCTCCAATCCTCTTACTCAAACTATCAACCATTGTGAACATCCACAGTTCAGTGAGTTAGATGATGGAAGTCTACAATGTGATCATTGTAAATATGTCAAAAATACCTTTCATGTGAGAATGATCTTATCAGGACACAATACATCATTCTCTGAGCTAGATATTATAGCATCTGAGAAAGCATCTACCAATGTACCCATAGCAATACCCAAAGGAATACCACCTTTTTGTGATTTCATGCTTAACTCATCAGATGACAAATTTTCAATTCCATATTGGCCTCAATATGTCATTGCACAAGGTCAACCTGATGCTACAACACAGTCTAAAATGCTTAATTATGCTAATCTCTGTCTCCGAAAAGCATTACTTTTTCAACAAGATACACATCAACGTCTTTTGCAAGCTGAACTTCAGTGTCAAAAACTTGAAGCTGGTCAGAATTCTAACTTCCATGAAGTTTTAGCTTCTCTCAAAGCTTTGGAAAGTCGTCTTGCCAGTGTCATGTCTTTTAAGATTTCCTAGGATATCGCTGCCCTTCACCATGATTATTCTAGTTTTAAAACCTCAGCAGAAGCTTGGTGGACCGAACAAGCCAAACAAACTCAACATTTACAACAAGTCCAGAAAACCACTTCTCAAGTTCAAAGAATAGTTGAACAAGTTAGCTCACAACAGTATGAGGATGCCCAGAATGTAACTCAAGCCATATCCACAGTTACACAAACACTTGAACAAGTAGTAATCCATCAGTCTGATGAGTTGAAAGTCACTTTACAGAAGACCAACTCAAGAAAATGGACTTTCCCTGATGCTACAGAAGATCTAGAGAGATTAAAATGTCAACAATTAGGAAAGGCATTGCTATTAGATGTGCCAGAAGCCAAGCCTCAGGAATTTGATAAGAAAATAGGGAAATGGCACTCTGTTAATATGGTAAAGCAGGAAAATTCTAGTGGCCCATTTGATAGAATTCATAATTTTTCAAACGTGTCTCCACCTCTGACTAATTTTGATGATTATGATCCAATAAAGAACAAAGCCACAATTGATATTTTACAAGCATGGATTGATAATGCTATCAATACTGTTGATGGTGTGACTACAGAACAAGCCATCAGACAAGCTCTAAATGCTCTAACAGGCATAGCCCGAACAACATGGGACTCTTTAGAACCAAAATATAAGGAAGATCTTATTCACTCAGGAGTTAATCCTGTCTATGAGTCCTTATACATAATGTTTGTGGGACAACATGAAAATGAGAAAAGAATAGCTTACAAAAGATTTAAGGAAAATAGAATATGTGACATGAAATTCTTTGAAGACTATTGTAAAGAACAATATGTGAATTTCTACATGTCTGGACAAACTAACAATAATGCTTGGATGTACAATACATTCTTAGAAGGATTTCCCTCACAATTGCAGTCTTATTATATGGAAAGAATTCTAAATAGCATACTAAATACTCTAGATATGACAATCAATGATGTCACATTTCCACAATTAGTTCAATTCATTAGAGAAATCAATGAAGAACTATGTTTTGAAAAGAAAAAATAGAAACAGAAAAAGGTTGTCTTACCTTATCTTAAACATGGAGTATGTCAGTGCTTGCAAAATAGTTATGGATGTCAGAAGCATGAGAAAAAGCATTTCTCATGTCCCAAGCAACGGACTAAGTATCCTGAATACAAATATTCAGAGCATCAAAAATTCAGAAGGAAGAAAAGATATAAAAAAACCTTTTTGCAAAATAAGCATCGCATCAAAAAGAAGGACTTTAAACCAAAATGTTACATATGTAAAGGCCTCATTATGCAAACAAATGTGATCAATGCCATAAGCCTGAACATTCAAAGAAAGTTCACACATTAAGGAAAGCAGGACTAGACTATTTGCCCTTAACAGAAGTTAATAGTCCTTTCTCCTCTGATTCTGAAGACTATTGTCTTCAAATTTTTGATTCAGATATTTCAGTTGAACAAAAGCCACTTGTCCGTCATTTTGGTCTACACTCAGAATCTGAGTCTAAAAGTTTTCATTTAGCATCTGAAGATTCTGAAGTTTCTTTTATGTGTAATATTTTTTCCTCTAGAAACAATTGGTCTCGTGGAAAATTATCTCCACAAAGAGGATGAGGATGTTTCTCCCCATTTAGGAAAACATTTACAGACAATGAATATGAGTTAGATGATTCTTGGATTCAAGAAAATCTATATGATATAGATAAGAAGATTCAACATCTGGAAAATCAAAAAGAAAACTATGTGACTCCCTATCAGCATCAAAAGATTATTCAAGAGATAATCAAAGCCAAAAATGCTAAGGAAGAAATACTCAGTCAACACCCTAATATGCAGTGGGTAAATAATGATAGGCCAGGATTAAAATCCACATTAGAATACACTCCAAATCCAACTGCACAAAAAGCATTTCAAAAATCCTCAAAGATTGAGTGGTTGGAAAATCGCTTAGCTTTCTTGTATACAGTAAAAGCAGATGTAAACAAAGAGATCCTTTCTGTTCAAAAGGATTTAAGAGAAAGACAAGCATCTTCAAGTTCTCTTATTTCTTTAGATAAGTATCTGACAGAACTTGAATAGTTAAAATGTGAAGAGTCTTCCTTCACACCTGTTACAACACTAGTTTCAGAGACAACAAAAGAAACAAAAGCAGTTGAAGAGCAACATAATGTTTATACCTATCTGAAAGGGTTTTCAAGTCCCTGTCTAGCATTCTTGATTACAGTTAAATTACCTGGAATAAAAGCTTATACGTTGTGTGCCTTACTAGACTCAGGAGCAGATTGTAATCTAGCTCGTGCTTATTGTTTCCCTAGAGATTGTTGGACCTCAACAACAACTTCAATCAACTCACTTACCAGCAATGGTAATCTAGTGAAACATAAAGCCTTGATTCCATTAAAGTTTGGTTCCAGTCTCCATCAGACCAAATTTTTTGAATTTCCAGTAGAATCCTATGATTGTATTATAGGAAGTGTGACTCTATAGCAATGGAGTCCATATACCTCTGGCACCAGTATTTCATTTAGTGTAGGGTCTGTCGCACAAATCAATGAAGCCAGGGCATATTCTCCAAGACTCACACTTTTCCCAAAAGATAAGATCATTCAACCAGGACAACATGTTTGGTTTACACAACAAGCAGAAAATGCAAAGTTAGATCTTGAGCAAGTTCAAAAAGATTTTGCTGCTACTGTACTTACCAAAGATCTCCAAAAATACCAAAGATCATTTGAATGTTCACTTACTCTAAAGAAAGATCAGAATGGAATAGAAATGATCCTGAAAAGAAAAGCCAATTATCTCATTCTCTCCAAAACAGATCAGGAATTATGTGAAAAAGAAATTTCTAAACTTTTAGACAAAGGATTGATCAAACCTAGTACAAGCCCATTCTCTTGTCATGTGATGTATGTTCCTAAAAAATATGAACATGGGAATGAACTATCAGAAAGAAGATTGGTTGTCAATTATAAACCTCTTAATGCATGTCTTGAAAGTAATCAGCATCCCCTGCCCAGCAAGGATTATATATGGTAGTGAATTCAAGGATGTAATGTTTTCAGTAAATTTGATCTGACAAAAGGATTTTGGCAGGTAAAAATCAGAAAAGAAGATCAATACAAAACAACCTTCTCAGTTCCACAAGGGCTATATGAATGGACAGTTTTACCATTTGGAATCAAAACTGCTCCCTCCATCTTTCAAGGTATTATGGATAAAATCTTTGCCCCTTACACAAAATTTATTCAACCTTACATAGATGATATTCTGATTTTTAGTCAAGATCACAAATCTCATCTTGAGCATCTCAAGAAATTTCTGTCAATATGTCAGACAAATGGAATTTGTTTAAATCCCTCCAAATTTAGTTGGTGTACTGAAAGCCTTATCTTTATTGGCACAAGAATTGAGCCAAATGGAAAGATCTATCCACAAAAACATCTTCTTGAAACAATTCAACTGGTAGAAGTCAAGGATAAGAAATCATTACAACGATTTCTTGGATTAATCAATTACATTACAGGATACTTCCAGAATATTGCAGAAACACGCAAAGAGCTCAACAAACTGTTAAGGAAAAATGCACCTCCTTGGTCTGTATTTCACAATCAAGCTATTCAACAAATTAAACAGCAATGTCAGCATCTTCCTCACCTCAAAATCCCAAGATCTGGTAAGAAAATTGTTCATACAGATGCAAGTGACACCGCATGGGGTGCAGTATTGTTAGAAGAAGTAAAACAGAATAATCAAATTAGAGAAGAAATTGTCAGGTATGAATCTGGATCTTTTAAAGGTGTTGAACTTAATTACCACTCTACACATAAAGAGCTTTTAGCTGTGGTCAAAGCATTTGAAAAGTTTCAACTATTTATTGGTGATCATAAATTTCTTCTGCGAAGTGATTTGAAAAATCTTCCTGGATTCTTTCGCAAAGAATCAAAAAATAAAGTTGTGCGAGCAAGATTGCTCCGTTGGGCACAAATTCTTGATACTTTTGATTTTGATGCAACACACATTGAAGGTTCCAAAAATATATTAGCTAATTTTCTCAGTCGAGAAGGATCTATTCACATGGTTCATAGTCTCAATCACACTCAGCCTGGGGAAGGTCATAGACAAGTTGTTTTACAGCCAAATCTCTTTACAGAACAAGCTCAGTCTCAGGAAGATATCATTCATAATCTCAATATGGTGTTCAATAGCCATGCTGATAATTGTCCTTGGACGTGACAACTCTATGAAGACCGACGAAGAGTGTTGATTGAAGAATTTACTCAAGCCTAGCAACGACAACAACATAATGTCTGAATGATCAGAGAACACAAAGAAGAATATAATTTTATTAGCAATGTGCCATGGCAAGAAAATTTGAATGTTCTAACACATCAACTATATATAGAACAAAGGAATCGACATTTTGAAGCATCACGACAACTCCTAACTGATGTAGTGATTCAACGATAGCCTTGTCATCCATCTGATGATGAAATTAAAAATTATCTCCAACATGCAGTCAGCAGTCCTACCTCTCCTGAATGGCCTATTATCACCAGTGTAATCTCTTTCGAATGGCCTACTCAAATTCTGAGTAGTACTCATATTCCTAATCAGCAGTGATGGTTAATCATCAATCAATTGGGAAATTATTTTAGAGTAGTTTTCCCACATGATCATCAGATATAGCCAACAACCTATAATTATAGGTATTTGCATAAAATCACATTCCATTCCTATATTGAAAATCCTATAAACAGGTATATCTTCTCTATCTATGGCCCCTCTTTGCAGCAACAAAATACCATGGAACTACAAAGTTTACATCTTTGGGCACATCCTCATACTAGACAGCCAATTTGGATCTTCACTACTTTCCAGACCAAACCAGAACCATGGGATATTGGTAATCCCACAAAATAGGCACATGTTCATCTATATCAAAGAATTCTCTGGAAAGAAGAAACTCTTGAAGAAAGATTAATGAACGTAATGAGCATTCCATCTTAGGAAGAATCAGACAATGATCTTGAATATCACTCACCAAAGCATCAACGATATACCTAAGTGGATGGGGTTGTCATCCACACTTTTTCTCTCTTACGTGACCTCATCCGACATGTCAGCTTTTGGGAAGAGCTGATCATTTCTCTGAAAACCATCCATATGTGTTTTTGCACATATTCATTATGTACGTGGCACATATTGGCTCTAGAGTAATGAGTTTCCCAACCATCAAAAATTATAATAATTGTACACCAGTTACCAAAGTCTGGTTGAACAAAACTAGGGGTAGACTCCACTACCATATCATCCTAAAAGGGTTAGCCCGACACCTTAACAAGGTCTGTGTTCTTTATCTCTTCACGGGTTCAAAAGAGATTCTCCCGTAGTCACTTTTGGGTGTAAAGTGAAAGCATCACGAGTTGCTTGTCCTTACTTGTTGTCAGCACACTACTATGTTCGTAGATATTGGGGTCCACCCAGACCGACATACAGGTCATAGTGGGCATCTACTTTAGTAGTGCGCTCTGCTTTAATAAAGTGGTTCTCCTAATTCTTGACATATGTCAGCAATCGGTTGAGACCCCCTCTCCAATTTGCCTATATAAGCATGCTTCCCTTATGAAGAAGGGCATTCGGAGTTGAGTAAGTCTAGAGTCTTGAGTGTAGAGTCTTGAGTTTAGGATAGTTCTGCAAGTAGAGAGTATGCTCTCATCCTTTTGGATGATCAGAAATCAGACCTTGCCTTTAGGATGTCTTACCATATGAAGCGTAATCTCTTCATCTTCTGTTGTATCATTCTGGTAATAATCTTAGTATGTACATTTGCTTGGTTTGTTCATATATAAGCACCCGATGGATGTAGTAGAAGTAATCCTATTCTACTCTCGGAGCTTACTGTAAAAATTGCGCACCCTCGTAAGAGGGAAGTCTTGTGTTCGAGTCCTAACATGTTGATATGCTGGCTCAAACAATTCCCTGCCTAGGAAATTTAATGATAGGCTATGCACAATGGACGCAGTGGAGAATTGGTGGGTAAATAGAGGTAGGCACACAAACATGACAGAGATGTGATTGATGACTACTAAAATGAGATAATATTCAGAGGTCCTATTAGCAGATTCCATTCAATGATGGGGGAAGGCGCCACTGTGGTGGAGGAAAATAGAAAGGGAGACACAAGGTAGTTGACAAGTTGATGGGAGACAAAATGAGTTGTGATTGGGGTGATAAGCGGTTGACGTTTGTCACATGGAGGGATAAGGAGCTATTGGGAGGTATAAGGAGATTGGAGGTTGCACATTGACAAAATGGAGCGATAAGGTGGGATGTCGTGGAAGCGGGAGTGATAAGGTGGATTAGAGGGAGACATAAGGTGGCAATCGAAACAATTAGAAAAAATAGAACCGTAACTCTAACCTGAATTGAATTTTTATCATAAGCTTTATACTAATCCTATTCAAATCATTATCTAATTCCAAGACAATTCTATTAATTTCTTATCAAGTGACATCATTTCTGAAATTTACTCCAATGTTGGATGAAATTTTAGTCTGTCATTGTGATCCATCTTGATATATATTGAAAAAGAAACTAAATTAAATCCCAACCCTAATCCTAACACAAAATCAAATTTAACCTTGACCCTAACAATAAACCAAAATGGACACTAACCCTAACCCTAACCCTAAACCTAATAGAACCCTGACCCGTGGTACATAACAATAAATCACTTTTGATCACGAGAACACGCCAACTGTTGATTTTTCTCATTCTTTAATCTCCCAACAATGCTAAGGGAACACACTTGCCATGCAATTATTCTGATAGGATGAAAGATCTTCATTCAATTGGACATGTGTTCAAAGGTAAGACCATTATAAAAAAATGATTTAACCAAGAAGATGGCCTAAAATAATATGAACTTAGAACATAAAACTTGGTCCCGTGGGAAGAGATAGGTTGCAACACTTTGTGTTCATGCGGTTGGCGTGAAACATTAGATGACATCATCGTGGGAACACGAAAACATGACGGGTGACCCACACTTAGAAAAGGTAAGAAACCTTAGCTTAACACATAACAAATTCTGGTTGACTTAGGATAAGGACCTAAGACTTAGGGAAATATTAAAAGGGGAAAAATTAAATAAGATAGAACATTTAAGACTATAAAACCTACGACCCCTTATCACGATAAACAACCCGTTGCTTAAGTTACAAAAAGTAATGAGAAAACATAACACTTACCAACATAAGTAGGGTTTTTAAAATATTTTCAAAGGAAATAAACAAGGAACCCTAGGACATACCAGATAAATATGCAAGACAAGACCCAAGAATTTTAACCTTAAGAATCCCTATCAATAGGGTTACAAATTTTGAATCAAAATCTTTTAAACCGAAACAATACCCAAGATGCACTAGTATAGGTGAATTACCACTAGAATAAATTCATATAGAGACATTGGAAGTGATCAATAATACCATAGGTTCTTTCATATGTGTAGAAGATTTTTTTTAAATTATAAAACTAGAGAATCCAAAATTCTAGTGGAATCAGAAATCGATTATAAATTAGAACCATTAGAAATAATAACAACAATTGGGAGTTATTATATAATTCCAAAATATTTCTATGGTACCATCAGAGGTAATGTTGCTACAAAAATGAACTAAAGTGCAAAAAAAACTGGAGAATATCACAACCATGAATCAAGGGACCAAAGTAGATTTTAACAATGAAATTGGAGGATTTACAGTTAACATCCAAGATTATAAATTCTTCCCAAAAGGGGTAAGGAGAGAACCAATTCCCCATCTCAGGAGAATATGAGAAATTCATTTTCCTTGAATAAGGAGAAATTGGGGCAGTTATTATTAAACTCAAAATCCCTTAATGAGGAAGTTAAAGAACAACTAGAAATAATTGATCCGATGTATGAGAGAAAATTTATAGAGCGTATCTACAACTATTGAAGGAAAAACTAATATAGGAGAAACTTAGAAGCTAATACAAAGATGATAAAAATTCAAGAAAAACATGAGGATGGTAGTATACCAATAGAACTGGAAACAATCTATGACCTAATGGGATTTAATCAACCTTTGAGGGTAGAAGATTTAGAGGAGGCAACAAAAGAGGAAGAAGAAGAAGGAGGGGTTAATGAAGAGGAAAAACAAAGGCTTATTACATAAACAATCACACTAGAAGCCATGAAAAATGAAGAATCAAATGCTTTGTTTGAAGAAGCAACAAGCGGAGAATTATGCAAGCCTAAAGACCTAAAGTTAGGTCTATATTTGACATGCCCAAACAAAGAATATCTTGAGTGTGGCAAGGTTGCAAAGAGGAGACAAAGAAAATCATTAACATAATTAAGGAACTTAGTAGGGGTAGCAGAAGATCAAGAAGAAATTATATTAATGCTACAAGTAGGGAAGGGGAAGGTCCTTCCCATGGAGAAATGAGACTGACAACTTGGAATGTTAGGAGCATGAATGCTTCTGACAAATAAAACCTAATCAAGCACAATAGTACAACATTTTAATTAGAAATGGTAATAAACAAGAAACTAAGTTATCTAGAAGAAACGAAATCCTTCAATAGAAGAATTGGATTTTGGAAGATAAAGTGTGTATCATATGATGGCCCAATGGGTGGTTTAGCAATAATTTGGGATCCAAGGAAGGTAGTCTATGAAAAATAACCTCCAACAAAAACTGGAAAAATGGATGGGTAACCGGTATTAATGGTACTCTAAAGTTCATTCTCATCAATGTATATGGGCCTACACAAACCAACAAAAAAATTGGTCTGGTATCAAATTGTGTCTTTTTTAAGATAGAACTCAAAAGAGACTATGGTATTTGGAGGAGACTTGAATGCCATCATGGAGAACTTTGATAAAAGAGGTGGAATTAGGATAGAGTCATATTCCCAAAAAGACTTCAATGAGTGGATTCATAACAATAATTTATGGGACATCCCAATAGATGATGAAACCCTTACATGGAATAATAGAAGGAGTGGATTTAACATGATTATAGAGAAATTGGACAGGTTCTTGTTCAAAGGAAATCTGGAAAATTTCACTAATACATTGATATCCAAAATTTTGACCAATACTGGATCAAACCACTTCCTAGTCCAACTCTCAATTGAAGAGGAATAAAGACCTCAAAAATGTCCATTCAAGTTTGAGAAGATGTGGATGCAGCACAATAAATTTTTAGCCTTGGTAGAAGATTGGTGGAAATAAGTAAAGATAATAGGATTTAAAATGTTTTTCTTTAACTCTAAGTTAAAATTTGTTATGAAAAATCTCCTCTAATGGAATAAAGAACAATTCAAGAACATTTTTTCAAGGAAGGAAATAATAGAAGACGAAATAGAGAAACTAAATTAAGAGGTTATCAGTCTTGGGATGGATCAAGAAAGGTACCAAAAGGAAATAGAGTTATTAAGGGTGTTAGGAATGAATGCTAAATGTTTGGCATCCATTCTGTAGCAGTTGTTGTTGCATTCATGACTATGATTGTCATTGATGTCAACACAATGATCTTCTGGAGGCTTGTAGAGAAGCAGACAGAGTTTGAATTAGCACACATGGGTTATTGCAGTTGGAGCTATGCGACATTGAGGATATACTCTTTGATATGTTATATGTCTATTGTTAAGAGCGCAAATAGTAATTCTTTTATTCATGGAAGTTATGAGCATTTTGGTGGAAGCAGTATTCAAGCAGTGTTCTTGAGTAGCGGTTTGTGGAAATCGGATGATATCTCCTAATCGGGATGGAATCTAGTTTTGTGCAGTTAAAGAGAAGTTGAAGATACATTGATAGTGACATGGATGACAACGCAAACTTTGAGGTCGCACGAATGAAGATTTATTGTATTTGGAAGCTGACAGTTTTGTGTAATTTTGATGTAGCGTATGGAAACTTTTATTTTGTAAGTGTATGCCGACTCATTTGTAATTATTTGAGTGTGGTATAAAGGAAGGAATATGTTTCCTTGTTGTATGTAGAAGAGGATAGTAGTGTATGAATATGAAGTGAAGAAAAGAGCTAAATGTGAAAGCGAATTATGAAAGAAGACATGTGAAGTACAGAGATATGAAATTGAGATCTGGTGTAACAGTGAGTGCGGTTTGGCATAGTCAGAGAAGAGGTAACATATTATTCTATTGAGTAATAGAAAGATTATTTGGACAGTGTGTTCAGTGATCATACCCTGAAGTTGTTTGGGTAGTGGGTCCTTCTGTCTTCCAATAACTCTTAATAGGGTTAGAATATTTTAATAGGGATTCATATGTACTGAATGTATTTCATAAGACTCCTAACAGAGTCCATCCTTTCACAAGGACTATTCATATTAGTGCATCTTTTGTGGGCATCATTCGCACCGGGGTTTACTCTTTGATCAAGAGGTTCCCTAGTCAACATATCTTGTGTTATTGTGTATGAATATATTTCTATGGTTGGTAATTATATTGCTTACATGGTTTAATGTTGTTGAAGTTGATAGAAGTTATAATTATCTGATAACTAATTCACCCCCCCTCTTAGTTATCTTGGTGGACTTTACTTTCTAACAATTGGTATCAGAGTGACAGGTCCTTGAAAAAGAAGTTTAATAGCTTAAGGAGATCCATGGTGAATTTCAGGAAAGAAAGCCCTAAGTTTGATGGAGTAAATTTTGACAGTTGGAAAGAAAAGATGAAGACACACCTACTGTGTTTAGGACCGGGTTATTAGTTGATTACAAAGAATGATAAGACTATCATTGAAGAGGACAATCTTGAAACATGTACTGCTGATGAGAGAGATCTATTCATGTGTAACATACTTGCAAGAGAAGCACTTTTGACAGCCCTTCCAGAGAATGAGTACAATCACGTAAAATGTTTGAAAAAATCTCATGAAATTTGGAAAGCTTTACACTCTACTTTTGAAGGTGACGAACATGCAAAAAGAGTCAGATTACATAATTGGATATGTGCATTTGAAGATATAAGAATGTTGGAAGATGAATCTGTTAGAAGCTATATTGGTAGAATGTCAGAAATTGTTACAGGTATTAAATCTTGTGGAGGAACAAAGACAAAGAATGAAGTGATATGGAAAATTTTGAGGACATTGACTCTTGAATTTAAGTAGACAACACAAATGATTGAACAAGTTATACCTTGTGCTACAAAATTTACAAGAGAGACTTTTCTTGGAAGATTGGAAGCAATAGAGATGAACCTGAGGTTATCAGGAGACTTACCTAGAATGGAGACAACATTCAATGCTCTTAGTGTTCGCCCAACTTTGTCAAGAAGCATCAGTGTGAGAGGAGATTATGCTGGCAGCAACAGATATAGAAATGAAGAAGATAAGAAGATTGAAGAAGGTATTGCCTTGCTTGTGAAGAGAGAACCAGATGGTAAGAAAATTTTTAAATGTTGGACTTGTCAAGAATATGGTCATTTTGCATCTAAATGTCCTAAGAGAGTTAAAAGGTACAAAAACAATTTCAAACCTAGAAGATATAAGGAATTTTATTATGCTAATGATGAAGATCTTGAAGCTAGTATAGAGAGAACCTTAAGTGAAAGTGATAATGAGAATAATGATGACATAGGATTTGTAGCAATTAAAGAAGAAAATTTTGAAACTGATGTCAAGGAAGAAAAACCCTTAGTTTCTCAAGTTGAAAAGAAAGCTGATTGGATTATAGATAGTGGTTGCTCACATCATATGACCAGAGACATGAAAAATTTCATAAAGCTAAACAAATATGATGGAGGAGTTGTTAGAGTTGGAAACAATGCACCTTGTTTGATTAAAGGTATAGGATCTATTACTCTTGATGGAAAGACTAATACTGATGATGTTTATTTTGTGGATGGATTGAAACATAATCTTTTGAGTGTTGGATAGTTAGTTGATAAGGGATATCAAGTTTGGTTTACTGAGAAAACTTGTGTGATAAAGGATAAAGAGAGAAATCTGATTGGAACTGGATCTAGAACCAGAGGTAATGTATTTCAGTTGAATCCTACTGAGATGATATGTTTGATTACTAAAATTGATGACAGTTGGTTATGGCATAGAAGGTTTTGTCATATAAACTTTGACAACATTGTGAAAGTAAGTACTACACTTGCAGTAAGAGATTTGCCTAAAATTATGAAGCCTACTAACATGATTTGCAAAGAATGTGTGATGGCTAAACAAAAAAGAAGTTCTTTTCCTAGTAAGAAGTTTACATCTGTAGAAAAGATGAAAATTGTTCATACAGATTTGAGCGGTCCTACCAGGACTAGAGGATTCTATGGAGAAAGGTATTTTATGATTCTTGTTGATGATTTTACAAGAATGATGTGGATTGCATTTCTTAAAGAAAAATTTGAAGCATTTGATAAGTTTAAGATTGTTAAGAATAAAGTTGAGAATGAATTTGGAATGAAGATTAAATGTTTGAGATCTGATAGAGGTGGAGAATTTACTTCTAGAGAGTTTAACACCTTGTTAGTCCATTTTCTAGTCAATGCAAAATCCTATGAAAATGGCCTCTACCCTGCTAATTTTGAAGTTGTCCCGCCCTGCTGCAAGCTTGTTTTAATGTGCGAAGAAAATCCATAATGTTTCATGGTGTGCGCTCTTAGCCCTGTGTTCTTCATGTTGTCACCTTGCTCCAGTTCAGATCGCATCTCCTAAATCACAAAACCCAAGGAGATATTCAAGTTTTAAGGTTTGCAGGGAATAATCTCAGAATTTGCCCAAGTGTCGAAAACCCACAATGTTTATGGCTTCCCATGATGTTTTCGGTCTCCCTGCTACTTTTGGTCTGCATTGAAAACCCTCGATGTTTTCACATCCTTTGTTTACCTTTGTGTCAATGTCGAAAACCCTGGATGTTTTTGATCTCTCACCGAAAACCCTGTGTGTTTTCGACCTTGCACTTTTTCCTTTTTATTGGCATTTCCTATCTGCGCAACTGCGACCTGTTGGTGGGCCCCATATTTTGACTGAAAGTGCAGAATGGTCTTTAAAACATGAAAAGTTAATATCCCACATTCATGCTGGAGTAGGCGTTTGAGGTATTTAAAAGCAAATCCACTCACAATAGAGGTAAATTGAAGTAGAGGAAGCTCTGCCCGCCTGTTCTCTGACTGCCTTGATTTATGTGCCCGCGCCCAGATGGAAGTAAATTTTGCAGAGTGGTCGCATGATCACATGGGCCATTTCTAGCCCATGCGATCATGCGCTAGGTTGACACGTGGCGGTCTTGTGAGGTGGCGAAATGATGCTTGTTTGGAGCTGACAATAAACCAGAGAATGACATGTGGCATGGTTGGTGACGTTGCAGTCAGTCCTGTGAGGTGGCAATGACGTGGTCTACAAGATCAATCCAGTGATGCCATGTGGCACATGTGGGACCCAAAAGAGTGGACAGAGGTGCGGTGATCGGATGGACATGCGTCAAGTGGTCGCATGATCGCAAGGAGGAAATTTAGCCCTTGCGAACATGTGACAAGGTGACACGTGGCAGCTTTGGACAGAGGTGGCGGTGACTAGTTAGAAGTGGACACGTGTCAAGTGGTTGCATGATTGCATGGGCCATTTTTGGCCCTTGCGATCATGTGCCAGGCTGACACGTGTCAGTCCGTTGAGGTGGCACCTGGTGGATGCCTGCAAAATCAACTCACAGGTAGTGAAAAGTTTGAAAATCCATTCTACTGATTTATCCCACATTGAGCGGATGGACGTTCTATTTGCCATTTATATAGGAAAGCACATAGAGTAAATGTAAAGAAAGCCCGTAGGCTCTTGGCGGGTCCGCCTTGCTAGAAGACTGTAGTGCGCTGTGGGCCCCAATATTTTGGACAAAAACTCAGTGAAGGGACTTCAACCTCAAGATTTGTGCAACCATCCAACAATGGTCGCATGATCGCAAGGGCCGAATCTGGCCCATGCGATCATGCGACAACGGTTTGGATATTGTCATTGCGGAGTTAAGGGTTTTTCGCCAAGGTTCAAAGCAGAATGCCATATGAGTCATTCTTTACATGCAGTGCACACCAAGTTTGCAGGGTTGTGCACTATTTAGGAGCAATTATATGCTCCTTCATCTGGATTGGAATGTGAGGATGGCTTGTGCAATGCCAAATGAAGACCAGCATAAAACAAAGAGATGCTAGCGCATGAAAGAAGTGAAAGCTAGAGGAAGCCTGGCAGTTTTTAGCTCTAATGGTTATCCCACATTGGCAACGCTATGTATATTTCGGTATTTTAAATGCAACAATACACCGTTAGCTATTTGAAGTGAGAACGGAAAGGGAGAAAGGTGGGACCGGTCTTGTGTGCACTTGGTTCGAAGTGTTCACTTGGAAATTACACTGCGAGTGGGCCCCACACCTAGGTAAGAATAATTTTGATAAAGTGAATCATATGCAGGATTTTGACCTTGGGATTCATGCCACCATTTGACGGTGGTCGCATGATCTCAAGGGCC
This sequence comes from Chamaecyparis obtusa, assembly GCA_027943335.1. NCBI lineage: Eukaryota > Viridiplantae > Streptophyta > Pinopsida > Cupressales > Cupressaceae > Chamaecyparis > Chamaecyparis obtusa. The sequence goes on from BSBK01000847.1 coordinate 838,214, forward strand.
AGTTTCAGCCCTTGCGATCATGCACCTGGCCGCCATGTGGCATACATGATGAGGTGGAAATAAGTTGCTTTTCAGTGTGCCCAGTTAGAGACGTGACCCAATCAAAGATGACATGTGGTGAACGTGCACCAGTTTGTTGAATAAACTAGTGGTTAATGCAAACATCTAGCGAATTGGAGGAAATCGCGTTCGCCAGTTCGCCAGATCCTGGCGGTTAGGCTCAAATAATTCCGCGATTCAGAGGTTAGTCGTTCGCCAGTTCTCCTGATTTCTAGTGGTTAGCCCAAATGACTTCGCGAATAGGAGAATGAGGTAGTCACCAGATCGCCGAATGTTGATAGTCAAATGAAAATCATTAAGCGATTCAGCGACCCGCCAGTTCGCGGAATAAAAAAGGTAAAGTAGAAATTATTAAGCGAATTGGCGCCCAGTTGGAGTTATAAGGAGAGTTAAAATATTAAAGTAATATTTTATTCTTTTTCCTATGCACATGGTTTCTAAAAAAATTAAAGTTATAAATGTAAATTCATATAGTTTGAACTATATGATAAAATTCAAATATCAAAATGGCAGAGCTGGGAGATTGTTTAATAGCTGGGGGCTTTATTTTTCGTCCAAATAGCAAGTGTTATATACTGCCGAAAAGGTGAGAGAATAAGGAATCCATTTCTAAGGTCAGATTTGATGTAGGTCATGTTGGTTTTGAGTTATTTGTAGTTGAATGAAATAGGGGGTTGGGAAGATATTTTGAAAATATCTATTTTGTTCAATCCGGTGATTCATAGTTTGTTTGAGCAGAGGACAGGTGCTTTCAGGAGGGAATGATGCAAATCAGATTTTCAGTTCTGAGTAATGATTCATTGGAAGGAGGTTTAGAGGTTAACATGTGTCAGTTTGTGGATGAATTTTGAGTTTTCTCCTCTCCTTCTTATTCTGATTTGATTTCTTTGTAAATGGTTCCAATCTTTTTGCATGAGCAGAGCTCTGCAAGTTTGAGTTCCAACTAATGCAAGTCCTGGTTAAGTTTAGTGTTCTAGTTTTTTGAGTATTTTGGCATTTCGAATGTATTGAAGCAATGTTTATATAATAAAATACACCCGAAGTCTCTTTGCAAGGACTTGATGTCTCTGTATGTTTTCTAGAATTCTTATGAGCTAGATTTGTAAGGCATTTCTGGTTTGTCGTCTATAAGGTAGACTGTGATATTATTCTTCAATTTCCTTCAAGGAAGGAGTAAATCTTGTTGGATAGTTTCTAAGAATGTCAAGGATATATGGATTTGATGATCATGTGTTTGTAATGATAAAGGTAGTATGTAAGGCATGTTACTGGTTTCAGATGTGTTGAGTTGTAAATCTTTGTGAATGTCTTTTCAATTTGACTCTATGCCCAATGGATTAGGCACTGGTCTTTTTCCAGAATTGCATCCAAACCAATTCAAATCACTTTTCCCTTTCATGTTTAAGAGCAAAAATGTCTATAAGTTGCATTGAATAGTGCAAGTACTTTTAGTGATTCTTTGAAGAAATGCATCAGATAGGTTAACCTGCTTGAGTTTTAAGCTCGAAGAGAAGAAGGGTGAATACCCTTGTCACTTTTGCCATTTTTCTGCAATGATTGTTTGCTTTTGTTAACATCATGGATTGGCTTTCTAAGCTCTGCATCAGTTGCAGCAAGAGACATTTGCAAGTCATTGTGAGAACCCCTAATCCACTGGAAGGATTTCATTGTGAAGTAGTGAGTCTGAAGATAGGTACACCCGCCTGGGTTTGTGGAGCCCGAAGTAGAAGGACTTGGTCCTTATCAATTAGCCTTTTCCCTGTAAGAATCTGAAATTGGGAACTTGAGAGTCAAGCCTAATAGCGATATTGGCGATTCTACATGAAAAAGAGCTAACACACCTTTTGTGAAGAAAATGGCATTAAGAGACAGTTCTCAGCCCCTAGAACACCTGAACAAAATGGTATTGTAGAAAGAAGGAACAAATCAGTGACTGAAGCAGCAAGAGCTATGTTATTTGAGAATGATTTGGCGAAGATATTCTGGAGAAAAGCAGTGAACACAACAGTGTATACAATGAACAGAGTACAAATCAGAGCTGACACAGACAAGACACCTTATGAATTATGGTTTGGACATGCACCCTCAGTTAAGTATTTTAGAATTTTTGGAAGCAAATGTTATATAAAGAGAGATGATGATATTGGAAAGTTTGATCCTAGAAGTGATGAAGGTATATTTCTTGAATATTCTTTGAAAAGAAAAGCCTATAGATGTTACAATAAAAGAACTAAGACTATTGTTGAAAGCGCAAATGTTAAAGTTGATGAAAAGATCAAAATTCAGGAAAGAATGCTTGATTATGAATCAGATGAAGAAGCTCATCCTAAACCTAACATTGGATCTACTGAATTATTTTATGAAACTGATAGTGATTTGTTGAATGAAAGCCACAGTGAAGTCATTGAAGAGCCTACACCTGAAGTGAGATCTGAGACAGTGACACTTAGCAAGAGTTTGTTAAAGAATCATCCTATTGGACAAATTATTGGAAGTATCAAAAGAGGAGTTCTAACTCAGAATAAGGTACAAGAACAGTTATGTTTGATTTCTCAAATTGAACCTAAAACTACTAGTGAAGCTTGTGAAGATGAAAGTTGGACTAATGCTATGAAAGAAGAACTAGATCAAATTGAAAAGAACAAGACATGGGAATTGGTCCCTAGACCTAAAGACAAGAATGTTATTGGAACTAAATGGGTATTCAAAAATAAGATGAATGAACAAGGTGAAGTAGTAAGAAACAAAGCAAGATTGGTATGTAAGGGATACTCACAGCAAGAAGGAATTGACTATGAAGAAACCTTTGCACCTATTGCAAGAATTGAAGCAGTAAGAATGTTTTTGGCCTATGTAGCTTAGAAGAAATTTAAAGTATATCAGATGGATGTGAAGTCAGCATTTCTGAATGGAGAATTGGAAGAAGTCTACATTGAGTAGCCTGAAGGTTTTCCTTTGACTCAAGAAGGAGATATGGTATGTAAACTGAAGAAAGCTTTATATGGACTAAAACAAGCAACTAGAACTTGGTATGCAAGATTGGATAAGTATTTGTTAAAGTTGGGATTTACAAAAGGAACAACTGATAGCAATCTGTACACAAAAGAAATTGAAAATAGTTTGTTGGTTATAGTTATTTTTGTTGATGACATTATTTTTGGAGGAGAAGATGAAGCTAGTGACAAATTTTTTGATGAAGTGAAGACTAAATTTGAAATGAGTATGATTGGTGAAATGAAATAATTTTTGGGATTACAGATAACACAGAACAATGATGGTATCTTGGTAAGTCAGACAAAGTACCTGAATGACTTGTTGAAAAGATTTGGAATGGAGAATTGTAAACTAGTTGGAACACCTATGGTAACCGGACATAAGTTATCTAGCACAAATGAGACTCCTACAGTAGAACAAAAGAATTACAAATCCATGATTGGAGGATTGCAGTATTGACACATACAAGACCTGATATAGCACATTCAATTGGAATTGTGGCAAGATTTCAAGCTGAACCTAGAGAATCACATTATGTAGCAATAAAAAGGATACTAAGATACTTAAGAGGCACAATGGACTATGGATTATGGTATGAAAAATCTGATGATTTTACCCTATGTGCATATACAGATGCTGATTGGGGAGGCAGTGTTGATGATAAGAAAAGCACCAGTGGTGGAGCATTTTTCCTTGGAGGAAGATTGGTTTCTTGGTTAAGCAAGAAGTAGAATTGTATCTCACAGAGCACAGCAGAAGCAGAATATGTAGCAGCAGCAAACAATTGTAACCAGATAATTTGGATGAAGCAAATGCTGAAGGATATTGGAATAAAGTTTGTTGAACCTATTGTCATACATTGTGACAACACCAGCACAGTTAGTATGTCTAAGAGTCCTGTATTACATTCTAAGACAAAGCATATAGAGATCAAGTATCATGTTGTAAGAGAGAAAGTTGCTGAGAAGGAAGTTAGACTTGAGTACATAAGTACAAAGGAGCAGATAGTAGATATATTTACAAAGCCTTTGCCTAAGGATACATTTGAGTATCTGAGAGGTATGCTTGGGGTTATGCCCCAACCTACTTTTGAGAAGTGATGCAGTTGGTTGCATCCGTCCAGTGGTATATGAGCCTTAACTTTCTTCTGGACTAGATGTTGGTACTTCCTCTATGGGGGAGTATGTGTATCTGAGTTGAGTCATGAGGACTCTAGTGAATTTATTTTTTGAATAGTGTCTTTTGACATTGAGTTGTTGTTGACATAGTGATGAAATTTTGTCATTGATGTCAATGGGGGAGAAGTGTACATGAAAAAATCTATTTGTACTATCTGAATAGGAAAATGAAGCAAGATTTGATTGATGAAGAGGATTTGAAGCAGCAGTGTTGCAGTATTGGATTTTTGGAACATTGGATGTTTTTTCATCTATGTTGCCATCAATGCCAATGGGGGAGATTGTTAGAAATGAATGCTAAATGTTTGGCAGCCATCCTATAGTAGTTGTTGTTGCATTCATGACTATGATTGTCATTGATGTCAACACAGTGATCTTCTGGAGACTTGCAGAGAAGCAAACAGAGTTTGAATTAGTGCACGTGGGTTATTGCAGTTGGAGCTATGCAATGTTGAGGATATACTCTTTGATATGTTATATGTCTATGGTTAAGAGCGCAAATAGTAATTCTTTTATTCATGGAAGTTATGAGCATTTTGGTGGAAGCAGTATTCAGGCAGTGTCCCTGAGTAGCAGTTTGTGGAAATCGGATGATATCTCCTAATCGGGATGGAATCTGGTTTTGTGTAGTTAAAGGGAAGTTGAAGACACATTGATAGTGACGTGGATGACAGTGCAAACTTTGAGGTCACATGAATGAAGATTTATTATATTTGGAAGCCGACAGTTTTGTGTAATTTTGATGTAGCATATGTAAACTTTTATTTTGTAATTGTATGCCGACTCATTTGTAATTATTTGAGTGTGGTATAAAGGAAGGAGTATGTTTCCTTGTTGTATGTAGAAGAGGATAGTAGTGTATGAATATGAAGTGAAGAAAAGAGCTAAATGTGAAAGCGAATTATGAAGGAAGACATGCGAAGTACAGAGATCTGAAATTAAGATCTAGTGTAACAGTGAGTGCAGTTTGGCACAATCAAAGAAGAGGTAACATATTATTCTATTGAGTAATACAAAGATTATTTGGACAATGTGTTTAGTGATCTTACCCTGAAGCTGTTTGGGCAGTGGGTCCTTCTGTCTTCCAATAACTCTTAACAGTGTTAGAATCTTTTAACAGGGATTCAAAATCTCCTAACAAGGATTCATATGTCCTAAATGTATTTCATAAGACTCCTAACAGAGTCCATCCTTTCACAAGGAATATTCATATTAGTGCATCTTTTGTGGGCATCATTCCCACCGGGGTTTACTCTTTGATCAAGAGGTTCCCTAGTCAACATATCTTGTGTCATTGTGTTATTGTGTATGAATATCTTTCTATGGTTGGTAATTATATTGCTTACATGGTTTAATGTTGTTGAAGTTGATAAAAGTTATAATTATCTGATAACTGATTCACCCCCCCCCCCCCCCCCCTCTCAGTTATCTTGGTGGACTTTACTTTCTAACAAAGGGAATATGAGGATATCTTAACAAAATAAGAGACCTATCATAGAAATAGAAATCAAGATAAATTTATCTTTTGAAGGGTGACAAATTTTTTTTCTGATGCAAGGGAGGATGGGGAGAGGGGCAAAAGGCACACCCTAACCAGATCCACCTTGCAGAACAACATGTGGAAGCAACAACACACAATAGTGAGAGAGAGAATGCAGATGCTTTCATATATTATCTTCAAATTTATTCATACATGCCGAGCTGTAAGGCCTTCCCAGTTTAGGCCAGATATTACAATCAAGTACATAAGTCCTCCAACATGTGAGGATCTGTAAACAATCTCTAATATTCTATCTTTTATCTTCTATCCAAAAATTCCTCCCTAAACTCTAACCAAACAACTACATTTATACAAGAGGCTATCGAGCCAAGTCAGCCTTTAGATCCACAATCAACAGAAGGGATGACCAGATCTAGGTCCACACACTTCCCAATGATGGATACCAACATTAAATCTGTGACCGAAATTAAATGCACAAGTCAGCCTCAAAAGAAATCCAAAACAAACAACTCGGTAAGCAAGGAAACTAAGCGCTAGATAAGCATCATCGAGTGCCAGGGATTTGACCGAGTGCCAAAGAGATAACCGACCAACACTGGTGAATAAAAGAAACTGAGCAACACTGAACCAACTCAGTCAAAGAAGGAACTGAGCAACACAGAAAAACTACAAACATATTTTTGGTGACATAGGATTGCCAAGGACCCAAGATGCTCCTACATCATTTTCACAATAGCACCAGGCAAAAAATAAATATTAATATAATCAACAATATCAAAGGAGATATAGGTAACATAACTGAAGAACTGAATGAGATTTAAGAAGTAATCATGAATCATTTTAAGAACATACTAAATAATTGAGATAGTTTTGATCTCAGTTCACAAGAAAAATGCTTAAAACATCCCTAAGGTTCTAACAACATAACAAAATAAGATGCTCATAGGAAAATTCACTAAAACTAAGATAGAAAATGCTCTAAAAAAACTACACCCGGATAAGACCCCCAGACCGGATGGGTTCCCGACATGTTTCTTCCAAGAATGTTGTCATTTTCTAGGAGATGAATTGACAAAAGTCATAGAATATATGAGAAATTCAGGTAGAATCCTTCAAGAAATTAATAATACCTTCATAATGCTCATTCCTAAAAGGAGAGTTCTGAAAGCCTAAATGACTATGGACCAATATCTCTATGTAATATCATTTATAAAATTATATCCAGGGTCTTATCTAATAGGCCAAAAACATTATTCCCAAACATAATCTCAGAAGAACAAAATAGATTTGTTCTAAGTCGATCAATATTTGATGGTATTATAATTGCTCAAGCAACAATCCACTCCATCCAACATAATACTAAATCCAACAGTCTAAGTAAATTGGATATCCAAAAATTCTATGATAAAGTAGATTGGGGATTCTTATGTAAATGTTTAGAAGCATTGGAACTCAAAATGAAGTGGATCAACCTAATCTTTGAGTGTATCTTGACCCCAAAAGTCTCTCTAAAGTCCCCCTCTTAATCAATGGATCCTTAAAAGGTTATTTTAATATAATAAGGAAATTAAGGCAAAGGGACCCATTATCTCCATTCCTATTTATAATTCTAGTAGAATCCCTGGGAAGAGCAATAAAAACACCCCAAGAAGGTGATAAGATTAAAGGAATCAAAATAACACAAGGGATGGCTAATTTATCACACACCAATAGTTTGTTGATGGCACTATGCTCTTTGGGGAGGAAATAAAAGGAAGACAATAAAAATTAAAAATATACTCAATATATACTCCAAAGATTATGGATAGGGAGTGAACATTGAGAAGTCATAAATCTTCTTCTTCAATACAGATCTAAGGGAAGAAATGACAATATGCAATACATTAGACTTTAAAAAGGGAACCCTTCTTTGTAAATATCTAGGGCTCCCTTTGGATAGAGGAAATAGGATAACCAAATTATGGGATAAGATATGTAACAAGATGAATCAAAAAATGGAGTCTTGGAAAGGGAGATAGTTATCAAATGTTGGCAGGATTACAATGTTGAAATCGGTCTTATTTGCAATTATAATTTATCAATTGTCCCACCTTCTCCTAACATCCGAAGAAAAAAACAAATAGATAAGAAAATGTGAACATTTAATTGGAAAAGAATATCTAAAGAAAATAATTTAGCATTAATCAATTGGGGTAAGATATGTAGACTGATTGAGGAAGGAGGCATTGGAATGAAAAATATGAAGTGGCAAAGCAAAGCCTTAAGAAAATAATTAGTCTGGAAATTATATAAAGGGTCACATAGAAAATGGGTCAAGATATTGTAAAAGAAATACCTTAATAGAAAAAACCCTAGCAACATCTTTAGAAAAGAAAAGCTTCCTAGATGTTCATAGTATGGAATTTTTTACTAGAAAGTAGAAAAATAATTATGGATAGAATTTCATGAGACATAGAAGATGGTAGTAAAGTCTTGTTTTGGAGAGACTCATGGGGAGGTTACCCAACCCTAAGCAATGGTCATATTTCAGACAGAGCTATGGAGTTCCTGAAAAACTCTTGGGGTAAAAATGTTATGGACTATGTAGAAATTACTAGAGGATATCCAACAATAGGATGGAGGTGGGAATCCTTAGATAACACCTCACTAATAGCGGCAAAAAAATAAATACTACAAAAAAATCCTAGCTTCAAGAAAAATAACAATAAAAAAGAGGAAGAAAAACTTATTTGGAGTGCAACAAAAATATGTGAATATAAAGTCAAAGAAGGCTATAAAGCCTTGGAAAAATCACAATCTAGAGAGAAAATATAGAATCCCATTCATATATACTGGAATAAGCTATGTTTACCAAAAACAAGCATATTCCTTTGGGAAACACTTCAGAACAAAATATTAACAACTGAATGGATCACTAAAATAGGGTTTGAAGGTCCCTCTAGATGTCCCTTGTGTGAGGTAGAGGAAGAAACAATAGACCACTTGTTTGTAAACTATGCTTACACCCAGGAGTGTTGCAGCCGGATGAGACAAAAGTTAGGATTGAAGAAAACCTTTCCTAACAATCTTATGAATCTGATAAAAGAATGACTAGGTATATGTAAATCCATCTTGTATAGTGGATTATGGATAATCTCCCCTCAATTATGATTTGGAAATTATGGAAAGAAAGGAATAGGAGAATATTTTAGGAAAAGAAGATGGACATAAAGTGCTTAACAGATAAAATAGAGGTAGCTATTGTAGAAACAACAAACAATAGACTGAAAAACTATCACAAAGGAGAAATGAACTTTATGATCTAGGATAATAAAATGAGGAAAGCATGGTGTGGGTTGAAAATTCCTACACAAGGTGGGCAAGGAGGGAATGAGAATAAATTAAATAGAGAACAATGCAAATGGAAAAAACCTAAATTTAGCTGGTATAAACTAAATTTTGACATAGCCTCACGAGGCAATCCAGGGGCTGCAGGAATTGGATGTATCATTCATCAATAGGATGGAGAAACATGTGCTAGACTAGCAAGACCAATAGGAAAGACCACCAATTTAATGAAGCTGAGATGGAATCTTTGACAGAAGGTCTTCTTTTATGAAAATATTTAGGGATTAACAAACTTGAAATAGAAGAAGACTCAAAAATAATTCTAAACACTCTCAGAATAGACATAACCCCAAATTGGAAACTTAATTCAATGCTGGGAAGAGCATTTGATCTACTTAATTCTTTAAAGATAAGATTATAAACCACATGTCTAGGGAAGGAAATAAGGAGGCAGACTTGTTAGCCAATATGGGAGCTGATGGAATTACTATGGAAAGAATAGATTAAGTCATAAAAGCTCAAAAACACTACAAACATATAATAGAAAATAATCTAGTAAGAAAAAACTAATAGACACCCTAATCCAGAACATACATAGTATTTCAAGTGAAGGCTAGATGGAAGCTTTCATTAGATTCATGATCAATGTACTAAGGTCTTTTAGAATTCCATCAAGAATCAAGGGATGAAGTTGGTATAAGAGTTTTTATGCTAATCAATAAGAAGCTAGGAAGGTTTAGCTAAGTTGACACAAGCTAGCTAGATCAGTAATGATCATTAAGATAATGATTGTTTACAGATTAGCATATGATTTAGAAATTAGCAGGGTAGAAAGGATAATTCTAGAATAGACTTTGATTGGGTTGTTGTATGATTATCTAGGATATCATAGATCCTAGATTTCAGTAAAATGGAAGCCTAAAAACTTATCCTTATATTTATCAATATGCATTCCACTTTAAATTGATAAGATATAAAATCACTACCACCATAAAAGTAGAATCCTTAGGTCAGACATGGCTTCGGTGGTATTTAATTTTTTAGATTTCAATGCATAGTCAAGCCGAGGTGGATGTAGTAACTCTTGTAAAGCTAGGAGTATAGGATTAGTCTGGTCACATAAGTAGCAAACAAGGTGACATCGTGGATCCTAATGGAAGGATCTAGAAAATACAATAAATAATGATTTATCAAACCTTAGAAAGGAAAGATAGGAAATCATTCCTTGAAGTGCATCACTTTACACATGTCATCTCTCACATGCCGAAGAAAGGGGACATGTCATTTCATGATAACTTGGCTTAAAATCTTTGCTAATATATTCATTAGCTCACTTGAACAAAGATATGTATAGAAGTTAGTAGAAGAACCTTCTCTAAGTTGGGTTTGATAATAGCTAGGTTTGTAATCATGGAATCCAAAATTTCTATTGAAATTTGTAGATGAAAACATAATCATGGGGTAGGATACTTAACAATCTGGATGATTTAGCTAGTCAGGATGTGAGGGAGATTCTAGGGGAAGTTTACGTCAATTATGAATATGACTACTATGTCAACTGTGACATCCATGTGACCATTTTATCCATTGTGTTGGTTGTAGGATATTAAAAATCAAATCCGAACAACTATGCAAAAGGATCTTCAAGAAAGAACTTTTAGGGAATTTAAGCATAGCTATCCACAATGTGGATGAAAATTGTATGATACCCTACCTGGAAGATTATCAAGATCTGAAAGGGCTTATGAAGGAGCTCAAAATTAAGGAGGGAATGGATAGACGTCTAATTCTAATAATCAAGGATACTAGGACATTTGAGAAACACAAGCCAAATATTGTCAAAAATACCAAATTTCTACTGAAATAGATGCATTTGAAAGAACCCTCAAAAAATGGATAGTGGGTTAACTACCTTGTTGAAGAAGGCTTTGGAGCTCATGTGATAGTCTCAAACTTGGAGGTGGAAAAGATACAAAACCTCCCTTCAATAATAATAAGGGAGGAAAGAACTAGGAGGAAATTAAGAAAGGCTACTAAAGAATCAAACCCTAATGTGGTAGGAGACGAGGAAGGGAAAATAACCCAATAGCGATAATGGAGGCAGGGTTGTCTTGTCCAACCGGTGCAAACCCTCCTCAGTATAAGGATTGCCACTATGTGAAGTAAAGCCTTTTGGAGTACTATGATAAGATTTTCTTTAGATAATGCTAATTATAGTTTTTTCAAGAATTAGTAGTCCCTATCATAATAGTTAATGAAGTTTCATTGTTTGTATGACTTAGACTATTATAGTATATCATAGGAAAGTGGTATATGTTTTTACAAATGGTAGGGTGATGGTGCCTAATTCGTAATATTGTAAAATAAGTTTTTAGTAGGTATTACTAGATATATAGTGTAGGTCTTGGGCTTATGGACCTTTTTGTTTGATTATAACATTAGATTATCAGTTATGAAACTATCACAAGCCACTAGTAAGAATTATGGCTTTATGTAATCAGTTATATGATCAATAATAAAGACAATATTATACATATATGCAACAGTTTTTAGCGTATTGTGAAATTATAAAATGGGAAAATTATTTATATTGAATCTTGGCATTTAGTTTGCAAGGTAGTTTCGGTAATTAAGCTTCTCTATATAAAAACAATGGAGATCTATGTAATACAAGATAAATCAGAAATTCTCCAGGTATAAAGATCAAATATTGGACTAAGGATTAAATTATCAGAGAAGAAAATTAAGTAGAGGTTAGCATTCTAAAGTATAACATAAATGATGACATCTACATAATAGATTTTTAATCTTTATAGAGATTGGGAGGCTCTGCATATTGTCTTAAGGCTGCAGAATCATAGCGACAATTCTTTAGGTGATTATATTTGACATTAATAGTCAGTATGTTCTGTTAGGGACTAACTGAAATATTATGCTCCTGGGTTTATTGGAAAAATATAAACTAAATATTAATTCATTCTCTAAGGTAATAGCTCTCAATAATCAATCTCAGAATGGAAATCATACTTTGGAAGGTCACTATGGTAGTCACTAATAATTATCTATGTATCCAGGACTAGATATAGGGAGGAAGATTAATTCTCCATGTTTTCCCATAATGTTTATAGTCTCAGAATTTTTTTGTAGGTATGGAGGATGGTAAGGTTGAGATGCATGAAATTTTGATAACATATTAAATCCAAACTCATCAAGAGTAGTTGGTTTGAATATTAAGTGACGAATATGGGCTTTAGTGTATCTGTATTTTGAGAAATGTAAGGTTAGTGCAACATTATTGTACATAAGGAAGGCTGCTTACTGTTTGGAAGCTCAAGGTAACATCTAATTCATTTTTTTAAATTTTCTTGGCTTCAGTCTTTTATTTATCAAAATAATAATAACAAGTGCCACTTGCCTTTTAATTAAGTAATAAGTGTAATTATAATGTGAAATATATAATTAAAATTTTAATAAATTTATTATATTTTATAAAGTATAATTCTATTTAATATTAAATTAGTATATATTATGATCATTATTTTTAATCCAAAATTGATACTTAACAAAAATTTAATATTTTAATTTATACTATTAATTTTATAAATCAATTGACAGAAATAAAACTATGATAATAAAATTAAATATTAATTAAATATATTTTTATTTAACTAAAAATCAATATATATTATAATATCATAAGTTTTTATTTGAATTATAATATCTTATAAAAATAAATAGTATAAACTAAAATAAATTTATAAAATATAATTTTTAATTTAAATTTATTGATATCTAATAAATATGAAATAAAAATTTCATAAGAGCCTAACAAAATAATTTTTAATGGAAGTGGGAGCGGGGGAATTGCTAGGATCTGTAGAGGATGACATTGCCAAGGATGACGACAACGACACAGAGGAAGAGGACTGCGATGCAATTGGTAGGGGCTACGTATTCAGAGGGTCCTTATCTATTGAGCGAGCATTTATTGTGGTTGCTGATGGGGGCCAGGGCCTTAGGGTTTCCATGGCGGCCCCTCTTCTTATTCGGGGGGCTGATTGTTTGGCTTCCTTAGCTTTTGATGGGGCTTTATTCTTTAACGACCCTTCTAATAGCGCTGGGTGCAGATTCGTGAGGGAAGGGAAAACTTTTTTTGGAAGTGTTGCAAAGCATAATAGGCTGCCTGAGGGTCAACGATGCTGTAAGGATCTACTTTTTGCTGTTGATGTTGCTGGGTTGGACTCTATTTGGGCTGGCTTTGCCTCTTTCTATTTTGTTAGGTCTGTGACCCTTGTGTTTTTTTCTCCCCTAATTCTGGAAGCTTCTTCTTATTGGGAGAATGGATTGATCTTGCCTCTTTTGGGGGAATATTTCTTTGGCCAATATCTTTTGTGCTATATTCCTATTGAGGTGGAGTATACCCCTATTGAGGTGGGTTTTTCTCTGGTGGTTATTTGGTGGTGGAGATTCTATTTGTTCCTGCTTCCTTCACCCTTGACTCCTTTTGAGGTGGATGTCACACATCCTATGGAGGTGGAATGTATCTGCTGGATGGAGTGTACTCGTGGGTGCAAATGGCCTCTTCTTCATTATTACTACTTGATGGCTGGCAGGATTTGGTTGGGTGACGATTCTTCTCTTTTCGAGGATCTCACGATCTTGGGTATCAATTTTGATCCTACTATGGGTAAGGGTCTGGTTGGTTATTCTAGTTTTGGGAGCCATGTCAAAACCCATGTTATTGGTTTGGGGAGCCTTAAAACCCTAGATATTTCTTGTTGATGTAAGGCTTTGGCTTTATTCTTTAGGTTTTGAGTAGCTAGAGCCTTAGTGTTTATTCTTCTTTTGGTTGTTGTTGGTGTGCTAGTTTGGGGCTGCTTGTATTTTTGCTGGTAGTTTGTGTTGGGGGGCTCTGCAATGCCTTTGTCTTTGGCCCCTAGCTATCTCATTATGATTTGTCCTTATATTTCCTATCTTTTTCTGTTGTTGTAAAGGGTTACGGTTCCCTTCAAAAACTGTATTTACCTTAATAAAAAACAAAATAATTTTTAAAAACAATAATGTTTTTACCATATTTTATACTACTTCACGGGCACACAATATTAGGGGAGAGAATTTATTTTCTAATAAATTTGTGCAATAAGACTCAAACTAAATGGACCAATCATATGTTTAAGAAATAATTTTAAAAATTTATAAAGTTCAAAATATTGCATTTGTACTATGAAAAATATAAAATTTATAATAGAATATAAAATATGTTAAAATGTTATTGGTTCATGCAATTAATTTTAATCACTCATTAAACTTAACAATCTATAAAATGCTGCAATAATACTTGCTTAGCCTACCGACAAGTACTGTAGTTAAAAATTCATCTTAACCAATTCTACTTGTCAATGTTTTGAAATGCATGTGTAAATCTAAATCCACCAAAGTACACAATATTCAAATTCATAATATCCAAATAATAGTCAAAATAATTATATAAGTAAATTAAAAAAAAGACAATTGAATACAGTACGATGAACAATGAATTATTTATTAAACTTTAGTTCATTTAGCCTTACATTGAAAAAATTTTAAAAATCAAATTTGATCTTTTAACCTTAAAAGTCAAATATTCACCGGAGCAATTAATGACCTTCATAAAAATTTGGTTAACTAAAATAACAATTTACTTCAATTGTTCACTTTATCCCACACAAGTTGTCTTATTCCTACATTTAATAATACAAAAAAATCATCATTACCGTGCCAATATAAAACAAAAAATAATCAATACAATACGGAAATGTTATATCCTTAAGAAATATCATCGTGCTTCTATATTATGTTGTGTGATATAGAAAATGGTGATCAATGGTAGACCCCCACTTTCTATATACATTGGAATACCAAACCCCACTCTTAGACCAAATCTGATTAACACAACCCAAAATGGATAAAGGGGTGCTAATACATGATCTAGATAAAGGGGGATTTGGGTGGTGGTATTCCCTGTACAGATAAAAATGTATGTATATGGAATGTAAAGTATGAAAAACACTTATGCAATGATAAAAATGATGATAACAAATAATGTATGACATAAGATCTAATGTATCAAAGTAAGTGCTAAAGGAAGATAAGAATGATGAACTCACCTTGGAAGCTAGGAGAGCATGAACAAACTTCAGATCTGGATTTGACTGTTGAAACCTGTCAAAATTGGAAACCATTCTGGATCTAGAACTCTAAGACCTACAACTCCAAAATATGAAATTTGTAGATTATCAGGAATATGTCACAAAATTCGGTCTAGTCCCCAAAAGTTGGCCTAGTCCTGGAAGGTTAAAAACTGATGAAATTTGTAAAGGATCAATCCATGGTTCTGAAACCTGAAAATACGGATCTAAAATTGCACCACCTATCCTTCCACACAAGAAAGAAGGGGAAATTGTTGTGGAAAGGGGCTTGCCTTGGTCAAGCCCCTGTGTAGAAATTAACATTGAAATGTAATTGAAATTGCATGAGGAAATGCAATCTAGATCTGAAACATAAATTATCTTAAACCTCAATGATGCAATGCCACTTTCGAGATGATCACAAGTGTTGATGCAATAGGGAGAAGAAGAAAAATAAGGCTTGATGGGTGAATTTAGATCTCCTCCCTTTATTACAAACTCCTTGGCTTGACCTCCAATGGGGGAAAGAAGCTAGATCTATAGAAAGAAATCCTTTGAATGCATGATGGAAATGATTGCTTTGAAGACTTGAAATTCTTGATGGATTTCTTGCACATGAATGCTTGATTATGCTGGCATGAAGATGTCTCTTGATCATTAAATTGTCAATGTGAAATTGAGGGGAAGAGGTCTCCTTTTATACATATTTTGGGGCCCAAATTTCACAAGGCCGACCTAGGGAAAGAATTAGGAGAATTTTTTTTACATCAGGCCCAAAGCCTATTGAAAATCAACCTCCTTGAGGACTAGGCCTAATTTTACCTAGTCCCAAGGACAAGGCTAACTTTGGCCTAGTCTTGGAGATGTTAACTTTCAAAAATGGTCCCAAGGAAAGTGTGGAAAAGTTTTGGGTGCTGGAAAATAAAGTTTGAATACCTTTGGATCTAGGAACCATTAAAGTGGGATCTAATAGGTCCTAGATGTTTTATGTGAATGGATGGATAATTGGTAATCATGCACAAGAATATGAGCCATTCTCAAGTTTTGAACACATAATGTTGATTTGAAGGATGCAAAAGGGCTAAAAAGACATGAAATCAATGTGAGAACCCATAGATGCTAAAATGGGGCTAAAAATGAGCACCTAACAAGGGTGCTTACTTTTTAGGATGGTACATGTTGTAACCATTTTAAAAGAAAACCAAAATAGATTCATAGACTCATGAAAGAGATGTCTTAATATTTAACAAATAGAAGAAACTGTTGAAACCATAACATAACCATAGCTATCAAGAAATACATCCCAACCATAAAAAAATTATGCACATACTATGCCACTAAATTTTATAGTATCTAAACCAACTAAAAAAATTAACATTATTAGCTTGGAAATGTCACCTGCAAAATCAATCAAATGCAAGACTCATCTATAAGCAGAAGAAGATCAATCGGATTAATTTGATCAAACAAATCCCTCATCTTATATGTATTTTATCAATTCTACATTGTATATTTCTTTATATCATCCTTCACCATTCACATTTCCTATTCTTGCAGTGTCAGTTACACTCCAAATCATATGTTAACAACAAAGATGATCACGTCCAAAAGAAAGATGCTTACCCTTATCCAAAATATGGATATTTATTTGGTCAAAATATTTTAAAATGGACATGGATTTCTACATTTATATACATCTCTTGGTGCAATAATCTATTATATAATATTTTCACAAATAAAACTTTCACTTTCATGGAAGACTATAATTAGAATTAGATAAAGAAATTATAAATGTAAAATAGTTGTGGAATTTGGAATAATAACAATTCTCTACATTCTTTGGTGAAAAATGTGGAGCTTTGGGATTTGTTTGTGGTGGTTGGCCTTGCTCCATTTTGCAAAGCGATGCAGAGGTATAATGTCACCCTTTCTTCCAAATTTACCAATTCTTGGTCCAACGACACTATCAAAATTGGAAGCTTCAAATTTAATGTCACATCTCAGATGATAGTAGATGTTATGGGCCTAGAAAAAGTTAGTTCAAAGGTGGTGAAGAAGAGCTTTGGAAATTATCAAACTTTCATGAACAAATTTCTAGAAGATGAGGAGTATCTTCTATTTTCTCTGTTGAATATTGTATTTTATCAATTCTACACTTTATAGTTATTTATATCATCCTTCACCATTCACATTTCCTATTTTTGCAGTGTCAGCTACACTCCAAATCAAATTTTAATAGCAAAGATGGTCACATAAAAAAGATAAATGCTTATCCTTATCCAAAATATGTATATTTATCTGGTCCAAAAATTAAAAATGGGCATGGATAGCTGCAACTGTATACGTCTCTTGGTGTAATAATCTATTAGATAAGATTCTCACATATAGATTTGATCAAATCAATTCTACACTTTAAATTTCTTTATATCATTCTTAAACATTCACATTTCCTATTCTTGGAGTGTCAGTTACACTCCAAATCATATTTTAACAACAAAGATGACACTGCAAGAATAGGAAATGTGAATGGTGAAGGGCAATATAAAGAAATATAGTGTAGAATTTTTTTTATTAAAGCTATTTGTGAAAATCTTATATAATATATTATTACACCAAGAGACGTATATGATTTCAACTATCTATGTCCATTTTAAATTTTTGGACTAGATAAATATCCATATTTTGGATAAGGGTAAGCATCTATCTTTTTGATGTGATCATATTTTCTGTTAAAATATGATTTGGAGTGTAATTGACACTGCAAAGATAGGAAGTGTGAATGGTGAAGGACAATATAAAGAAATATAAAGTGTAGAAATGATAAAATACAATATTTAGTAGAGAAAATAGAAGATGAGGGATTTGTTTGATCAAGTCAATCTGATTGATCTTCTTATGCTTATACATGAGTCTTGCATTTGATTGATTTTGTAGGTGATGATGCCAAGCTAACCAAGTTAAATTTTTTAGTTGGTTTAGATAATTCTACACTATATATTTCTTTATGTCATCCTTTGTCATTCACATTTCCTATTCTTGCAATGTTAGTTACACTCCAAATCATATTTTAACAGCAAAGATGATCACATAAAAAGGCTAAATGCATACCCTTATCCAAAATATGGATATTTATCTAGTCTAAAAATTTAAAATGGACATGGATTTCTACTAAATGCTTACCCTTAACTATTGGATAATGGTAAGCATTTAGCTTTTTGATGTGACTATCTTTTCTATTAAAATATGGTCTTAAATGTATCTTACGTTGCAAGAATAGGAAATGTGAATGGTGAAGAATGATATAAAGAAATATAAAGTGTAGAATTGATAAAATGTAATATTCAATAGAGAAAATAGAAGATGAGGGATCTATTTGATAAAATCAATCCAATTGATCTTCTTGTGCTTATAGATGAGTCTTGCATTTGATTGATTTTACAGGTGACATTTTCAAGTTCATCGTGTTAAAGTTTTTAGTTGGTTTAGATATCAAATAGATCCCTCATCTTCTATTTTCTTTTCTAAATATTGCATTTTATCAATTCTACTTTTTATATTCTTTATATCATCCTTCACCATTCACATTTCCTATTCTTACAGTGTTAGTTACACTTCAAATTATATTTTAACAGCAAAAATGATCACATCAAAAAGCTAAATACTTAACCTTATCCAAAATATGGATATTTATCTGGTCCAAAAACTTAAAATGGACATGGATTGCTGGAATTGTTGGAAATTTTTTGCTGCCATGGGTGGTTTTAGGAAGCGCATGACACAAGGAAGGGCATGATGAAGGGCCAAAGACACACCTTAATCACAACCCCCTTGCAAAGATCACACACGCAAAAGAAAATACACAATAAAGAGAGAGGGAATGCATACCATATCATGTATTATTCATCAAATAACCTCATACATGCAGGCTGTAAGGCCTTCCCAGTTACGTCCAATTAGATTCAGATTCAATTACAATAGTCCTCCAACATGCAAGGATTTATCCTTCAGAAACTATCTTTTGTCTTCTAAACTTAACCTCCTACTACTGATCTGCTACAGATCTCTTCTCCTAAAACTATGAACAACAACTACATTTATACAAGAGGCTAATGAAATAAGTCAACCTTCAAATCCATCATTGAAGAAAGAAACAACCAGATCTAGGTCTACATGCTTCCCAATGATCGATACCAACATTAACTCTGTGACGAAAATTCGATGCATAAGTCAGCCTCAACCAGAAATCAAAATAAACCACTCGGTAAGCAAGGTTACCGAGTGCCAGGAAATAACTTGGAAAATTAACCGAACAACTCGATCAAAGAAGGAACTAAGAAACTACCGAGCCAACTCGGTCAAAGAAGGAACCAAGTAACTACCGAGCAAACTGAACAACTCAAACTTATTTTTGGTGACACAGGATTGCTAAGAACTCAAGATGCTCCTGCATCAGACACCTAGGGTTATTTTGAAATGATTCTCTGAATCATGCAACAAGTACAACCCAAGCTAAATCCAACTCAGATTGTGAAATCCATGAACTATCTTCAATCGGTCTGTTCTCCCACTTTACTAGATATTCCATGTGTTCTTTTCCTCTTGTTCTTCTGCCAACTCTTTACTCCAAATCTGCTCAGCTTCTTATGTCTGCTTCTTAGGATAATCATTCAGTACTGTCATGTCTTCATCAGGTTCATAATACTCAAACAAATCTGCAATGTTGAATATAGGTGATATATCCATGTCATCAGGGAACTCAATCTCATAAGCATTTTCACTGTCAAATTTCCTCAATATCTTGCAAGGACCAAATTTCTTCATTTTCAACTTCTCATATGTTCCAATAGGAAATCTACCTTTCTTCAAATGAACCATAACTTCATCCCAAACTATTTAAGTCTTATGTCTGCTTGGTCTATCTGCTATCTTTGTATTTCTGATTGCTACTCTCCAATTTATGTTTCACTTCCTCATGCAATGTCTTCATGAACTCAACAAACTTTACTCCTTCAACACTTCTCTTTTCTTCACCAACAATATCCTTCAAATCTGATATACCTCTCAGTTGTATGCCATTAACAATCTCAAAAGGTGTTTTTCCAGTACTCCTATTCACTGAATTATTGTATGCAAACTCTACTTGTGCCAACATAGAATCCCAATTACTCAGTTTATCTCCAACTAAACATCTCAAAAGATTACCCAAACTTCTATTTACAACCTTTGTTTGTCCATCAGTCTGTGGGTGAAATGTAGAACTATACGTCAGCTCGGTACCCAACTTTTTCCAAAGGGTCTTCCAAAAGTATCCAAAAAATTTATTGTCTCGGTCAGAGATGATGCTCCTTGGTAATCCATGTAATCTAACAATTTCCTTAAAGAAAAGATCTACTATATGTATTGCATCTAATGTCTTTCTATAGGGTATAAAATGTGTCATCTTAGAAAATCTATCTACAACAACAAATATGAAATTATTACCTCTCATTGTCTTCGGTAAGCCAAGAACAAAATCCATACTGATATCAATCCAAGGTTTCTCAAGAATAGAAATCGGTATGTACAATCTAGTATTCTGACTTACTCCCTTTGCAACTTGACAAATTCCACAACTTTTCACAAATTTTTGAACATCCTTATACAACTGTGGCCAAAACTATTTCTCCTTAAGCAAATTCATTGTCTTGTCAATGCCAAAATGTCCAGCCAAACCACTACTATGTTTCTCCTTTATCAAATTAGTTCTCATTGCTCCTCTCGGTACACACAACTAAATACCTTTAAAAAACATACCTTCTTGAATGAAATAGTCTTCCCATTTAGTACTCAGTTGATCTTGAATAGTTGCTCTGCACTTCTTCCACGGCTCAGAAAAATTAGGATAAGTTTTATACAAATCTTTAATGTTATCAAAACCAAGAACTTCAATTCTCATCTCAGTCATCAAAGATCTTCTACTTAATGCATCAATAACTCGGTTAGTGACTCCACTCTTGTGTTTTATCACAAATGTATAACTCTGCAGACATTCAACCCATTTCATATGTCTCTGATTCAACTTATTCTGACTACCCAAATACTGTAAAGCCTTATGATCAGTATACAACACAAATTCACTATGTATCAAATAATGTCTCCATTTCTTTAGGGCTTGAACAATAGCATATAAATCTTGATCATATAGAGAATATTTCCTTTCTGCATCATTCAACTTTTCACTAAAGAAAGCAACACGTTTACCTTCTTGACTCAACACAACTCCTATTGCACTACCACTTGCATCACATTCAACTTGAAATACCTTATTAAAAATAGGTAAAACTAACATAGGTAATTCAACAACCTTCTACTTCAAAGTCTCAAAACTTTTATTAGCTCCATGTGTCCACTTGAATTATCTTTTATCTCCTCTCATAGTCTCAGTCATAGCATTACAAATTGACTAAAATTTCTAATGAACTTTCGGTAAAAAATTGCTAAACTATGAAATGATCTTACCTCACTAGCATTTTCAAATGTAGGACAATTCAAAATAGCTTCAACCTTTTCAGGATCCATTCTCAAACCATCAGCTAAAATCACAAATCCCAAATACACAATCTCCTCTTTCATGAAGGAACACTTTTTCAGGTTAGCAACAACTTTTCTTCTTTCAACTTCTACAACACTTGTTTAATGTGCAACAAATGCTCTTCTCTGGTCTTACTAAATATCATAATATCATCTAGGTATACAATCACAAATTTACCCAAAAATTTCTTCAAAACCTCATTCATCAATCTCATAAAAGTACTTAGTGCATTAGTTAAACTAAAAGGCATAACCAACCACTCGTACAAACCTTCTGTTGTTTTAAAAGCAGTCTTCCACTCATCACCTTCTCTAATTCTGATATGATGATATCCACTTTTCAAATCAATTTTGGTAAAATACTTTGCTCCAGTCAAACTATCCATTATGTCATCCATTCTCAGTATAGGAAACCTATACTTCACTGTTATCTTGTTGATTGCTCTGGAATTAGTACACTTTCACCATTCTCCATTCTTCTTATGTGCCAATACAATGGGTACTACACAAGGACTCAAAATTTCTCCGATTAAACCTTTCTGCAACAATTCTTGGATTTGTTGGTTCAATTCCTGATTCTCGATAGGTGTTAACCGATGTGGTGCCTTATTCGGTAAACTAGCTCCAGGGATCAGATCCATACAATGATCAATGCTTCTCTTTAGTTGAAAACCATCAGGTACATTATCAGAAATGATCTCTCTGTACTTAGTGAGTATCTTATCAATCTCTTCAGGGATGTTATCCACTATTTTCTCACTCGGTTTGTTAGGAATAAAAGAAAAACACACATCATTCTTCTTCAAATCCTTAAAAAACTTTCTTCCTTCCATCAAATAAATTTTCACAGATGTACAAACACTACTAACAGGTTCTTAAATCAAAGACAACAAGATTTGCTTTCTCCCATAAGCCCAAATAGTATATTTATGCAATCTTCCATCATACATAGCATGTCTATCATATTGCCAAGGTCTACCCAAAAAAATATGAAAACAATCCATAGGCATGATATCACATAACACCTTATCATAGTACTTCCCAATTTTCAAATTCACATAACATTGTTCACTTACCAAGAGTGTATACTCATCCTTGATCCATGAAATCTGATAGGGTTTTGGGTGTTTCAACCTTTCCAGCTGCAACTTTGTAACCATTTCCTCATATGCCAAATTCTCTGAGCTTCCACTATCAATGATTACCTTCCATACTTAATCATAAACTCTGCATCTAGTCTTGAATAAACTTTTCCTTACCAGATCTTCCTTATTACTTTCACTCCATAGTGCTCTCCTAACCATCAAGCTCTTTTCTTTCTCTGGTTCATTCAGTGAGTCTTCTTGCACCAAATAATTTCTACTGCTACCAACCTTCTTACTTGCATGTGTACACTCAAATGACCTATGTTATTCTTCTCCATAATTGTAACAAGTTCCTTGGAATCCACCCCTTCTATAACCACCTCAATAGTTACTGCCTCTTCCTCTAGCAGAACTTTCACCTTTCCACTCGGTCTTGCCTTTATCCAAATTTGTCTTGTCCTGATCAAATCTATTATTTTCACCATGAGATCTACCTCTTCCTCTAGGGAATCTACCATCTCTTCCTCTCCATCTTTTCTCATGTCGTTTGTTCAATTTCTTCTTAGCTTTCAAGGCAAACAGATAAGCTTCCTTAATGTTTTCTAACTTAACCAAACTGATTTCCTCTTAAATAGAAACTCTTAACCCATTCAAGTACCTAGAAATTCTTTCCACTTCATCCTCATCATGTCCAGATCTGATATATAATTTATATAATTCCTCAGTATAGTCTTTTACCAAGCTATCTTTCTGTCTCAAACTTTGCATTCGCCTAACTAGGTTAATTTCATAATCACATGGTAAGAACTTGCCTTTCAACTTATTTACCATCTTATTCCATACCTTAATTTTGTCTTTTCCCTTCCTTTGTCTGTCCAATTGTAGATGCTCCCACCACAAGGATGCATGACTCTTCAACTTTGTGCTTGCAATATTCACCTTCTTTTCCTCAAGGACATTTTCATACTCAAACTACTTCTCCATCTTAGTGATCCAATCCATCAATTCATCCAAATCTAACTTTCCAATGTACTCAGGAGGATTGAAATGTAGTGTAGATTTTATATTTGTCAATGCCTTCAACAATATTTCCTCACCCTGATCCATCACAGGTGTAGGTTTTGGTTCACCTTGTTCCTCTTCAATTTCTTCATCACTAACATCTTCAAGATATCTTCCTCGGTGCTAGGCTGTCTCAATAGATTCTAACCTAGCAAAAATTTATCTTAAAATGTATGCCAATCCTGGATCTGCATCTCACCTCCCACGAACCATCTTGAAAACCCTCTGCAATTGTAGGTTAGATCACGATCTACTACCCCATAACAAATATCAACTAGGGCTTAACAAGAAGGAACCCTCAACCTAGATTCACAAATCTAGATCTAGATCTTAACTTCACTCTAATACCACCTGATGCAAGGCAGGGTAGGATAAAAGGCCAAAGGCACACCTTAATCACAACCCCCTTGCAGAGATCACACACGCGGAAGCAAATACACAACAAAGAGAGAGGGAATGCAGAACAGATCATGTATTATTCATCAAATAACCTCATACATGTTGGGCTGTAAGGCCTTCCTGGTTATGGCCAATTACATTCAGATTCAATTACAATAGTCCTCCAACATGTGAGGATTCATCCTTCAGAAACTATCTTTTGTCTTCTAGACTTGACCTCCTATTACTGATTTGCTATTGATCTCTTCTTCTAAAACTACAAACAACAACTACATTTATACAAGAGGCTACCAAAACAATTCAGCCTTCAAATCCATCAATGGAGAAAGAAACAACTAGATCTAGGTCCACACGCTTCCCAATGATCGATACCAACATTAACCCCGTGACCAAAATTCAATGCATAAGTCAACCTCAACAGGAAATCAAAATAAACCACTTGGTAAGAAAGGTTACCGAGCGCTAGGAAATAACTTGGCAAAATAACTGAACAATTCAGTTAAAGAAGGAACTGAGCAACTACCGATCCAACTCGGTCAAAGAAGGAACCGAGCAACTACCAAGCAAACTAAACAACTCAAACTTGTTTTTGGTGACACAGGATTGCTAAGAACCCAAGATGCTCCTGCATCAGCACACAAAACCTGTTAACTGGGTCTTTGGTGAAAAATATGGAGATTTGGGATTTACTTGTGGCGGTTGGCCTTGCTCCCTTTTGCAGAGTGATGCAAGAGGATACTATCACCCTTTCTTCCAAATTTACCAATTCTTGTTCTGTAGGCACTATCAAAATTGGAAGCCTGAAATTTACTATCATTCATATGATAGCAGATGCTACGAGCCTAGAAAATCATAGTTCGAAGGTGGTGAAGAAGAGATTTGGAAATTATTAGACCTTCATGAACAAATTTCAAGAAGACAGGGAGTAGTTGAAAATATTTAAAAATGAGTATTGATAAAATATAGTATTCAATAGAGAAAATAGAAGATGAGGGATCTATTTTATCAAATCAATTTGATTGATCTTCTTGTGTGATTTGTAGTGTAACTGACCCTGTAAGAATAGGAAATGTGAACGGTGAAGGATGGTATAAAGAAATATAAAGTGTAGAATTGATAAAATAATATTCACCAAAGAAAATAGAAGATGAGGGATTTGTTTAATCAAATCAATTTGATTGATCTTATATAATAGATTATTACACCAAGAGATATATACAATTGTAGCAATCCATGTCCATTTTAAATTTTTTGACTAGATAAATATCCATATTTTGGATGAGGGTAAGCATTTATCTTTTTGATGTGATCATCTTTGCTGTTAAAATATGATTTGGAGTGTAACTGACACTGCAAGAATAGGAAATGTGAATGGTGAAGGACGATATAAAGAAATATAAAGTGTAGAATTGATAAAATATAATATTCAGCAGAGAAAATAGAAGATGAGGGATCTTTTTTATCAAATCAATCCAATTGATATTATATAATAGATTATTACACCAATAGACATATACAATTGCAACAATCCATGTCCATTTTAAGTTTTGGACCCACTTGCAAAATCAACCAAATGCAAGACTCATCTATAAGCACAAGAAGATCAATCAGATTGATTTGATCAAACATATCCCTCATCTTCTATTTTCTCTATTGAATATTGTATTTTATCAATTCTACACTTCATATTTCTTTATATCATCCTTTACTATTCATATTACCTATTATTTCCTTTCTTATCTTTGAATTATTATGCTTCCAGTTGGTTCACTCGGGAGAATAATATGAACGATAGTTTGGACAATCCATTTGACATGATAAGTTGCCTTCCATGATGACATTTACTTTCCCTAGGAAAGTAATTATGGTCTATAATAATGATAATACAACCCTTTCTTCCAAGGCCTTTTCCTTATTTATCACAGTGAAAATCATTCCTTGCTATCTAACTGTCACTTTCCATAAAAATATTTGGAGAGTGACCTAGTGGGTTTGGAAATTTGTTGCTTCCATGGGGGGTTCTAGGAAGCACATGATTTATTTGTTGTGAGTCTTTGGTGAAAATTGTGGAGCTTTGGGATTTATTTGTGGTGGTTAGCCTTGCTCCCTTTTGCATAGTGATGCAAGGGTATAATGTTACCCTTTCTTCCAAATTTACCAATTCTTGCTTCAGAGGCACTGTCAAAATTGGAAGCCTATACTGTTACTCCTCAAATGATAGTGGATGCTACAGGCCTAGAAAATGTTGATTTGAAGGTGGTGAAGAAGATCTTTGGAAATTATTCGACCTTCATGAACAAATTTATAGAAGATGGGGAACAGTTGAAAATATTTTAAAATGGGTATGATAGGCTAGACCTCTCTCCCCCGTACGCCCCGGTAAGCCTTCACATTATGTGTCATTTCACTTTAGAAGGTAGATTTATGGTAGTTCATGGCTAGCATTTTCCTCTGTTGAACCATGTTAGGCATAGGGAGAAAATAAATATCCCCTTCTTTATTTTCTCTTATTTGCAACAAAGTATTGAGAGTGGATCCTCCCCTCCTCTCCATCAAGGCCTCATTATGGTTTTGTACAAATTCTCCTTAGAAAGGGACCCTCATAGAAACCCTATTCCCCTTGAACATGATGTGCGTCCGCCCTCCCCACCCTAAAAACCCTTGGATGTGGCTCCTAGGTGTATCACTATGGGTGATGTTCGGGGATCCTCATAGCTAATTTGAGTAAGAAAAAGAAGGGATTTAAGAATCCCCATGCCGTTCATGTTAACGAGATGCTGGTGGTTACCCCAAAAAATGCAAATCCCCCTTGGACCTCTTGGATCTTCCAATAAATAATCAAATAAAGCCTCTGTAAATAAGGGGGTTACCATAACTATCCTGGAAGATGAACAAATTATTACTCATAATTCTGAAGGGGTCAAAATTGAAAATCCCACCTCTTTTATTAGGAGCATAAGATCGGCTAGGCTTGCCAAAAATCAAGCAGACCCTCTCTGTAAAGGGAAAAGTATAATTTCTTATGAAGAGGTGTCATCTTCTAAAAATAGTTCAAATTCTAAGGAGGACAACAAGGATAAGTGTTATGTTGATAATGAGGAATAAGAGGATTAATACAATGCTTCCCCTAGCTTGTCTGATATTTAAGTTATGGATATTTGAAATCAAGACAATGATACATTTAGCAACTATAATTCATGTGACTCCCAAGAGGAGGATAATAATGAGGACACTCAACAGATGGAGGAGGAAGAGGTTGTTTGGAAAGATCCTCTTCTTGGAATTGTGGAAAGGATGGATATACTTGAAAGAAGAATGTTTGATAAAAGTCTGGCTATTAATAGAGCCCTTGATTCTCTTATCTAAATCATAAATGGAATCATGAATAAAGTTGTTATGGGAACTACTACTAGAAAATCCAAGATCAGGAAGCAACTCAAAAAGTTGGGATACAATGTTGGCAATACCCGTGGATATTTGCACTAGGATGGAAAACTGGACACCTGTTCGAGAGTAATTTGGGAGCTAGAGAAAGACTAGAGCCTCATTGAGGCTCCCATAATCCCAAATGAATTTTATTTTTGTCTTTCTCACTACTTTAGGATGAAGTTGTTTAAATGTTTAAACATTGTTCAGACTATTATCAATTCCTTAGTTTATTATAGTGTTAAGAGGATAGTGGATAGGGATACAATTGTTAGTTTAATGTTATATGATGATATCATGGATGCTATTAGGTTAATGTTTTGTGGTACTATCTTGGATGTTTCTAATTAGATAAGTTTTCTATGTTTTGTTTGGTTTTGTTTTGCAGGGTTTTTGGTAATTTGGTTATTTTCAGTTTAGGGGGGGGGCATTATTTCACTATGTTTGAATGTTTTTTTTGCTTTGTTGTGCCTAAATTGTACGGGATTAGGACTCTTTCCCTGCTTGTTTAATAAAAAATAATTCTCTACATCATTCTCTACTAGATTGCTTCCAAGTAGATCAAATCCTCATTTCCCAAGAGTGAAAAATAAAGTTGTCCCATACATAGTGACATCACCACATCAACTAAAAAGAAATCAAGATTGTTATATTGTTTTAATAAGAGGTGAAGGGGATTGAAACAAATTAACATCTAGAGTTTCACGATCAACAACCAAAATGTTAGTATTTCCCACGACTACCTATAAGTAGGATCAATAAAAAATATTTCCTTTTTTGAGTCACCACACATTTACATGATCTCAAATAAATTACTATTATATTGATTCAAGAGACTACAAGAGCTTCTTGATCAAATGATAAAGAGAATTACAGTTGCATCATTATATAGAGGCCGTAGATACATCCAAAAGCTTCTAGAAACTTATCATGCAAAATTTGCATATTATAATCAAAGAAAGAAATTAAAAACTAAAAATAAGAAATTGGAATTTATAAAATAAAATAGAGAAAATTTCTTTGAGTAGATATTAAATAATATAATTAAAATTGTGAGATCATATACAAGATTTTAGAAGGGAAGTGGATGACTTATATATTTTTTATTTAAAAATAAACATAATTTGGTAAAAATATTTTTATCTCTATAATTAATTAACTAATTTTATATTATTTTAATTAATTTGACAGTCTTTTTAAAAGTTTCAATTTTTTATGCAAATCAAAATTTAAAGATAGTAATAAATGTTTTTTTAAAGGGAAATGGGTGACTTAGAAGAAATATAATTAATTGGAAAGATAATCAAATAAGTATGAAATTATATTGGGTTTACCACTCAATATGTTGATCAAGTGGTGGTAATGTTGTCTCCACCAAGGTTCAAACCCTCGCTGGACCATTGTGATCACGAGCTTGTGCCTTTGTTGATCCAATGTGCCCATCGGTTTGTGCCTCAACTTTGTTAAATAGGGATAAGGTCCCCCATTTGTGGCCTCACTGGTTCATAGCTCCAAGTCAAAAGTGTTCCACATGGGCTCAAAGGGCATGTCATGTCAGTGCCACTGGTCATGTGAAAAAGTTTACGAGGCACTTTTTTTTTGTAAAGTACAAAATTATATAATTAAATAATATTATTATTTTAATTATTTTAATTTTTTTAATTTTTATTTAAAAATAGACATAAGTTGATAAAAATGTTTTTTTGTAGTTTTCTATTCAATGTTCCATTCAAGGTAAAAAAAAAAGATGGGAGGGATGCAACGGTTGGATGCAGGACCTCAACGATCGACTGTAAGTGGGCAATGGTGATAGCCTAGGGCGAGCTCACAATGGAAGAGGCGATCAAATGGGGACAGTTTCATGGGCAATAATGTTGGTGGGTGAAATAGAGGGAGATGGTTGTTTAACAGGCAAAACCAAACAAGTTTTATGGTGAACTGGGGTGAGTGGAAGAATAATGGAGTTTCAAAGAAGCAAGGATTTGAACAAGGTATTGGATTTGAAAGACATAGCGGTGAGTGGGTGGTAAGGAATGGTGGGAGTTGGGAGAACCGATAGCTTAGAAATCAGAGGATAGGTGAAAGGTTTTTACAATAGGAAACCCTTTGAATTTAAGCAAATAGAGGGGAAGTTCTGGCAACCAAAGTATAAACAAAATGGAAGAAGCGATTCTCAATAGGTAAGTAATAATATTTTGAATGTTAGGGCTTTGCCATTACTTA
The DNA here is from genome assembly GCA_027943335.1 of Chamaecyparis obtusa. NCBI lineage: Eukaryota > Viridiplantae > Streptophyta > Pinopsida > Cupressales > Cupressaceae > Chamaecyparis > Chamaecyparis obtusa. The sequence goes on from BSBK01000847.1 coordinate 868,206, forward strand.
TTGATAATAAGGATTGGCTAGATTCAATCTCTTGTCTGGAAGAAAAAGGTTTTTTTATGAAATGGATGGGTTTGTGGTCATCTGCTAGTAAAATGCAAAACTGGTGTAGGCCTTAATGGGATTGAGATTGCACCCAGAAATCACTAGAAAATAGTTTTTATTTTGTCTTGTGTCCTACAAAGCAGGATAATGAAATGATTCTTAATGGAGGTTCTTATGTAATAGATGGGAAAGGGGCTTTTCTTAAAGATCGGGAACCAAACTTCAACCCTTAAAAGGCAAAAGTGGAGGAAACTTTGATTTGGGTTAAGATTCATAATCTCCTGCAATAATATTGGGGAGAAACAAATTTGAGAGGGATTGGTGAGAGCTTAGGGAACTGTATTATATCATAAGAAAATATTGATATGGTGGATTTTTTAGTCTATCCCAGGATTTTGATTCAAACCCAAAACTGCTTCCAAATGCTCGATTATGTTATTTTAGGTTCTGATAAGGGAGAATGGAAACAACGCATTATCATTGACAAAGGGGAGGAAAGTGATATAGAAGAACATGGGAATAAAGATATATCTTTGGGGAAGGGCAAGAGTTTTGAGTCCAACAAAATAATGGAAGAAATCATTGAACTAACAGAAGTGATTGGTGAAGGAGGAAGTAGAGAAAGGGACCCATTGCAAGCTAAAGAGATTTTTTAAAGAGGATATGTTGGTTACACATAATATAGTTCACAAATATGGGTTGAGGATATGTTGAGGGAGGTAACTCATTCTCTTGCAAGAGAAGTTGAGGCCAAAGATACATTTGTGTTTGAAGACTTTGCAATTCACAGAGGTAATGGGACTTCTACTTTAGCTTTGATAGGAGATAAGGGACTTGAATCAACACAGGTGGTGAAAGACACCCTGTTTCTAATAGAGGAGGAGATACGAGCATAAAAAGGAAGTGAAGTTAATGACAAATGTTTTGTCCAGGATAGGCAACTTATGCAAGTTATGTGTATGGAAATGAATAAAAAATAATGTGGTTGAATTTTTTTGCAGAGATGCAGTTCTAAGAAAGGAACAGATAAACCTGGCATGTGAGGACCCCTCGTTAAATACCTCTCTAATTGAGGAACATAGGGAATTTCATTCGGAGGCTGTAGGATGGAGTAATATAATTTTTAAACCATTAGAAGATGAAGGGTTAGATTTTAAACTTTCAGAGAATAAAGTTCCCTCAAGAAGATTTGTGATTAAGGAGGATTATGAGGAGTCTCTTTACAAAGATATTCAAATTTCTCCCATTCAAAATTTGGATAACTCCTTGGAAGCAATGAATGATGGATGTGGTGATATTCATGGTTCAAAATTGGAGGATAATTTTACTAGTGAAGATGAATTTGGAATATTAGAAACCCTAGGCATTCTTGAAACAAGGGCTGTGGAACAAACCCCATCAAGTCAACATAAGCCAAAAATAGGGGAGAAAAAGAGGAGCACAAACTACTGCAATGAAGCTAGCAATAATAGGGATTGCAGCTGACCAAAGTAAGTTGTTGAGATCAGAAAAAGGATATGCATTTTCCTGGCAACAATGAGGATCCTCACGTGGAATGTCAGAGGCTACAATGCCCCTGACAAATCTTGCCTGATAAAGAGATGTCTTGATCAGGTGAGACCAGATGTTGTCTTTCTTCAAGAAACTAAGCTAAAAGGTAGTGATGTAGAGGTCTTTAAAAAGGTTTTTAGTAGGTGGAACTGTGTCTTTGTGGATGCTGATGGAGCTTTAGGAGCTTTAGGAATAATATGGAATGATGTTGCAGTGGATATTAGTGTGATCAATCATAGTAATAATTGGCAATGGGTGGAGGTGAAGTCAAAACACTTGTGGGATAAGTTTTATGGTATTAATGTTTATGGTTCTAGAAACCCAATATTGAAACCTGAGTTGTGGTAGGAGTTATCCACGATCTTTAGAAATAACATGTATTGTATCTTCCTTGTGGGAGGGGATTTCAATGCTATCCTAATCCCAGCTGAGAAGAAAGGTGGATGAGGTTGGGCAGGACAAAGTCAAAGAGATTTTGTGGATTTCATTCTAGGAAATGGCTTGATGGATGTTGATCTAAGAAATGATGATTTTACGTGGACTAATAGGAGTGGTTTTTCTTAACATTGCGGAAAAATTAGATAGGTTCTTGTTGGAAAGTGATTGGGGGCAAAAGAACTGGACAAGTGTTGATGAGATATTAATAATAATGGGTTCTGATCACTTTCCTATGGCGGTAAGCATTCAAGAGGACTCAACTCCAGACTGAGCCCCATTCAAATTTGAGGTAACATGGTTGAGAGATGATAGGTTTTTGAAGTTGATTGAGAAATGGTGGTCAAATGCACTATGTAGAAAAGGTAACAAGGCTTTATTTTCTTTAAGAAATTGCAGTTTTTAAAGGATAATCTTAAAATATGGAATAGAGAGGTGTTCTTAAATATCTTTGCTGAAAAATTTAGATTGGAAAATAGTCTAGCAAAGCTTAATCAGAAAACTATTGCAAATAGAATGGACGAAGAATATTTTATGTTAGAAAAGGAACTATCAAAACAATATGGAGAATTTTTGGCAATGGGGGAGATTTATTGGAAGCAAAAGTGAAGGGAATCATGGTTGAAGGAAGGGGCTAGAAATACAAAGTTCTTTTTTAATTCGGTCAAGGTAAGACAATCTCGGAATAAAATTATTTCTATTAAGGATGGAAATGGAGTTGTCTTAAATAAGGTGGATGATATTAATAGGGAAGCTGTTAGATTCTTCAATGATATTTTTAACGAGAATCCTATAACTATGAATGTTGATAAAAGTTGTCTAGATGTTATCCCACAATGTGTGTCACAGAAGAAAAATGAACCCTTAACAAAATAGGTTTCTTTAGAGGAAGTTAAAAAGGCATTGTTTGGGCTGGGTGCAAACAAGGCTCCAGAGTCAAATGGCTTCCCAACAAATTTTTTCCAGAAAGTTTGGGATATTTTGGGAGTAGATATTTGGGAGGTGGTTTAGAAATCAAGCAAAGGTGGTTTTGTGTTAAAAGATCTCAACATTGAGTCCATTTAGCACTTATTCTCAAGAAGGCGGAGATAAATTCTTTTGACGATTTCAGACCAATATCCCTTTGTAATACTATTTATAAAGTAATATCTAAAGTCAACTAAAAGATTAAAAAATGTACTAGGGGTTGTTATTTCAAGAGAGCAAAGCGGCTTTGCTCCCATTAGATCAATTTATGAAGGTGTGATTGTCACACATGAAGCAGTCCATTCAATGAGAACATCAAGATTGGAGAAATTGATGATTAAATTGGATATAAGAAAGGCCTATGACAATGTTAATAGGGGTTTTCTGCTACAGGTGCTTAGAAAATTTGGATTTGTAGAAGAGTGGATTAAATGGATTGATGCATGTATTTCTACTATGAGGTTTTCAGTATTAGTAAATGGGAGTCCTCGGGGTTGTTTTTGACTCCAATAGAGGTCTTAGACAAGGTGATCCCATATCCCCCTTCTTATTTATTATTTTGGCCGAGGTAATGGGAAGACTCATAACAAGAAAAAGAATGGAAGGGCACTAGAAAGGCATTTGGGTGGTTGAAGGAATTGATCCCCTTTCTCATCTCCAATTTCTAGATGACACTTACCTGATGAGTGAGGAAACACTAAGGGAAGAAAGAGTGATTAGAGCTACCATTGATAAGTATAGCTTGGCTTAAGGACAACGGATTAATTGGCATAAATCTGAAGTATATTTCTTCAACTTAAAGAAGTAGATCTAGATGGATATTTGTAGAATTCTAGGAATGAAGGTTGGTAAGTTGCCTGGTAAGTGTTTGGGCATCCTGTTGTTTGAAGGGGCATGTAGAACTAGCATTTGGAAGGACCTATCTAATAATTGTGTGAAAAGATTGGAAGGGTGGAAGAGTAGATGGTTGTCTTATGCAGGGAGAATTCTTCTTCTCAAAATTGTGATTTCAGCTATACCCATTTATTCTATGAGTTGCCTTAAGATTCAAAAAAAAATCTTAAATTTTATTGAGTAGTGGATGGGGATGTTTTTTTGGAATGGAGCACATGATGAATATAAGATTCCTTTTCTTGCATGAAATCAAATTTGCAAAGCTAAAGTGTGTGGAGGAGTAGGTATTAGGAATTGGAATGTGTTGAATATGGTTTTTGGAGCTAATTAGTTTGGGCTATTTTTAATAACCTTGATTTACTCTGGGTAAAAATTTTAAAGGCAATGTATTTGGATTTTGGGAGTGGGGAAAGAATCTTAACAATTAGTAATCCTTCCCGAGGGTCTGCAATTTGGAATTTCTTGATAGATTGTAGGAAAGTCATTACGAATCATCTAACTTGGCATATTGACAATGGGAGGAAGGCCTCTTTTTGGAATGATTCTTGGGATGTACACCCTTTTATTAAGGATCTAGCAAATTATCATGATCTAAAAAACTTGTTTATTCAGAGATGGGGGGAAAAGGTGTGTGATTATATGGAAGTTAGGAACACTCAACTTGGTGTTCAATGGGTATGAATAGATATTGAGGATCTTGGCCTCTCCAAGGTGCAAAAAAAAAAATGAAGAATATGTTTAAAACAAGGGATTTAATGAGGACTGATAAGGAGGATAAACTCATCTAGTGTACAGCCTAGAGTGGCAAATACTCAGTGAAATTGGGTTATAGGATGTTGGATAGAGGTGACGAATTAATGGAATGGCCTACTAAGCTATGTTGGGGAGTGGATTGTCTGCCGAAAGAGGGATCATTTGCATGGTTGGTGGTGAGAGGCAAAATCTTGGTAACAGAAAGGAGGAAGAAATATGGTTTTATTAGACCCACTAAATGTGTTTTATGTGGGAAAGCTGAAGAAGATGTGGATCATATGTTGTTACAATGTAGGTTTGTAGGTGAGTGTTGCGATATGGTGAGAATGAAGTTGGGTTGGGTTGGACCCCTGCCAAATTCAATAAAGTAGGTGTTTATAGGGTGGCCTATTTTCTTTAGAAGATCTATGTTTTCAAGTGTTTAGAGTATTAGCCCTTCAATTATTATATGGGAAATCTGGAAGGAGAGGAATAGGAGGATTTTTCATAAGCATGAAGAAAATGTTGAAAGGTTAAAACTAAGAATCAACAACTCAATTGAAGAGGTGAGGAGTGCGACAACCAAAAGACTTACTCCAACAACTCCTTATACTTTATTGGATAGACATATTCAAGAAAATTGGGCAGACATTAATATAAGATTGATAGGTAATGTATCCAAGACAACTCAAAAAGGACTTGAGCAAAAGGTTGTAAAATGGGAAAAGCCTGAGGAGTGGATTAAAATTAATTTTGATGGGGTTGTCAAAGGTAACCCAATGCTCTCGAGTGTAGGAGCAATTATGAGAGATTGGAAGGGGAATACTTTGGCGATTGGTGCACAAAGACTACCAGATGGAACAAACAATATGAAAAAATCCAAGGTTGCACTGCTAGCTTTACGTTTGGGAAGAAATGTTAATGTGAAGAGAGTGCACTTGGAAGGCAAATCAATGATCATTGTTAATGCATTGATTAAAAAACACACATAAACATGACATTTACAGAATATTGTTGAAGCAATATGGGAGTTGTTAAAAACCTTTGAAAGTTTTAAAATAAGCCATATAAAACATGAAGGAAATATGGAAGTGGATGTCTTATCAAATTGGGTTACCACCTTTAATGAGGTGAATGAACTTAGGATAGAAATATTTAATTAAGTGAGATTAAAAATTGGTGTTTGAAATGTTTTTGACGGTGTCGATTTATGAAGGACGATGTCATCATTGGAGGAAGCAGCTACGAAGAGATGCTTAAAAAATTCTCTTAATCTTTAAAGCTAACAGAAAAGACTTAAAATGTGTGCGGGAGAAGGCAATTATTATTTTCCATGCTACCCACAAAAGAACTAATTATGATTGGAGGAATCAATTTGTCATTTAATAGGAGCCATGCCAAGATAATTAAAAGCGTAAATAAGGTGAGGTGCTTGATTGTTTAAGTGTGTATGAGGTAAATTAGGTCCAGTGTAACAAAAGTATTTGGGAAAGCGTGAGACGACATAATTGAAAATAGGAGTGCGTAGTAAGGAGGTGACTCTGTGCAGGGAAATGGAGGCAACAACTTCAGTAGACACAAATAAGCAGCATAAAAGTTTCAAAGGCATGGTGAAGAAATAAAGGATTTATGGCTTGGTGAAATACAAAGATGAAAATATTATCAATGTCATTCTTGAGCTATTGGGAGAACAATTTATGGAGAGAAAAAAGAAGTGGAGGGTGAATGTTGATGTCATCTCCATGGTGGTGGCATGGGGGTTGGAGCTAGGAGAGAACATAGAGCAAGTGGAGTGGGTTGTGACAACCCTGTTTGAGAAAAATATGCTATTGGGTCTGGAGTCTATTTTAGAATGGGAAAACCTTGGTGTTGGGTATAATTATTCAGAGTGCTTTGAGGATGAGGAGTCTAAGATGTTTGGATGCACGCCCTTTGTTCGCTGGTTTGGTAAAGTGGACAAGAGGGCTTATAAAAGAAAGGTGGTTGTCGCTTGGGTTAAACTGAAAGAAGCAATAAGAGATTATGAGGATGCTCAAGAAGCAAAATTGCAAGAGTTTCCAGTAATGGTGCCGAGGAGGAGAAGCAAGAGAAACAAAGGAGCCAAAATCAGGAACGGAGTGTGAGATGGATGGTGACTATAGCTTTTGCAATTTTGAAAAGAGGATTTGGATTTTGGTTTTGGGGATTTTGAATTTAGTCCACAAAGTCATGTTTCAAAGGATGGTCTCAACTATGTGGACACAGAGCGAAGGATGACATAGACGCGGAAGCATGTGGACTGAAGCTATAGAGCTACAAGGATAAGGATGGACCGTCAAGGAAGGTTCGAGACAAACTGTTTTGATTTGATGTTTGGTAAATGCATTGTAATGGAAGATTCCGGCCTAATGAGAGCCATGTAGTCATAAACTCTAAATGCAATGTTAGATTGTTAAGGTAGGGAAGGTTAGATGTTTGAATATTGTAAAAAGGTAGAATATGGTAGCTTGGTAGATGTTTCAAGGCAAGGTTTGATAATGGTGACTAATAGAAGAAGCATAGAATATGAAGCTTTATATGTAATCTTTCTTTATTAATAATATATTATAATCTTGTTACTGATTAAAAAAAAGTTTTTTAATCTATTTTTATAATTAGTTAAATAAGTTTTATTTTATTTAAATTAACTTTGAAGAAGACTTTTTAAAAGCAAATCTAAAATTGAAGATAAAATAAATATTCTTTTTTATTTAAAAAAAATTATCATCTATTTTTCATATTGCTTATCCAACACTATATATATATTTCATTTTTATACTTCTTAAATATAATATAGTTTTTAGATTATTGATAAAATATTTACAATTTAAAAATATATTTTTTAAATTAAAATATACAAATGATCAAAATATTTATATATCAAAAGGAGATGGATATCAAATTAAATCATATGGAATTTTTATTTACTCACATTCTTCACTCCATTATGTGAGTATAATACATCTCTTAACATAATTATTTTAAAAATTCATATTAAAACATTTTTAAAAGTAGAAACATTCATATCCTATCATTTAACCGTAACAAACACGTCAAATTTAATGACTTAAATGTTTATTGACAACATCTTTGCATCCATTGTGAATATAATACGTCTCTCCACATAACTCTTTATGTAATTATTTAATTATCATTATTTGATAATTTACTCACATTCTTCATTGCATTGTGAGTGTAATACACCTCTTAACATAATTATTTTAAAAATTCATACTAAAACATTTTTAAAATTAGAAACATTCATATTCTATCATTTAACCATCAGAAATATGTCAAATTTAATGGCTTGAATTTTTATTGACAACATCTTTGCATCCATTTGTGAATATAATGTCTCTCCACATAGCTCTCAATATAATTATTTAATAATTAATTATTTCTATTTAATTTTAATTTTCAATATTTGATAATTAGTCATTTCAAAAGTTATATTTCATATAATAAATATTTTCATACTTATTTAATGCATTAAATGTATAATAATTATGATCTTAATAGGAAGGGGCTATAACACTCGGCCTAGGCTACTTTAGGGTTCGTTAAAGCATTTTTGGGGGGAGAATGGTATGGGTAGTAATAGAGCTCCTTGGTCAAAAGGCTTTATATAGCTAAATTGGCACTTCTTATGCCTACAAGCTCCTTAGCATATGACTTCTTTGACTTTTCTTGCCTACGTATTTTGGTGACATGGTGGTGTTGTCCAATGATGAGGAACGAGGTATTTAAAAAAGTGACACAACTTGTTTAAGTGTAGGCTTATTCCGAGAAAGAGGGAATGAGTCCTAGTGGTAAGGAGTCATGAACGCTTGGAAAGTGCATCAAAATCTGCTATTGTTAAGGGCCTTCTACAATCATCTTTTAAAGACTAAAGTCCTAGAAGGCCTCATCGTTACCCATACCAAGAGCCACTTTGAGATTTCCAATGTTTTGACTCACTCTTGCATTTTGTGGATTGAATTCAATAGGCATAATGGTGTTGGGAGGTCTTTCATGGTTTCCAGTTCCCCTATTTAGATGTGTCACCTTAGAGGTCTCAAGATATGTTTTGACCATTCTTGCATTTTGTGGATTGAATTCAATAAGCATACTAGAGTTGGGCGGTCTTTCATGGTTTCCAGTTCCCCACTTTGGATGTGTCACCTTAGAGGTCTCAAGATAATACAAGAGAATATAGATGCAATGTGTGGATTGAAGAGGTGTCTTCTAGCATGAAGAGGTGGGGTGTCTGTTGAATATCTCCTTGATTTTGTTTCTTTTGGTTGTTAATGAAGCAGGGTGGTTTTGGGGGCTCATTCAGTGCTAGTATTTTAGGTTTAAGTGCTAGTAGTTGATAAATATAGTTTTCTACATTAATGTCATTTGAGGCTTATGGGTGCTTATACTTCTTGGGTGGGAGCACCAATCGAGATACCCCAACCAAAAAATAAACTAAAAAAATCATACAAGTTGGTAAAATCATCTACAAATGATCTTTTCATTTGATCATAAAAATATCTTCAGATTTTACAATTTCACTAACCTTTTGTCATTTATAAAATGTCCAAGTGCTTCTCAAGTGACATAATGTTCCTTTACAATTCATTTCATTTAAAATATATAATGTTACTGGTATAGTTCTTCAATAATTTCATTCCAT